>CM068956.1:148838152-148848511 GCA_035128595.1 Eptatretus atami | reverse complement strand
CTTGGAAATGACCTTAAACTTTGACATTCTGCCTTGATCTCCTTACCCTGGCAGGTGAACCGAATGCACCCAAGGTTAAGGTGAGACGTGGCAGTACTGGAAACTCTTTGGAGGTTCACTGGATCCCCCAGGACGATGGTGGTCAACCTATCCTGCAATACATTGTGAAACACCGACTGGTATGAGGCCTTGCTTTGCATCCTTTGCATATCTGCTACTTGTTCTACATACTTACTCATTCATCACATTCAATTTGTTCTACACACTCGCACTCACCGTCGTCATCTCTGGTCACGGCCCTTGGTAGGCGGGTAATCACGGGGAGTGGAACAAGCAGCATGCGGCAGCCAAAGCTCGGCACGTCACGCTGAATGGCCTGCAGTGGAGCCGGCGCTACGATATAAAGGTCTTTGCGGTCAACAGAGTTGGAGAGTCGCACCCTGGACATCTGAGCCATGGCACAGCCACACGGCCCACCACAGCACCTGGTGAGGGCACACTCCCTCCTTTGTACCAAAACCATATTCACCTAAGCCCCAAAAAGCTGTGCCTGATGGGTGCAATTAACATGCTTTTTGATTGGTTAAGTTCAAACTGTTGCCTTTTTAGTATTTTTCACTTTGCAAACATATATTGTCCCCTCGCAAGAGAGCGCTAACTCATTTTGGTTAATGTTTTGTTTTGTTTTTCCTCGTCTTTTCCTCTCCTCCTTCTACCTATCCCTCATTTTCCTCCTTTGCCTGCGCTGTCATCAATCCCTGGCCTGCACCTCGCATGGCCTGTCCCTCACCTTGCTCTGGCCTTGTTCTCATCTTCCTTACCGATTGTTTCAACTGCTGCATTCTCATTGCCGACCCTTTTTTGTCTTCTTTACCTTAACGTTCTCCTTTCCACGGCCGTGCTGTACATCTCATCAGGCTCACAGGCACAGCTCCTAGAACCAGCAAGCTCATTAATTGCTCTACTAGGCCTCACTGCTGCTTATCTTCCACCTGTTCCATAGCTGAACTTTGCATATCTGTCAATCTAAAACTCTTTCACGCTTTCATCCATCTGTATACCTCGTGGTGTTTTTCTCACTTTCTATTCCCTTATCTTTCAATTTGTCGCTGCGTCGGCTCTTTCGTGTTCTACCAATCCGTTTCTCATCATCACAAATAATATACTTTTGTGTTATATTTTTTCCCATTTGACTCTTTCTCATCACATATCTACATCCCTCTAACCTTGTAAGTTTTCTGCATCCTCTCTTCTTTTTGTCCATTTATTGATGTAACTACCTTTTCTTTTCTCTGTCCTGTATCTATTATCTATCCATACATTTCTCATTTCTCCATGTATTTGTGTACTTTTCACCTATCCACATCACGACGGCTCGACCATCACTTTGTACACACATATTCTCACATTCATTTATCAAAAAGGGTTTGTCAGTAAATCCGTGGCTCAACATAGAGAGTGCTGCTCCAACCAACATAGGCTAATTGTTATTAAATATATATATAATTAATTAATTGCAAATGGCAATGCATTCCGTAATGGTATATTAATGGAATTTTTTTTTTCTACATGTGTTTAAAATCATCCTACAACCCAAAAGACTAGATTTAAGTGGCATATCAAATCAATCCATGGGCCTGGCTCTGCGTGGTGATCAATCTCATGTTTTTCACTTGTGCGAGAGAAAAAGGAAAGCTTGCTTCTGCTGAAGCAAGCTTTAAGCTTTTGCTTGCGTAAAAGTCGAATACAACACTGTGTGAGTAAAATAATCATGGTTTAGGCCTCTGCTTCCGTTTATATGCCACTGAAGTGCACAATCTCGTTACGAAAGGTTATTCATCGTCAGACCATAAGAAAGGTCACTGAGACTCTACGCCCATCTCAGGATGCCACACAAGCCTTATTTATCGAAGGTTTGAAGATGACAATGGTGTCTGCAAGATGGGATGTCGAGATGGTTCGCCAGCGGCAATAAGTGAACCAGAGCCAGGCACATCCAAACCTGTACCAATGGAATCCCAAATTTTTGCATCATATTATTGGTAATCGATGAATCCTGGGTTTATCTTTATCACTTTGATCCTGTGATGGTGTCGTTACAAAGGCAGCATAACGAACACCATTTTGTAACACTACCGAAGACGAGAGTTGAGGAAAGAGTCAAAAGCTCACACGTTTACCCGTCCCACGTCGCCACGGCCATCGTCCGTGATGTTGGATTTGGATCGGTTGAACGCCACCTCAAACTCACCGGACCAAATGACCGACACGGGTTTCAAAGTTACTCGTAAAGAATCGTTTGTAAGGAAAGCTATTTTTCTAGCGACATTGATGTGCATCATGAAGAAGTGGTTTGAGAAGCAAGACCGAGTTTATCTGGACAGAGTTTAACGCCTTGAAACGTAATTTAAACGAGTGCTTCGCATTTCAAAGGAACTGTGCATAAATGTAACACCAGCCTTCAATGTCTGTGAGAGGTTTTTTTTATTACAGGGCACGTAATTATCGATAAACCCCCATCAATCTGTCGAATCCTCGCCAACTTCTCTCTTCATCCATTTCAATCTTTCATTCCTTCATTATCGTTATTTTTTGTTTGTTTGTTTTCTCCGTCTTTCTTTTTCACTGCTGTGCCTCATTTCCCTTTCACCTTCCATCCTCACAATGATAATCCTTACTTACACAATAAAGAAATGACAATCAGTGATGATCATTTCCCATTATCGATCTTTAATATTTAACAAGTGGTCGGAGACGCATGCGGTACGTGTGGACGAGAGTGCATCGAATGGCTTAAGGGCTCATTTCTCGTGTGAAATAATGATGCTCCACGTTCGACAAACAATTTGTATCATATCGGATGATTAGACTCGACCAACAACTGGTTATAATGGCAAATCATTTCCATCAGTGTGAGAAATTTGTTCAAAAGAAACGGACTCTCAAAGTGAGAGATATTCTTATTAAAAGGCTCCCGGCTTCAGCCAAATGCATGTTTCAATTGACGGTTATTTCCTTTTGTTTCCCTTCTCGTATCATCACTTAGGAGTTGGGATTTGCTTCCGATTCGTTACCAAATTGTGCTCATTTACATTATAATATTCCGTGATGGTGTTTCATGAATGATGGACAGGAAATGCCTATTGTTATCTAATTGTTGTCATTTATATTGTTACCGCATTGCCTGCTACAGCACATGCAACCACAGCTAACCTTTGACCCTGGCTGCATCCTGCTTTACCCCGAAACCCGGTAACTGAGCCGAGCATCGCCCTTTGACCCCCGCTACCCCCACCGACAGTCCATTCCCCTTTTCGTCCCACAAATCCAGCCCACCCCCTTGCCTCCCACCCATTTAGAGATGAGGCGATGACATCATGTGTAAGCTCCAGGTTGCCTTCCATATTTGCCTCCCACAAAACGAAGGTAATGTCAGACTAACAGCAATGCAGTGAGGACATGAGCCAACAGCAATCACCATCGGTCCTGCCAGATGTCCATTATTTATTATGAACTTTAATGCAACAACATCTTCTAAAGCACAGCTTGTGTTTGCTCCATTGGCTCCGTGTTCCGTGTTGTTATTACCAGGTCCGTTTTGCACCGTCGTCTGTAAAATAATATGCACCCTCAAATTTCATCGGTTCGTTAGCTGCGGCGTACACATCGTGCGCTCCGAATTAAAAGTGCAACAGTCAAGTTTGTGATATATCCCGTTTGTGCATTTGTGAAAATATATTTGTCTTTGTGAGGGCCTCGGTGAAGCATTCGATGTTTGTGGCTTTTTTTGCACCTTTTCTGAAATGGAACTGCAAGAAAATTATTATTTCAGCAACAAGGGTTTAATAAAATGCTAGAAATGTTGTTTGCTTAATTTTTTTTAGCATAAGTTCTTTAGGCAATGCATGTTTATAAAAAGAGACGTTTTGGTTGGGGAATTATCAAAACTGTTGAAAAGCAAAGAAAATGGACAATAGAGTATTTGAGATATATTTGCAAAATGACAAAATTCCTGGTTGATTAAACCTATTTCCTTAATTCTGTAAATGATAAACCATCAGATCTCGTGGTAGTAAAACGTTTTCTAACATTACTCTCATGATGATGACGATAAACTGATCACTTCAAAGTTAACATGCCAATCATGGGTGTTGGACATGTAAAGCTCAGCATAACATTTGGTCAATTATCTGTTTATATACACAACAATACCAATTTAATCCAAAATCAGTTGTGCTTTTGTTTATTACCTCCGCCACCGAAGGTGAAGGAGGTTAAGTTTTCACCCCTTTCTGTCTGTCTGTCTGTTTGTTTGTGTACAGGATATCTCAAAAAGTTGTGGACGGATCCGGATGAAATTTTATGGACAGGTTGGGTGTGTTACAAGGACGAACTGATTAGATTTTGGTGAAGATCCGCATCCGGATCTGATAATTTTAAAAGCGATTCTACACCATTGAGAGAGAGACAGACAGACAGACAGAGACAGAGACACACAAAAATAATATAGTACTGTATAGCATGATATTTCAAAAATGTATTGGGCCCGATATGTTCTTGTGGATCAGGTATTACGAGGTGGAGGTATGCGCTCTACCGAGTGCCCTTATAGTTATTTATATTTTAATCAATCGTCATTTACTCCATTTTCATATTTCTTATTACAGCCTTCTCCGTGTTTTACACTTACACGTCTGATCTCTGTCTCTAATTTTCATCTCTTAAAAAAATTTTTTTTTGATAGTCTCATTTTTCTCCAGTTTTCTATCTCCTCGTCCATCTTTCTCATTTATCTCATGACCTTTCACTTGAAACACTGGAGCTCCAGTCAGATAACATCCATAATTTTTCAGAAACTGGGATTACCTCTTGATAATATTGTCCTGTCCGGGGGGGGTTAGGACCGACCTTGATAGATAGCCGAACAGTTCTACTTTGGAGGTGAACATGTGATCCTTGGAAGTTATGGCGCGCGCACATGACGGGAGGGCGGCAAAGGCACGTACCAAATGCGTTCAACCGGACGGAGGACAAGGGTTTTTACTCGAACCCACAATGAAGAGACAGACACAAGCAATCTTAATAAATAGGGGTTTAATTGACATAAATCAAGTATTCATAGTAGGGATTAATCAAAGCGTAATAATGAAAATAAATCAAAGCATGAGGTAATGAAACGTGAGGTAATTTACAGCCTAAAGTCGAGACGCCTCTACACAGTCACAAAAACGGACAAGGGAAGAAGACAAAATAAAAGAAAAATACTTCCTTTATTCTGGCACTTAGCTTCGGGTCCAGAAGTGATCCTTTAGAGCTTGACATTCAAACCCGTGTTGTCCTGTGTGGGAAACCGCACGCAAAATAGCGCCGAGCCGCTCTCTTTGGCGGGAAACTTACGTAAGGTATTCGTGTGGCGGTATTCAACTCAGGGCTCAGAAACCGCCGTGCAGCTTCTTTTCACAAGCGAATATGCCGACCGTTCCTCTCTTGCACCAGGTCCGTTCACCACGATCGTCGTCCTTCCTCCTCGACAATACGACGAGACGATTTCTGAGGTCTCGTGATAAGGCCATGAGGCACGCGCTTTTTCCCTCCTCAGAAACGTACACGCTTCACGACTCAGCCGAACAGTCAATGGCTAGCATTTTGCTCCAGCGTGCGAACAAATTCGCCTCGGCACGAACACGAGAATCGTGCAACCTTCTTCACCGTGTCGAGGGGAAGCCAGCGAGCACGATCCTTTTTGCTTCCAATCCGTACCTCACACACACTCTTCTCCTCCCTAACCCCTCAACGCCATGCCTATCCACCATCCACCCCAGGGGCACGGCCCGCTAGCCGTCATTACTGGAGGCAGTGTTTTCACCTGCTTGGCACATTCGGCTCGGTTGTTTTAAGAACGTTGATTCCTTTTTATCGCCAGTCTTGTAAATGCAAAAACATAGGAAAAGGTCACAGGGAGCAATCACATACTGGGAGAAATTAGCCTCAATCCCTAATTAACACAGCACCCCCCCCACCCCCCCATGCAGTGACACGTAACAACTTAAGCTGGCAGTTTTCCCTACTTGATTTACATCGAAATGTCTCCTGCTCTTCTACAGACCATTCTACTCTATACAATCCTACCTTTACTATGAAGTTCCTCCATCTACCCCACAAACATAACAATATATTTAAACGTTTCAAAAAACAATTTCCACAGGTGGTATCACATCGTCACATGGCCTGCACAGCTGCAGGACTGGTATTTTTGCATAATTGGACAATGAAGGTTTACATCCTATCGACTTTATGTTTGGTGATAGATATTTGGTGATGAAGTGAGACCTGTACATTACTATTGAGTATTAATGGGGCACAGCAAGTAGAGTGTGGTTGCGGTGAGCCGGTGTGGCTCTTGCATTGTACAAATGGTGATGCCACGCAAATGATCCATCATGAATTATTATGAGACTAATATGAAACTACAGCTTTCCTCCCTCACTAGTAGTAAATGTGTGTTTACCAAACCTGTTTTTTTCCCAAACTCCTCGCTCGTTTGTAGAGTTGATCAATGTCAGTCATTGCACCTGTGATGATGTGTTTGCATTTATTTTATCTTGGAGTGAAATAAATTGTGAAACAAAGTTTCAAATTGCCATTACTTTGATAATGATCGCTGATTTGTTGCTCCTAGCTACTTTACACGTTAAACGGACAAGTGAACGTACGAGGGCAATTGGAAAAGTTATGTGAACGCGATACTTGCATTAAATAGTTCAACACATGTCAGCATGTCATATACACATGTCAAGTATATACTTGTATAGTCGTAATAAAATAGACAGATGTAATTTTACTATTTGTATAAAATATAGTCCTTGTACTTTTTTAGGATGTCTGACTATTGTGAGTCGTGTAATAACTTTTTGATCACCCTGTGTAGAATACATCGGAGGAAAACGCACACGGACAGATGTAGGTGATGGATGTAGAAAGTAAGATGTAAGGTGGAATGGTGGAGTAAGAACATTATACGAAGGGATTGGAACATTGTGTAAACAACTGTAATTCCTCATATTCCACAGAACCATAATGGAAAGTACTTGCCATAAAATCGATGCTCTCGTGATTGAGAGTGATAAAATGTGTCTCATTTATTTAGTAAACAAGTGGCTGTCTGTGCAGAGCTGAATGCCACCTTACCGGATGCTGGAGAGCTGAATCATCTGATCTTCTCTCAAATACTGTAATATTTAAACATTGAAACAGTATTTGAGTGGGTTTTTTTAAACTTTAAGGGAGGCAAGAGTGAGTGCATTGTTTAGCTGTCTTACAAAGGCATGAAACACCCGAGGACTTTGAGCTTCACTCTCCCATCGTATTTTAAGATAAGTCTGGCAGGCTGGGATATGGCTCACGGATGGGTTGTCCTCCAGCATAGCACAGTGATCCTGCTGTCTCACCCTTTCACCTCAATGCTAAGCAGTGTGGACAACAATATGATCCTCCTCCTCCTGCATTGGTCCGATTGCCAATTTCTGCATTGTAACTTCTTCTTTGGTCGTATGCAGCACAAGGCTGCATGGGTTGTGCCAATGGCTGAAGGACGCAGCTATGCCGCTGGTTAGGGCAGAAATTGGTCATTTGTTCAGAGTGCTGGCAATAGCTCACCTACTCTTTGCGAAGGACACCGTGAGATGTCTCACATCCACCAAGGAATGCTGGCAGACAGGACACCCATTTAACGTCCACCTGAGCGATGTCACACATATTGATGAATCACCCTGCCTGTTGAACACCAGGATGACAGTTTATAGTTAGGTCGGGATTTAAACTCAGGCTAGACCGCTTAGAGGCGAGTGTGCATACCTCCAGGCCATCCTGTGAGCCGTTGCATTATAACTTACGAACCGTCGGAAATTTCTGTCATTTTCCTTGCTGTGAAACCGCTATTTTGGCAGACATCAACTCCGTATCTTTGGAGTTGGAGACAATGTTGCTCCTGTTGAAGCTGCCTTTCCTGTTGAGACATTGCTTGCCACCTTCTCTGATGCCACAGAAGATTTTGTTTCTGCCTTGATGTCCTCTAGTCATCCGTTTGTTGACGAACAAATCTCTGCTGAGCTTCTCTGTTTTGTGCTCAAAATGCATTCAAATCGGTTTCAGACAAACTTGCTCTTCTTCTTGCCATATTCTCTCGAGTTCTTCTTAATCGTGCTTCTTTTTGCTCCCCTGTCTCAAGAAGTCACTCTTTTCACATTCGAAATGCAGCTTCCGATTAATTTTGTCTTTTCCATGGATTCATGGTCTGAAGAAAGAAAAGATCGATTTTTATGTGAAAAAGACTTTTTAAAATCAATTTTGGTCAATGAATCAAAAACAAAATCTTTTAAATTGAGATAGTATGTCGCAGTTGCCAACGACGGGGCGAACATAAAGCACTCCAGCACAGTGTCAAGTCCATGTCGATGGTACATTTACAAAATTCACATTGTTCATTACTAATTATAATATTTATTCGTTTAATCGTGTATATTAATGTTTTCAGGTTAGTATTACAGTTAATATCGGTGTATCATTCTTATGTCCCTGGAAGTAGAACGTCTGCCCCAGAAGTGGTGCGCAGCATAAAGTGCATTTCAATGGTGAGATTAAAAAAAATAGTGTGAAAACACTTGGGTTTGAAGTGAAACATCTAGCACGTGCAGTGTGCACCACTCTTGCATGCCAGAAACTCATCTATTTGTCATGTCCTCTTAACATCCAAGCAAAGGTTTTGATCAAGCAGTTCACTTGGTGTGAATGGAATTCAGGATTATGGTCAACATATAGCATAGAGGATCCATTCAATGATTGCATGGCTTTAAATTTTCCATTATTTTCGAGTGGCCTCATGTCGACCGTTTTACATTGTGACTCATCACAACCTAACTGAACCATGATATTTTGTCCACCTGCATGTAACAACAATGAGATTACGTCTTCACGATGGTTTTTATTTTAATCCGGCCTCATTTCTTTGAAAATTATCAGCATGTTCAGCTTCAATGACACAAGAAAAGCTTTTTTTGTTGTTGTTGACGTGTCATTCTACTAACTTGGTAAGACTGCAACGTGTTGTGTCAACCAATCAGAGAATTGTGTATGACAAGAAAAATATTCCAGCATTGGCCGACCATATCTAATTTAGATAGATGTACTGTATGTAAAAATTCCACATCAATAACACGTTTAAGTTTAATTAGATCTTCATGTTTATTAACATATATAACCACAAGGAACATGTAGACATTGAATGATGATCATAGCTGATTGAGGTGTGTTGATTTGTCTCGTTGGCTGTAATCTCCTTTTGTGGGTTTTGGAAGGTGGAACAAAATCCTCCCAGGTTCTTCTTTATCATTCCCGTTGTTCCAATTATAATCGCTGGCGCTCTTCAGCTTCCAGGCTCTTTTGAACACATTTTTGAGATCCTGGTATTTGGTCATTTTTATAATTTTCGCATTGTTTAGACAAATGTCGCTGGGTACTGACACCTCGAATAACATTTCCATCTTTTCCTTTTTACCTCACCTGGAATTTAGTCAGGTGAGTTTATGCGATCGAGCAGTGTCCGTAGGTGAGTGAGTCAGTCAATGAGTCAGTGAGCCCGTAAATACTTGTCATTATTGCTTGAACCAAATACATAATTTTGATGAAACTTTGCTACAACCTTCATATCTAATGTCTAACGAAGGTTATTGACCGCATCAAAATCTGCGCTCATTATGGGGGTCTACGGGGGGTTTATTGACCCCCCCCCCCCAAAAAAGGTATTTGCTCTCTTCTCCGAAACTACACACAATTTCGATGAAACTTGACCACAACATTCATCACCTGTGATGTACCAAAGTGTATCGACTGCATCAAAATCTGTGCTCATTAAAGGGGTCTACGGGAGGGTTTTGACCTTCAAAATAGGTATTTGCTCTCTTCTCCAAAACTACACACATGATTTCGATGAAATTTCACCACAACCTTCATCACCCATCATGTACCAAAGTTTGTTCACGGCATTAAAAAAAAATTCAGGGTCTAAAGGGGTCTGTAGAGGGTTTGAGTGACTCTTGCTTCTGATCCAGGTGAGCTTCAGGACAGGTGGTCCTATTTTTTTAATCTGTGCACTTTGTCCGGTCGCATTGCTTTGGTCGCAATGTTCACACCTTTATGGAATGGTCAGGTCGTACATTAGCGTTTTGTCCTTGTTTTCAACTATCACTTTTGGGTTGTGTTTCCATGAGTTTTTTGGGGAATGGGATATTGAATGATGTGCCATTGGATTTCTCTACATACCTTGTTATGCCTTTGTGCGTACAGCTGTTCTGACATGAGTTT
>CM068956.1:148813186-148825472 GCA_035128595.1 Eptatretus atami | reverse complement strand
CGAACCAAGTCGCTGTTACCGACTCGGATCCGGCATAACCGAGTGGGAATTACCAAAGCCGCGCCGGTCCAAATAACAATCTACAGCACAATCGGCCTCACTATAACTCAGACCCGAACCATGCTAGGCCAATGAGAGAAATCACATAAAACAAGCTGGTACATTTAACACGGGGTTTATTCACAATAATCAGGAAGGGAGACACAGCAGAGTTAATCCGACTAAATTGCAATGTACAATAAGCAAGGCACTTATGCAATTCCACTTATAAGACTGGCCGCAGACAGACACACACAACCAAAAAGAAATGGATCCAACTGGCCTTTATTTGGACCCTCCAGCTGCAGAGGATAGGCAAGCTGGGGGTTAGAGTTTGGTCGGGTACCTGGCCGGCCTCGTGTGGTCTGGCCGACTCGCACTTGTGAGCTCGGAGTCCGTTAAAGGGATGGGGGTCCCCAGTTCGGCTCCCCAGCTCGAGCGCTCCACACGAACCACAATCCAATGAGCGCACACGAACCACCACGGTGGACCCGAACCCACAGCCAGAATCCAGCGACAACCAGGATCCTATGGACGACCAGCCACCAACGAACGATGACGACGACCAGGAAACGAAGACGGGGACCAAGATGACCAAGCGCATGACCGAAAAAGGACCCCCCTCCGTCTTTGAGCGCCTCGCGATTCTTTTTATACCCCCCCGTGCGGGGTGGAGGGATCCGTTTATCTGGTAACTCGCCTCCGGATTGGACGAGGGGTTTCGGGTGTCGTGGTGGCCAGCCGAGATTGGAGGAGGGGCGTGTCGGCGTCTCAGTGCTCTTCCCCCGAGAGAGGCTCTTTTGCCTTCCCCAGTGTCGACAGGGGAGACATTCTTTTTTGACGGGGCGGAGTCGGAGCTCCGAGGCGAGGGGGCTCCGCCCACGTCCATAGTCAGAAACACGTGCGTTATGGCGCTGTGGTGTGAAGTGAAGTTTGGGCGCGTGAAGCGCTTGTTCGCTCGCAGAGTTGGAGGAGGAGTGAACTGAGGGTTTTGTTGGTGTTGGCAGATTTAAAGATGTAAAAAATCTGACCATAAAATAAACCTGCAGCGCACACATGAAATTAACCCATTAGACATAGGGGAGGGATTCTAACTATCCACATATACGTAACGAAATAACTGAACTATGGGACTGCTGACTGTGTGCAAAAGGCTTCCAAATTCGTAACAATATCCTTTCTTTCCTCAGTCAGTGTGGCAATGAAGGAGAAATCATTCCCCACACACCCTTTTGGATGCCAACTCATGGGGTTTATCCTCTAAGTCCCTGTTCTTCATTGCACGGCCTGCGAGCCACTGGCGGCCCCTTGTGTCCTAAAGTGGGGCCCCTGGCATGTGGCCGACAATACATAAATGTAAAAACACCCCATCAGAATCCACCATAAATGCTATCAAATTGACCCAATGGTTTCAAATGAGTGTTCCAATGCGAAGCATAAAAGTAACATAAACTACATTAAAATATGGTTGCAGTGTACAAACAATTCCGTTTGCAGCCAGTTAACCACAACAACAGAAGATTATGTGGAGGCGGGGCCTAATGGCAGCATATTGGAGTCCTGCGGGCGGTGTGGCGGCTCTCACACTGAATGTTGTTTCAGCAAATGTGCCCCCCCCCCTCTAAAAAATAGTGAAGATCACTGCTCTCAATGCTGAGCGTCAAGCAAGGAAGCAGCACGTACCATCTTTAGTCTTTTTTATGACTTGGCCGGATTCAGAATCAAACCTACTCAGAGCAGGCACTCTGTTATGCCACCAAGTCTAGTCACATTATCTTTAGCATCAGTTGTACATTATATTTTAGCAATTGCCTTGTGATTAGATTTACCACCGAGCCATAACCACTAGTGATTGTCCGCATCGCGGAATCTGCTCAGCATCCATGTTTAGTCCTTTCATCCACAGCAGTGAGTGGGAATTGACTGGTTTTAATCCTTTAACTGCGCTTTTCACGCTAATTCCGTAAAGAGTTCCATTCTTCAAAAGCACAAGCTTTCTTATAGAGGCTCCTTGAATGTGCTCCTGATGACATGATCATCAGTGATGTAATCGGAAAAGTATTCAAAACCCTTGAGGTACATGATAGGGACTCGGACACATGTCACTCAACCATACTGATACAAACATAGCTACCCATTACACAAAAATTAGGTTTCATCACGCGGCCAAGTTGTGTAAGCGACATACTGGCTGGAGATCGCGTCCGACGAAAATATACAAAATTGATTCACTTCCGTAATCAGTAAATATTTATTTATGCCGAATTAGTAAACATGAGTCCGTTAGCCTAGTTGGTTCTATTTTGAGATTGTGATTATATCGAGATTATGACTTCCTCATAATAATATTGTACGCTCTGAGACCCTGAGAGCCTCTGACAGGCCGCAGTGTATAGTAGGACTTGTAAACGTGCTATGTCTTTATCATTGATGAATGCATTTTATGGATAATAAATGCTTATTTTCGATTATATATAATTGAAGACTATTCGTCTTGTTGAGTTGCTCCTAAAGTATGTTTGTCATTTGTTGAGCCATGGTCAAATGTCTTTGGAATACCTTCAAATCCAATTCTATATTGCATGTTCCTATTCATTCTCTTATAGGAGTCTGGGCTGAAAGGACTAAACATGGATAGCAGGCTGGCTGGCTGGTGAGGACAAATCAGTAACGTGCAGGGAAGCTGGTGGACTCTCTAGTGGTGTTATAGAGCTCGGTGAGATTTACCATGTCAGGAAGGTCAACCAACTTGGAATCTTCCTTTTGTTAATTAGCACAACGTAAATGGGTAATCTTTTCTGGTTTCATGATCACGAGAAATCTGACATGTGCAGGCAAATATCTTCCAGAACCTTCATCAAGCAAGCTGTTATCTTCATCTAAGTTGTGCATTTTCATGGATCTCATTTGGGCATTATCACAGACTACAACCCCTAAGGAGCAGTATGCAATAATCAAATGGATTTATACAATATTCTGTCCAGAACAGTCTTGGGCATTGTTCACACCTTCAAGATCCCATCACCGAGACAATGATTTGGTTAATACTGTACGGAGTTTATCGAGATGAAAAAAAAATCCCTTGATCTGAAGGACACCATGAATGCAAGTGTATGAAAACGACACACATCTCTACTGGCAAAGATGAAACTCAGCAAAGCTTGAAATCAAAGGATAAGCACAGACTGCTTGAAATTAAGTAAAGGTTGAACAAAATGAAATTATGAAGTAAAAAGAAACAAGTACAGGTACATTCAAAGTACACCGCCTCCATGCCAAATAAATAAATAACAAATCCTTCAGCATGCGACATCACCGGGGTGCCTTGCGGTACATGCAGACGGAATTGGGAGGAAGCGGTGTACAAGAATTGATTAATTGCATAATTAAAATAAATAAAAAATAATCATAAAATAATACATTCCTTAATCAATTGGCTAATAGCATACCTAAACCACCACTGTTTCATCCGAGTCTGTGACTTTTTGAAAATTAAGTAATTAATCGAAAAAATTAATAATTGACATCAATAAATTAACAAGCTCAAATGAGTTAAGATCCTCGTCCTCTTAATGATGACGCCATAAAAACGAATATGACGTCATTGTGATGTATCAGGTTTGCGAATAAATTATCTGTGCTAATGCCCGGCTTATCCCGCAAACAAAATTCAAACAGCTTGCCTAGTTTCGGAGATAATGGTATAGGCGATTTCTATTAGCGGCGATATTATTATGTCAATTTTTTTTCTAGGAAGAATTTCCAAAATCGGAGATGGTTGCTGCCTGCGCGTGGGCTTTCTGCATATACATGGCAAGTTTCACAAAAGATCCGATGAAAACTCTGAGTTTGAGAAACAAAAAATGTCAAAAAATAGGAATGACGTCATAAAAATTGATATGACGTCATAGTGATGTATCTATATGTCGGTAATTCATCTCTGCTAATGCCCTGTTCGATTCCCGCAAACAGATTCAAAAAGCTTGCCTAGTTTCGGAGATAATTTTTTTAGGCGATTTCCATTAGCGAGATATTTTGACGTCATAACTTTTTTTCTCGGAGGAATTTTCAAAATCGGAGATGGTTACTGTCTGCGCAGGGTATTTTACATATATATGCCAAGTTTCGGGAAGTTTCGATGAAAACTGTAGGCTGTGAAACAATCAAGCTCAAATGAGCTAAGATCCTCGTCCTCTTAATGATGACGTCATAAAAACGAATATGACGTCATTGTTACGTATCAGGTTTGTGATAAATTATCTGTGCTAATGCCTGGCTTGATTCCCGCAAACAAAATTCAAACAGCTTGCCTAGTTTCGGAGATAATGGTATAGGGGATTTCCATTAGCAGCGATATTATGACGTCAACTTTTTTTCTAGGAAACTTCCAAAATCGGAGATGGTTACTGCCTGCACGTGGCTTTCTGCGTTATACATGACAAGTTTCACGAAGATCCGATGAAAACTCTGGTTGTGAAACAAAAAATAGGAATGACGTCATAAAAATTGATATGACGTCATAGTGATGTATCATATGTGCGGCCATTCATCTCTGCTAATGCCCTGTTCGATCCCGCAAACAGAATTCAAAAAGCTTGCCTAGTTTCGGAGATAATTTTTTAGGCGATTTCCATTTGCGGAGATATTTTGACGTCATAACTTTTTTCTTGGAGGAATTTTCAAAATCGGAGATGGTTACTGTCTGCACAGGGTATTTTTACATATTGTTGCGAATTCGTGCCCGCCGGCGTGCGAACGGCCACGTAACTCGAATCGCGGCACGTCGCCCACCGGACGGACAATTCAGTCGTGACCCTCTCGGAAACAACGCGGGAGCTAGTCACGGGTGGGGGTTTAACCTCACCACGATCGTACCAATTACCACCCGCGCAGGATAGGGTTGCTCGCCAAATTCGATCTACCTATACTGCGAATGGTCGACCGGCGATCGTACCACGCCACAGGCGACTCCGGACACGAACCGCTGAAGCGGTCCGTTCCGTGCTACAGTGATAACCGAGCGGTGTTATCGTCGGCCTCGACGGTTCAATTAATTACCGGGATGTTGCACCCACTACGAACCCCTTACGTGAAGCAGGATGGAGATTAAATGGAGAAAAGACGAAGCGAAACGGGCACAGTTCAACAAGCAAGCCATTCCGCGCACACGAAAGCACGTATATACAGCCATACAGAATCGAAATGCACATAAAGCAAATGTAAGAGTTAAAAACCGACTACGCGCACACACGGCAACACTTATACAGTTTTACTTCACAGACGGCGCCAACACACATTTACACAAAAGAAGAAGAAGCCACCTCACAGACAAGGAGGCAGACAGGCCCGTAGGCCAAATGTGCGCGGGACCTAGAGGAGCGGCCAGGTCCGCGAGACCGGGGAGGTCTTACCCGCGTCCTCGTGACGGTTGGCGGGCAAGCCGCAAAGTGTCCGCGCCGCTGTGCCCGACTCCGGGCCTCTGCGTGCTTGTTGGCACCACGTTTGGGGTGGGGAGGAACGGGGCCCCTTTTGCACTATCTCAGCGTGGGGGGGGGGGAAGGAAATTGTTGATGCCCTGGGGGGGGGGAGTGGCTGGCTGGCTTGGGTCCCGCGACGAGACGAGCGATCCCCCACACCGCAACCTCGTCGCCGACCGCCGTCCTTCTTGTCTCGGACCCAATCCCTTGCCTGCAGCTCCACCGTGCGCACTTGACTCACTCCACCAACGCACGCTCCTTGTCTCCAAAAGCAACTCTAAAACCCAACTCTCCAAGCAACTCCAAAACCCAACTCGCTCCAATTCGCTTTTCGCTCGCCTTTTATAGGCGGCAGGAGCAGCCAATATGCAAATTTTTAGGATCAGAACACGATTGGAGGCGGGGCCACGCCGCCCCCCCCCCGGTCAGCCATTGGTCGGGCAAAAATGGGTTGAACCTCTCCCAATCCTAAAATTTGCATATACGGACTTCACATACACACGCTTGGAGGCGGGGCCAAGCCGCCCCGCGCTCGCTAATTGGACGGAGGAGAAGGTGTGTGAAGCGTTTCTGATCCGAATTTTCCCCTCGGAAAGGCCGCCATTCACGCTCGCGGCTCGGTGCGTTCGGCACCAATCGCCGAACGGGCCCGAGACAGCCGCACGTTCAGTGTTCACAGGTGGTGCGGAATGGCCTTAGAAGCGATGATGTGGGATGAATTCGTGAAGGTAAAGGCGAAGGTGGGTGAGGGTTGGCATTGTGGTTGTTGTCTGAGGTTGGAGCGTGGTTGTAGTTGGTGACGATGGCTGGTGTGGTGGTTAAGGTGGGTTTGTGTGATGGCGGTTGAGACGTGGTTGGTTCAAAATAACGACAGAAAGAAAAATGGCTAACTCAAAGCGTCGCAGCCCGGATGAATCACATAAATTCCCTCTATACAACGGGTTTGGCTAACTACACATGTACCTATCGATATATCTCACCTGCGGGCCCTTTATGGTGTAATGCGAATTTCCACAGCCGTAACACTACCCCCTCCCCTTTTACAGACTCGTCCCGAGTCGTCAAATTCTCGTGTGCCATCATGTGTAGTTCTCCCTAGTACGTTTTACCTTCGGATCCCTGAGTGCGACCTTCATGGTATTCGTGTCCCCAAAATAAATAACTACGGGCTGAGTAACTAACTAAACAACCCCACTCATTCAGACGACTTAAATAAATTGCGGCGCGAAGACACACATGCCGGGGGCGCACTCATATGTACAATACATCTTAACCTTACAAATCTTACACTAAACCATGGCCAGGATCAATGGACTCTGCAGAAAAGGAAGAAGAGTCAACAGTCAACGGTGAACCGGCGACGGGCCGCCACTGCAGGCCCGTGTTGTTAGCTGCCAACAGGACAGTCCGTACAACTTGCGACGACGATCCTGCGCACATGAAATGAACGGGGGGGGGGCAAAGCAAAATTGAACGGGGGCAACTGATGATGTGGCAGTGGGCATGGCATGGCAAAGGTGAACAGGCATACAAAGCCGGCAGAACAGGGCCGCTGCAGGCGAACACAGCCGGCGGACGATCCGACCGGCACAGGCCTTGAAGCATAGCCGCAGACGAAGTTGGCCGGCTCTCGCCGTGCATGCAGGTTGGTGGAGGGAGTGCGGTGGTGCTGGCCACTCGAAAGCGGCCTCAGACCTACCTACCTGTCTCCCTCCCACCTATCGCCTTTGCCTGTCTCTGTCTATACCCACTCCCTTAATTTGTCAAAAACCAATTTAGCCCCAATTAATTTTTGAATTTTTTTTTGTTTTATTTTCTTTTTATTCTTCCCCACTATAAATCGTCCCCTAACCCCCTTTACTGTCTTTGTTCGGCTAACCTATCTCGTCCTAGCCTACTCCCAACCCCTACTTCTCTTCCTGGAGGGGAATGAGGGAGAGCTAGCTCCTGCGTCAAGGCCCAACTCAAGCCTCAGGATGGCCTCCCCAGACTTCAGCGATCTCACCCAAAGTGGGTCCAGCGGCCCACAACGTGAGCGAAGGGATGGATGTGCGGAGGGGTACACTTCTATCTACCCTATCCATTAACCTTAAACTACCCCGGGGCTTCCAACAAGCGCCTCTCGCTTAAACTATTGGTTCTAAACAACCCAGATTCCCGTCGCCTGTGTGGTGTCCTCGACGATTTCGGGCCTCGCCCCCCAATTTTCTTTCCGTGCCCTCACACGGTCTCACGGCTGGGACGCGTGGTCCCTTGGCAGGCACTACCCTCTGCCGATTCTCCTATGATGGCACCCCCGGGCACTACACTGCCTCCGAGCCTACCAGCTCCTCTAACACTGGGGAGTGCCCTCTCTGGCGACTCCCCTGAAACGCTCACGTGGCAGGCTGGCTTTTCCGGGCCCCTTTCCGAGGGTCACCCGTGCCCACAACACTGCCCACGCGCTAACGGCGCCCCGGGCCCCCGCATCATGCGGGCGCACCCGTGCCCACTACGCTTATCCCGGCCCCCATGGGCCCTTGGCCTACCACGGCCGACTAGCCCGTGCCCGGGGTACCCACTCAGCGATACTCACCTTTCGCAGCCACGCTCCCAGCCCGTCAACAGGGCTCCTGCACCCCTCCAAAATGGTGTCGAGCCTACACTCCCACCAACAACAAAACGACCTCCATTTTTTGTCAATTTGACTACCCCAGCAAAACTCACTTTACACTGACCCCGGGTCCCTTGGGTGGGAATCACTCCTCCCCCCAATCACTCATCGCACCATGCATTCCCCATTCGCTCCAAACACACAGACCCGCTGGCCTCACTCACTCAACATGTTTCCACAAACTCACCAACTCTTCAAACAGCACACCGCTGAACTCTTGCCATCCTCTAACTACCTCCCCTAACTAATCGTGCTCCCACGTCATCTCCTTACACATACAGCACGTTCCATTTAACACTAATAGCTAAGCTACGTCCCCACTACACATCCACAGTCTGTCACTGTCCTCAAATCCTCAAAATCATTTTCCCATCTCCCTTCCTAAATCTGACCTAAATCCCTCTACCTATCCATTCCACGGGCCCCATGAGGACTTACCCCTGCCCCATGAAGCCGGTCTAGCTATGTCTAACCCTTCCCCCTAACTAGTGTCATCCTGTGCCCTGGCAGGGGGGTCTTCCACCCATGCCGGGAATCCTGTTCACCGAAAGCGAGGCTTGCTTTGTTCTCGATTTTTTTTTTCCAAAATTTTGCGCAGCACCAGCGCGGCCACTCGCAGCTCGCCGCACCAGCGCGGCAATTCCACAGCCGCGCCCTTTGCACCTGCCCGATGACGTCATGCAGCTGCACGTGTTACCTCGTCCCTCTTGGACGGCACATCCGGCAGGATTCACCTCCTGCCGAGATTCCAACCCTACGTGCAGCCATGACGTCACCCTGCGCACCACAAAAGCAAACCTCGCACTCCGAGGGGCTCCCCACGCGAACACATGTGCTCTGCCGTTGGAGCTTAACACAACGCTCGCGTGGAGAACCCGTCCGGTCAAATCCGTCTACCTGCCTACCTTTTGTCCGTCCGCGGGATCGGCAACATCCACCGCTGGCGTTTCCGGACCAGGTTTCACTCCCGCAAGCGCGCACTGGGGGTCTCGTGCGTACCACAGCACGACCTCACGCTCGCTGCCGGTGAACCCGGCACGGTGCTCATTGAAACTACGCGCTACCCGGCCTTTGTCTATCTGTCGCCGTCGTCTCCGTCGCCATTCGAACGCACACCTGCGTGTACCACTGTCACGACACACACTCCACGACATTACACTCACGCCGGGAGACGCGGCTGCATGCTCACGCATGCCGACGACATCTCCCTTACATACAGCGACCTCACACACGCTGTTCCTCTCCTTACACTCGGCCGCTCACTCACTCGTTGCCGTTTCCCTCACACACCATACCACTCACACACGCGGGGGCACTCACCGCGGTGCCTCATCCACACACGGCGCGCTGGGAAGCACGCACTTCGGCCACACTCTCCCACCACACCACTCACACACGGGGTCGCTTCCACACACGGGGCGCACTCCACACCTTTCACCACACACACCGGGACAACCACACTGGGGATCTTGGTCCCCACAAGGGGTTCCGGGGCCTCTATACCCCCAAGCTCGGCGTGCACCCGTTCGCCAGCACTCCACCCCTCGCCTCGCCAAGCACGACCAACTCACCTGGTCGTGATTCCGCTCCAAGGGGCATACTCCCTCCCCTCGTTCCTGGAGGGAGCTATCCAGCTGCTCGCACCGGGTCATGACACAGTCCGCCAGCTCACCCCATCGTCCTCCACTAACTCCGTGTGTGTGTGCTCGTCTTTACCCCGTCTTCATCGTGTAGTCTCTCCTTTACGCGTCGGCCATCTCCCGTGTCTCACTATTTTATTTCCTGTTGTGTCACCCTGCGTGTCTATTAGTCTCTGCTTCTTTCCTGGCTCTTTGCCTTATCTTATCGTAGGTCAACCTTGCGTTTCTCCTAATCGGGCTCGCGTCCTTCCTCTGTTCACCTCCTTGCAGCTTTCACGATCTCCGCGTTACCTCATCCTTGCTCTTGCCAGTCTAAGTAATTGTTCTTTTTCTCTCCTCCCAATTCCTTTCACCTCGTGTCTTATCATCTCCTCTGTGCACGTCATCTCGTCAGCGCCGCAATTAAATTTCCCCCCTCGGGTCAACGTGACGGCTTCTCGGGCCCAGACACGTCCCCCGTCCCCGAATTATTTGCCCTCACCCGCCTCCATTGCGGCCCTGACAACCGTTGCACTCCCCTCCAGCCGTTCGTTCAGCACGTGGCGTCGCCATGTTTGAGCTCCCTGATATGTGCTTCATGCCGTGCAGCTGTCGCCCATGTCTTGCATCTCACCCCGCATTTCCCTTCATCCTCTTCCTTCATTCCGTTTTTTATGCTGTCCATGTGTTTCGTTGATGCCTTTATTTCGTTGTGTTTATTTCGTTTTTTCATTCCTTGCATATCCCCACTGATTCCTGCCAGAAATGGCGAATAGCTGGGCTGTCGGGTGCGTCGCTGAGCCGATGTCCGGCAAGAGGATCGGGGTTTTGGCAGAGAGAGGAGGGGAGTGTCGATAGCACCGCCGGCCGCGCCGGCGCCCATTTTCGGGTTCTGGGGTTCGGTTGGGGGAAATTGTTCCATGCATCACAAGACATTTTCCTGCTCGGGGTTGCCGTCCTGGACCATGGATTCTAACACATTCTACATCCGGATCGTCTGAGATACCGCCGGTCCCGCTCGCCTTGAGACTCCATCTTATTTCTCGTAAGGGTTAATTTGGCCTGCTCGTAATTTGGAGGTAATCGGGGGTCGCTCCTCTCACCCCTGAACCGTTCTGTTGAGTTTAGTTGGAGACGGCGAAGAGTTTGTTTCCCATCCGACAGCCGAGTGTTGGCGATGAGGGGGATGGGTTTTATCTCACCGACCTGACACCATGTTCGCGAATTCGCGCCCGCCGGCGTGCGAACGGCCACGGAACTCGGAATCGCGGACTCGCGCCACGGGCTTTATCGTCCTCTCGAACAACGCCAGGAGCTAGTCACGGGTGGGGTATTAACGCTCACCACGCATCGTGCCAACTTGGCCCACCCGCCGCAGGGATAGGTTGGCGTTCAACCAAATTCGATCTACCTAGGAGTACGCTGCCGCGAATGGTTGAGCGGGCGATCGCTACCGACGCCACAAGGCCGACTCGGACACGAACCGCGGTTAGAAGCGGGTCGGCGTGTTCGCGTGCTGGACATGATAATGCCGAGCGTTTATCGTCGCCTCGACGGTTCCAGATTAATTACCGGGATGTTGCAACCCACGTAAACCCCTTACGTGAAGCGAGGATGGAGATTTATTAAATGGAGAGAAAAGACGGAAGCGAAACGCGGCACAGGTTCGGAACAGGGAGCAGGAGCGAGTTTTAGTTTCGCGCGCGCACACGAAGCACGTATATACAGCCACTGTAGCAGAATCGAGATGGCACAGTAAAGCAAATGGTAAGAGTTTAAAACCGACTGAGCGCGGCACACGACGGGCAACACTGTAACAGGTGTTACTTGGCACAACGGCACCAACACACATTTACACAGAAAGCAAAAGGAAAGGTAGCCAGCCGGCGTCGACGAGACAAAGGAGGCAGGACAGGCCGAGGCCAAAATGGTGCGCGGGACCTAAGGGCGGCAGGTCCGCGGAGACCGGGGAGGTCGTACGCCTGCGCCTCGTGATGCATGTTGCGGGCAAGCCGCAAGAGTGTCGCGGCCGGGCTTTGCCCGCGACTCCGGGCCTGACGTTGCTTGTTGGGCACCACGTTTTGGGGTGGGGAGGAACGGGGCCCTTTGCACGTATCTCAGCCGGGCGGGGGGGTGGGGAAGGGAAATTGTGAATGCCCGGGGAGGGAGGTGAGGGAGTGCTGGGGCTGCTTGGTCCCGCGACGAGACGAACGATCCCCCACACCGCAACCTCGTCGCCGGACCGCCGTCCTTCTTGTCTCTGACCACTCCCCTTGCCTGCAGCTCCACCGCACGCACTTGACTCACGTCACCAGACCGACGCTCCTTGTCTCCCAAAAAACTCTAAAACTCAACTCTCCAAGCAGACTCCAAACCCAGATCGCCTCCATTCGCCTTGCGCTCGCCTTTTTATAGGCGGCAGGAGCAGCCAATGCCAAATTTGTAGGATCAGAACGCGATTGAGGCGGGGCACGCCGCCCCCCCCCCTTCTCTCTCTT
>CM068956.1:148801866-148813161 GCA_035128595.1 Eptatretus atami | reverse complement strand
TTTTTTTTTTCTTTTATTTCACTTAACCTTGCACTAAAGTTCCGACAAAACAATGGCGATGAAATGATAACGTAGTACATGGGATTCAAACCCCACGCTCTTGCCACTCAAAATGGTTTTGTTACCTGGGGTGCTCAAGTTTTTATGCCTTTGTTGTGCTTGTTGTAGCCTTCTTACTGTAACAGTAAAAGCAACTTTGCAAGGTTACCTCTGGCCAGTATTCCAAGCCGGGAATCGGACCTAGAGGGAAGCATCCTAGCCATAAAGCTGTCCTATTATCACTCATGAGTAATGAATAAAGATTTAAAAAGTATTAATGTGCAATTTGAATGTGTGTAGCCTGCCTACAGTTGCTTAGAATTGCAGGCACTGCTATTAGAGCAGGTTTAAACGATGGGGTGTGTCCAACTGTCTCTCTGTGCCATTCTCTTCTCATCGAGTTTCTCTTTCCCTTTTTCTTGTCTGTCCGTTATTTATTCCCATTCCACTCACCTTCACTCATTAACCACCTCTGACCTTGCTACCCAAATCCTGTCATTCCAACTTGATCACGCATCACCCTCACCGCTGAGAAACCTACAGGCGCTCCACGGAGGCCCACCCCCCCTGATCTCCGAAGAAACCCGTTACCACCGCAGCTTCCCGGCACGACCACGAGCTCTGAGGCCTATGTCACGGCGTCGAGCAGCCCGGCGAGTGAGCTCGCTCCCACGGCTTCTGCCGAATCGTGTCTCCGACGCTTCGGTTTCTTCCACCACAGCCGCTAAGCAGTCAACTTCAGCCAAATCGAGCCCACAATCTTTCAAGCCCGTGCATCACCACCTCAGCCATTATCCAAGAAAAGGTGCTGCTCCTTCACCGCCAGTTAAAACAGCCAATAATGGAAAGGCCTTGAGTTCCCCCGGTGTCAACACTGCTTCATCCAGCCATTCTCAGGCTGAATCCTCACCATCTCAGGCACCAGCCACTGCAAAATCCATCATCACGGCAGCCTCGGGACAAGGCTCCGAAAGTCAGGAGGGGCCAAGGAAACGCCGCTTGAAGAAGGATGGAGTATCTACTGAGGGGTCAGATGGACCTGTCCTTGGCGATTCTTTCGACTTTGCTAAGGATGTGTTTGCAGCACTGGCAGCCCTGTCCCTGCTGCTGATATGTAGGCGTTTTTTGAATGCTGTCTTTCTTCACCCTCTCCTCTTTTTTATTTATTTATTTTTTCAGTTTCTGACCTTGCTATTCTCCATCCCATATTTACTTCCAACCACCTTGTCTGTGCACTTTCATCCTTCGTTTTGCACATTTTACTTTTTTCAATCATTTTCCTTGTTTGGTGCTTTCCATTTCAATTTTTGATTATTTATCCCCTCCTTCAGTTAGGTTTTGCTTCATTTTTTACTTATTGTGGTTTATTTTATTTGCTTTATACTTTATTCACATGGACAACCCAATTTATTTGATCTTCACAGGCAATCATTGCTCCCCCCCCCCCGAGTTATCTTTTGGATTTCTGTTTCCTTCACAGTGCCTTGTAAAAAAAAACAAGTTTCAATTGATATTGATTTATTTATGTTGCTCAGTTATCTTTTGATTCTCTTGAGGATTGACACATCTTTTATCTCCTTTCTCACTATTTTTTATCTCCTGTTGCATACATTCCTGTTGAGCTGTTGCAATACATGGTATCTGGTAACAATAATTAATTTCAAACTTCTCATAAACTCGTAACTACAGCCAATACTAGTCGTTCTGGACTTAGAGGCAGAAATATACTTGTGAACAGCTTTTGTTTTTGATTTCCTTCATTATTGTAGGCAGCCTGTGGCTGCTGGTTGCATCATTGCCGAGAGTGTGGCTGTGCCACTGATGCAAGCAAGCCTCCTCTGTAGGTTAGAGCAGGAATTGGTAATTTGTTCAGGGTGTCGGTGATAGCTCACCTTCCTCTTCACGAAGAACTCTGTGGCATCTTTAACGTCCATCAACTAATGCCGGCAGACGGGACACGCAGTTTAACATCCATCTAAGGACGGCACATGCATTGCTCAATCACCCTGCCTGTGAAATGCAGGGATGACAGTTTATAGCTGGGTCAGGATTCAAAACCCAGGCTAGACGGCCCAGAGGCGAGCGTGCGAGCCCAATTTTGATTGCTGTTATGGTGTAATTCATAAAAACGTCGATAACCTCTTGATTCAGACAAGTGGAGAGTGTAATATGAGATGGAATAGAGACATGAAAATGCATCGTGCTTCTAATTATTATTGACTCAGTTTGTTTGTGTCTGTTGCTACAGGAAGAATGACAGTAAGGCAGCAGGTGAACCTTCCCCTGTAACCACAACCACCTCAGGCTCTGCAGTTAATTCCACTCCAACTTCTACCAACACTACATCTACTATTGTCCAAAACTGCCACTTCTGCAGCACCCACGAAGTTGGAAGAAATTGAAGTTGAAAACGGTACCAGCGAGGCAAGGGTGCAGCCAGCTGAAAGCAAAGCATAATGGAAACAAAACAAGTATGTGCTTCTATAGCACATTATTGATCTATGCTCTCCTCATCTTTTCTCTTTTCTCTTATTCTCTTCTCTCCTCTTGATCTTTTTCTCAATTTTTTCCTCCTCCCCACCTCGTCCTCTTCCTCTCTCCCTACCCCTTCTCTCTCTCTCCTCTCTCTCTCTCTCTACCTACCTGATTGAGTGATATTTGGACATGGCGGAGGTCGTGGTTACACCTTGCGAGGAGTTCGAGCGGGCTCGAAGTGATGAAAACCCTTAACGGATGGTACTCAGCTGATGATGTGGATAGTGATCGAATCAGGCAGTTAGTTAGCTCAAAAAAATTTCATTATCTTCTCTTTCTCCTTCACTTCTCTAATCATCATCTTGTCTGTTTTTCTCCTCTCCTCTTTCTACTTCCCTTCCTGTCTTTGAATAGGCTGGCTTACCAAACATTGGGCACTACTTCCATAAGAATGACGTGTTCTAATTTTAGTTTTTGTCAAGTGGGATGTAGAGAGGGAGAGGAAACGTTTATGTTCCCACAATACGATGTTTGAACAATGAAGGAAAAACAAATTTACAAAAAAATAAAATAACCCTCACTCAGGAGTGAGCGGTTGTATTGCTATCTTTGTGTAGCATGCTTTCGTGTTTTCATCGCCGTCGGTACGTTTTCTAAGCACGGGCAGCATAGTCCTGTATCAGCATCATCGTAACGCTCCATCTCGCATGCAAACTGAACTGTAAGCTGTGCATCTCCCACAATGAAAGGGAAGCAACTCCCATTTTCTATCTTTCGGCACAATATTTGTAACTCGAACCCCAGAACGTCGTTTTTTTTTTTTTTAAATACTTCTCAGAAGCTTTCATTTGAATCCTCTAATCGTACACATGTTCATAGACATTTTGCTTCTGCTCCGCCATTTACATGCGTTTCCTTGTGTTTCCGTGTTTCCCCACCCCCAGAATCAAAAGGTTGTGTGCGGTAACAATTAAACTTGTTTTCCTTACTTGGTCTTCCAGTTGCTTCCTTTTCCTGTGGCAATCTAGGCAAAGTCAGACAGTTATCGATCATTAGCACCGTTATAGATACGCGCGGTGTATGTCTTTTGTAAAATTGTAATTTTTAATTCCCTTTTATTGTTACGCTTTGAGCAAGAATTTAACCCAAACGGCCAGTGTGTTTCATTTTCTTTGAATTATTTTGCTTTTGAGTTGTGCGACCTTTGACATTTTACTACGTGTACAAAAAATAATCTCTCGGTTCTTTTTGTCATTGTTGTCGGTTTGATGCACCGTTACAGTTTTTGAGCGATGGAATTTTTTAACACAAAGTCAGCCGAACGGGTGTGAGCGGCTCCATGTTTCGTTTGGTAGGAAAATTGCGTAGAAAGCCGCTCGGGTCACACTCCCAGGTGTGTGGGTGTGCGTGGTGTTTGAGTGTGTATTCGATGCAACATTTTATCAGCATTCGTTCATAGTCGTTTTTAACCGTGAAACATGCAAGGTGGGAAAAATTGGCTTTCATACATTTTACAAAACCTCTCTTTGTTTTTGATTTGTTTATATGATATATTACAAGCCGTGAGGAAAACAAAAAATTAAAAATTCACCAACTCTGCTTTCTTGTTCACTTTTTATTATTTTTATTTTTTAAACCGGATCGAAGGCTCGTGGTGCAACTACCACACACACAAACACAACTCTTAGATGAGACAAACACGGCCACTGAGCTTGGGGAAGTGCGGTCACTTCCCGGGACACTCGTGGTCCCAGCGACGTCACAAGCATGGCACCGTTTTTTCTCACCGCACTCAGCGGAGCATTTCCTCAGGAGGAATTCCCTCCTCCCCATGGATGACAACTTATGAGGATTGACAATGCTCTGAACTTTTAAATGATGAACGTTCAAGCAAGGAAACAGCACATACCATTTTTAAAAGTCTTTTGGTATGACTCGGCCATGGTTCGAGGGGCCGACTTCCTTGACTCAGAGCGGCCGCTCTTAACCATTTCACCACCGAGTCTCATGACTCGATGGTGTAATGGTTATACCAAACCAAAAATAAAAAATTCTGTTTCTTTTGTTTTGAGATTGTTTACTTGAGGTATCTTGTTTTCTTTGTTGTGGGGAGGGGAGGGGGAATTGACGTCACTTTTCCGTCGCACTCTGTGGGCCGGCAACGCCATTTTTGTGATATATTGTTGTGGTGCTCGGTTCGGGGCGGGGAACGACCGTTAAGATGGAGCAGTTGGGCCATCTCCCACCGAACACCCGGAATTGAAGGTCGTCACTCCAGATAACTCAAAAGTCGACGGGTCGCTTAATGGACCGTGGACGCCAATATTTCGACGCGCGGTTAGTGTCTTTTTTATCTGATTCCAATTTACCTAATTAGCCGTGCGGTTCTAGCTACCGGGGAAGCCACACCCTCGGCCGGCTTTGTCCGAACCAAGTCCGCTGTTACCGACTCGGATCCGGCATAACCGAGTGGGAATTACCAAAGCCGCCGCCGGTCCAAATAACAATCTACAGCACAATGGCCCTCACTATAACTCAGACCCGAACCATGCTAGGCCAATGAGAGAAATCACATAAAAACAAGCTGGTACATTTAACACCGGGTTTATTCACAATAATCAGGAAGGGAGACAAGCAGAGTTAATCGACTAAATTGCAATGTACAATAAGCAAGGCACTTATGCAATTCCACTTATAAGACTGGCCGCAGACAGACACACACAACCAAAAAGAAATGGATCCAACTGGCCTTTATTTGGACCCTCCAGCTGCAGAGGATAGGCAAGCTGGGGGTTAGAGTTTGGTCGGGTACCTGGCCGCCTCGTGTGGGTCTGGCCGACTCGCACTTGTGAGCTCGGAGTCCGTTAAAGGGATGGGGTCCCCAGTTCGGCTCCCCAGCTCGAGCGCTCCAACACGAACACAATCCAATGAGCGCACACGAACACCACGGTGGACCCGAACCCACAGCCAGAATCCAGCGAGCACCAGGATCCTATGGACGACCAGCCACCAACGAACGATGACGACGACCAGGAAACGAAGACGGGGACCAAGATGACCAAGGCATGACCGAAAAAGGACCCCCCTCCGTCTTTGAGCGCCTCGCGATTCTTTTTATACCCCCCCCCCCGTCGGGGTGGAGGGATCCGTTTATCTGGTAACTCGCCTCCGGATTGGACGAGGGGTTTCGGGTGTCGTGGTGGGCCAGCCGAGATTGGAGGAGGGGCGTAGTCGGCGTCTCAGTGCTCTTCCCCCGAGAGAGGCTCTTTTGCCTTCCCCAGTGTCGACAGGGGAGACATTCTTTTTTGACGGGGCGGAGTCGGAGCTCCGAGGCGAGGGGGCTCCGCCCCGTCCATAGTCAGAAACACGTGCGTTATGGCGCTGTGGTGTGAAGTGAAGTTTGGGCGCGTGAAGCGCTTGTTCGCCCGCAGAGTTGGAGGAGGAGTGAAATGAGGGTTTGTTGGTGTGGCAGATTTTAAAGATGTAAAAAAAATCTGACCATTAAAATAAACCTGCAGCGCACACATGAAATTAACCCATTAGACATAGGGGAGGGATTCTAACTATCCACATATACGTAACGAAATAACTGAACTATGGGACCTGCTGACTGTGTGCAAAAGGCTTCCAAATTCGTAACAATATCCTTTCTTTCCTCAGTCAGTGTGGCAATGAAGGAGAAATCATTCCCCACACACCCTTTTGATGCAACTCATGGGGTTATCCTCTAAGTCCCTGTTCTTTCATTGCACGGCCTGCGAGCCACTGGCGGCCCCTTGTGTCCTAAAGTGGGGCCCCTGGCATGTGGCCGACAATACATAAATGTAAAAAACACCCATCAGAATCCACCATAAATGCTATCAAATTGACCCAATGGTTTCAAATGAGTTGTTCCAATGCAAGCATAAAAGAACATAACTACATTAAAATATGGTTGCAGTGTACAAACAATTCCGTTTGCAGCCAGTTAACCACAAACAACAAAGATTATGTGGAGGCGGGGCCTAATGGCAGCATTATGGAGTCCTGGCGGGCGGTGTGGCGGCTCTCACACTGAATGTTGTTTCAGCAAATGTGCCCCCCCCCTCTAAAAAAATAGTGAAGATTCACTGCTCTCAATGCTGAGCGTCAAGCAAGGAAGCAGCCACGTACCATCTTTAGTCTTTTTTATGACTTGGCCGGATTCAGAATCAAACCTACTCAGAGCAGGCACTCTGTTATGCCACCAAGTCTAGTTCACATATCTTTTAGCATCAGTTGTACATTATATTTTAGCAATGCCTTGTGATTAGATTTACCACCGAGCTCTATAACACCCACTTAGCTCCGTATTGTCCGCATCGCGGAATCTGCTCAGCATCCATGTTTAGTCCTTTCATCCACAGCAGTGAGTGGGAATTGACTGGTTTTAATCCTTTAACTGCGCTTTTCACGCTAATTCCGTAAAGAGTTCCATCTTTCAAAAGCACCAAGCTTCTTTATAGAGGCTCCTTGAATGTGCTCCTGATGACATGAGTCATCAGTGATGTAATCGGAAAAGTATTCAAAACCTTGAGGTACATGATAGGGACTCGGACACATGTCACTCACCATACTGATCAAAACATAGCTACCCATTACACAAAAATTAGGTTTCATCACGCGGCCAAGTTGTTGTAACGACATACTGGCTGGAGATCGCGTCCGACGAAAATATACAAAATTGATTCACTTCCGTAATCAGTAAATATTTATTTATGCCGAATTAGTAAACATGAGTCCGTTAGCCTAGTTGGTTCTATTTTGAGATTGTGATTATATCGAGATTAGACTTCCTCATAATAATATTGTACGCTCTGAGACCTGAGAGCCTCTGACAGGCCGCAGTGTATAGTAGGATTGTAAACGTGCTATGTCTTTATCATTGATGAATGCATTTTATGGATAATAAATGCTTATTTTCGATTATATATAATTGAAGACTATTCGTCTTGTTGAGTTGCTCCTAAAGTATGTTTGTCATTTGTTGACATTGGTCAAATGTCTTTGGAATACCTTCAAATCCAATTCTATATTGCATGTTCTATTCATTCTCTTATAGAGTCTGGCTGAAAGGACTAAACATGGATAGCAGGCTGGCTGGCTGGTGAGGACAAATCAGTAACGTGCAGGGAAGCTGGTGGACTCTCTAGTGGTGTTATAGAGCTCGGTGAGATTTACCATGTCAGGAAGGTCAACCAACTTGGAATCTTCCTTTTGTTAATTAGCACAACGTAAATGGGTAATCTTTTCTGGTTTCATGATCACGAGAAATCTGACATGTGCAGGCAAATATCTTCCAGAACCTTCATCAAGCAAGCTGTTATCTTCATCTAAGTTGTGCATTTTCATGGATCTCATTTGGGCATTATCACAGACTACAACCCCTAAGGAGCAGTATGCAATAATCAAATGGATTTATACAATATTCTGTCCAGAACAGTCTTGGGCATTGTTCACACCTTCAAGATCCCATCACCGAGACATGATTTGTTAATACTGTACGGAGTTTATCGAGATGAAAAAAAATCCCTTGATCTGAAGGACACCATGAATGCAAGTGTATGAAAACGACACACATCTCTACTGGCAAAGATGAACTCAGCAAAGCTTGAAATCAAAGGATAAGCACAGACTGCTTGAAATTAGTAAAGGTTGAACAAAAATGAAATTATGAAGTAAAAGGAAACAAGTACAGGTACATTCAAAGTACACCGCCTCCATGCCAAATAAATAAAATAACAAATCCTTCAGCATGCGACATCACCGGGTGCCTTGCGGTACATGCAGACGGAATTGGGAGGAAGCGGTGTACAAGAATTGATTAATTGCATAATTAAAATAAATAAAAAATAATCATAAAATAATACATTCCTTAATCAATGGCTAATAGCATACCTAAACCACCACTGTTTCATCGAGTCTGTGACTTTTTGAAAATTAAGTAATTAATCGAAAAAATTAATAATTGACATCAATAAATTAACAAGCTCAAATGAGTTAAGATCCTCGTCCTCTTAATGATGACGCCATAAAAACGAATATGACGTCATTGTGATGTATCAGGTTTGCGATAAATTATTCTGTGCTAATGCCCGGCTTGATTCCCGCAAACAAAATTCAAACAGCTTGCCTAGTTTCGGAGATAATGGTATAGGCGATTTCTATTAGCGGCGATATTATTATGTCAACTTTTTTTCTAGGAAAGAATTTCCAAAATCGGAGATGGTTGTGCCTGCGCGTGGGCTTTCTGCATATACATGGCAAGTTTCACAAAAGATCCGATGAAAACTCTGAGTTTGAGAAACAAAAAAATGTCAAAAAATAGGAATGACGTCATAAAATTGATATGACGTCATAGTGATGTATCATATGTGCGGTAATTCATCTCTGCTAATGCCCTGTTCGATTCCCGCAAACAGAATTCAAAAAGCTTGCCTAGTTTCGGAGATAATTTTTTTAGGCGATTTCCATTAGCGGAGATATTTTGACGTCATAACTTTTTTTCTCGGAGGAATTTTCAAAATCGGAGATGGTTACTGTCTGCGCAGGGTATTTTACATATATATGCCAAGTTTCGGGAAGTTTCGATGAAAACTGTAGGCTGTGAAACAATCAAGCTCAAATGAGCTAAGATCCTCGTCCTCTTAATGATGACGTCATAAAAACGAATATGACGTCATTGTTAGTATCAGGTTTGTGATAAATTATCTGTGCTAATGCCTGGCTTGATTCCCGCAAACAAAATTCAAACAGCTTGCCTAGTTTCGGAGATAATGGTATAGGGGATTTCCATTAGCAGCGATATTATGACGTCAACTTTTTTTCTAGGACGAACTTCCAAAATCGAGATGGTTACTGCCTCGCATGGGCTTTCTGCGTTATACATGACAAGTTTCACGAAGATCCGATGAAAACTCTGGTGTTGTGAAACAAAAAATAGGAATGACGTCATAAAAATTGATATGACGTCATAGTGATGTATCATATGTGCGGCAATTCATCTCTGCTAATGCCCTTTCGATCCCGCAAACAGAATTCAAAAAGCTTGCCTAGTTTCGGAGATAATTTTTTTAGGCGATTTCCATTTGCGGAGATATTTTGACGTCATAACTTTTTTTCTTGGAGGAATTTTCAAAATCGGAGATGGTTACTGTCTGCACAGGGTATTTTTACATATTGTTGCGAATTCGTGCCCGCCGGCGTGCGAACGGCCACGTAACTCGAATCGCGGCACGTCGCCCACCGGACAGACAATTCAGTCGTGACCCTCTCGAAACAACGCCGGGAGCTAGTCACGGGTGGGGGTTTAACCTCACCACGATCGTCCAATTCCCACCCGCGCAGGATAGGGTTGCTCGCCAAATTCGATCTACCTAAGTACCTGCGCGAATGGTCGACCGGCGATCGTACCACGCCACAGGCCGACTCCGGACACGAACCGCTGAAGCGGTCCGTTCCGTGCTACAGTGATAACCGAGCGGTGTTATCGTCGCGCCTCGACGGTTCAATTAATTACCGGGATGTTGCACCCACTACGAACCCCTTACGTGAAGCAGGATGGAGATTTAAATGGAGAAAAGACGAAACGAAACGGGCACAGTTCAACAAGCAAGCATTTTATTCCGCGGCACACGGAAAGCACGTATATACAGCCATACAGAATCGAAATGCACATAAAGCAAATGTAAGAGTTAAAAACCGACTACGCGCACACACGGCAACACTTATACAGTTTTACTTCACAGACGGCGCCAACACACATTTACACAAAAGCAAAAGAAAGAAGCCACCTCACAGACAAGGAGGCAGACAGGCCCGTAGGCCAAATGTGCGCGGACCTAGAGGAGCGGCCAGGTCCGCGAGACCGGGGAGGTCTTACCCGCGTCCTCGTGACGCGTTGGCGGGCAAGCCGCAAAGTGTCCGCGCCGCTGTGCCCGACTCCGGGCCTCTGGCGTGCTTGTTGGCACCACGTTTGGGGGGGGAGGGAACGGGGCCCCCTTTTGCACTATCTCAGCGTGGGGGGGGGAAGGGAAATTGTTGATGCCCTGGGGGGGGGGGAGTGGCTGGCTGGCTTGGTCCCGCGAGAGACGAGCGATCCCCCACACCGCAACCTCGTCGCCGACCGCCGTCCTTCTTGTCTCGGACCCAAGCTCCCTTGCCTGCAGCTCCACCGTGCGCACTTGACTCACTCCACCAACGCGACGCTCCTTGTCTCCAAAAGCAACTCTAAAACCCAACTCTCCAAGCAACTCCAAAACCCAACTCGCTCCAATTCGCTTTGCGCTCGCCTTTTTATAGGCGGCAGAGCAGCCAATATGCAAATTTTTAGGATCAGAACACGATTGGAGCGGGGCCACGCCGCCCCCCCCCCGGTCAGCCATTGGTCGGGCAAAAATGGGTGTGAACCTCTCCCAATCCTAAAATTTGCATATACGGACTTCACATACACACGCTTGGAGGCGGGGCCAAGCCGCCCCGCGCTCGCTAATTGGACGGAGGAGAAGTGGGTGTGAAGCGTTTCTGATCCGAATTTTCCCCTCGGAAAGGCCGCCATTCACGCTCGCGGCTCGGTGCGTTCGGCACCAATCGCCGAACGGGCCCGAGACAGCCCGACGTTCAGTGTTCACAGGTGGTGCGGAATTTGCGGGAATGGCCTTAGAAGCGATGATGTGGGATGAATTCGTGAAGGTAAAGGCGAAGGTGGTGGAGGGTTGGCATTGTGGTTGTTGTCTGAGGGTTGGAGCGTGGTTGTAGTTGGTG
>CM068956.1:148768625-148784781 GCA_035128595.1 Eptatretus atami | reverse complement strand
ATGCATCTGCTCGAGCGCACTGCATCATGGGACGAGTCGTGACGCGTCGAGTGAAATATTTTTTATACAATCCTAAAACGTCTCCAAAACATCTGATTTTTACCAGAATTTCGACAACCGAGTTTTAAGGGCAGTCAAATATGACCATCTGACCTTGTCTAATAAAAGCTGTCTCATAGAGAAGGTATGCACGCAAACCAGAAGTTCTACCGTGAGATTCATGTACAAACCATCTAAAATCGATGTTGACTTCACCGATGACCTTGACGTTGACGATTTTGACCAAAATCTAATCAGCATAGCCATCACCTCCTCATGAATCAGTGGTTAATTGACATTGGTAGCTTCTTCCGTTTCGAATATCTGTACCAAACCATCAAAAATCGATTTGACCTTCCTGTGACCTTGACTCTTTGACGTTTTGACCAAAATCTATCAGCCTAGCTCACCCTCCTGAATAGTGGTGTAATTTGACATTAGTAGTTTCTCGTTCCGAGTTATCTGCAACAACAAACAAACAAACAAACAACCAAACAAACAACAACAAAACAGAACGGAATCATCATTAGCTTACGAAATCTTTAATTTCGTAAGTAATAAACCAATGTCACCCGTTAGGTTGATCCGTATCTTGCCAAAGGTGACCACAGTGTACTTCTTTAAGGTCACACTGAGGTTGAACAGAGAGCTGCTATCCACCAGGATCGACTCCTTTGAGGAATATCTGCTCTACGAGAGATTCGATGAGGCATCGTTCTACAGAGTAACCTTGAAAATATGCGTTTGCCTCATAACGTCACCAAACAGTCATAATGTTTCAAGCTTGATTATATCTAGAAAGCACTCATCGAGGTGTTCAATTTTGAGGCACTACACGATATGGTTTCCTAAAACTTTGAAAATTTGACCTTGGAGTCAAATATGTTTGACATCATGCGTTAAACCAATGAGGTCAAGGCCATCGCCACCAAAAATTAATCAGCTGAATGCAGACCCTGAACTATTATTCCCATGAAGTTTGAAGACGATTTCCGAATCAAAATTACTTTCCAAAAATAAGGGTTTCGTCGACTCCCCTGATTTGCCGACAAGTTGACCCTTTGACCTTGACCTTGACCTTCAAAAATTTTATGCGCTGAAAGGGACACTCTATGGGCTCTGATATGCGAAGTTACAAAAATTTGCCAATGAAAACTGCGGCTGCAGAGTGATTTATACTGATTACAGATAAAAAAACAACAACAAAAAAAACACAGTGGAAGGTTCAAGGCCATCGCCACCAAAAATTAAGGCAGCTGGCGCCAGACCATTGACTATCTTCCCATGAATTTGAAAGACGAATCGATGTTTCAAAATTACGCAAAAAAATAAGGGTTTGTCGATTCTTTCTGATTTGCGACAGTGACCTTGACCTTTGATCCTTGACTTCAAAATTTTATGGCTGAAGGGACCTCCATAGGCTTGATATGCGAAGTTTACCAAAAATTTCCCAATGAAAACTGTGGGTCTGCAGATTTTTTTTTCGTGATTACAGACAAACAACAATATACAAACAAAAAAAAACAATACAAGACTAACTACTTCATGCAATAACTACGCATTTTGATGTACAAGTTAACACAGCAGTCATAGACTGGTACTTACGAAATCGTCAACTTGACTCCTTGACCTTGGTCTATAAAAGCTGTCTCTGAGAAGGGTAGCGACGCAAACCAGAAGTTTCTACGATGATTCTTGTACCAAACCATCAAAAATCGAATGTTTTGACCTCACCGTGACCTTGACCGTTGACGCGATTTTGACCAAAATAATCAGCACTAGCCATCACCTCCTGAATCACGTGGTGTAATTTGACGTATTGGTAGCTTCTTCCGTTCTCGAGTTATCTGTACCAAACCATCAAGAAATGCGTAGTGACCTCCCGTGACGCTGTGACCGTTTGACCGATTTTTGACCAAAATCTAATCAGCACTAGCCATCACCTCCTGAATCGGTGGTGTAATTTGACATTGGTAGCTTCTTCTCGTTCTCGAGTTTCTGCCTTCACAAACAAACAAAACAAACAAACAACAGACAAGGATCAATTGAGTACTGAAATGGTAATAGATTCTAGTAAAGCAGTCATAGACTGGACCATCAGACTTGACCTCTGAACCTTGTCTATAAAGCTATGATCATCAAGCCCAATGGGGAGCTTGACAGTCTGAATTCAATTGTGGTCTAATGAGTTTTTACACTGTGGTTTTGCAGTAAGTGTAGTGCGCTAGACAAAAACTAAGATTCTTTATAAAAATTCCATTTTTTTTTTTAAAGTGATTTCAGTACCGAGAGGTATGCAGATAATAGGGTAATACTTTCAGAGAAGAACGAATAAAAGACTGATATTATAATATATATCAGTTATTTCATCGCCTGTTCCAGAATTTCGACAACCGAGTGTTAAGCGTCGCTAAGCGACGCAAAAAGCGAGACAAAGATTGAAATCGAAGTTGAAAACGAACTCGTAACGGTCGACGGAAGCAAAAGTCTCGATTTTCCAGCAGAACCTTAAAGTCACCAACGACATGTCTGCTCGAGCGCACTGCATCTGGGACGTACCGTGACGTCTGCTCGAGCGCACGGCCATGGACGACCCGTGACGTCTCTGCCGAGGCGGCAATGCATCATGGACCGACCCTTTTGACGGCTTCGAGGTGAGAAATTTTATACAATTCTTTAAAACGTCTCCAAAAACATCCGTTTACAGAAGCGACGAACCGAAGTTTTAAGCGTCCTAAGCGATCGCAAAAACAAGACGAAAGATAAAATCGAAGTTAAAACGACTCGTAAGTCGGCGAAGCAAAAAATCTCCATGCTCATGCAAAACCTAGTAAAGTCACTCAAGACGGTCTGCTCGAGCGGCACTGCATCTGGGACGACCCGTGACGTTCTGCTCGAGCGCATGCACATGGTACGACCGGTGACGTCTTGTCGAGCGCAATGTCATCATGGACGACCGCTGACGCTTCGAGGAATATTTTTTATACAATCTGTAAAACGTCTCCAAACATCCCGTTTTTACCAGAATTGTCGACAACGAGTTTAAGTCGCCTAAGCGATCGCAAAAACCGAAAGACCAAATATGAAGATCGAAGGAAAACGAACTCGTAACTCGAGCAAGCAAAAAATTTCCATCCAGTGCAAACCTTAATCAATCAACGAACGGCGTTCTGGCTCCGAGCGCAATGCATCATGGGACGACCCGGACGTCTGACCAGGCAATGCATCATGGACGACCCCTTACGTTCGACGTGAAATATTTTTTTACAATCTTAAACTGTCTCCCAAACACATCCGATTTTACAGAGACGGACAACGAGTTTTAAGCATCCGAAGCGATCGCAAAAACGAAGACGAAATTAACAATCGAAATTAAAACGAACTCGTAACGTGAAGCGAAGCCAAAAATCTCCCATTTCTCATGCATTTTATTAATATGTATAGTCAAGAGTCACGAACCGTATATTCGGCCATCCACCACAATCGTTGACGGAGTTAATCCGACGGGCTAGCGAGTCATGCATGCGACGATAACCTTTATTTGGGATATAAAAATGATTTAAACACATCTTGTATCGAAAACACCGTCAGCCGCACACGCAAAACCTTAAGTAAGGCTCACCGATGCAATCTGCTTATTGGTAGCTTCTTCCGTTTTCGAGTTATCTGTACCAAACCATCAAAAATCGAATATTTGACCACACTGTGACCTTGACCTTTGACCAATTTTGACCAAAATCTAATCAGCGCTAGCCACCACCCTCCTGATTCACGTGGTGTGATTTGACATTGGTAGCTTTTTCCGTTCTCGAGTTATCATGCCTACAAACAAACACACAAACAAACAAGCAGTCATAGACTGGTACTTACGAAATCGTCAACTTGACTCTGACCTTGTCGCATAAAAGCTGTCTCTGGAGAAGGTTGCGACGCAAACCAGAAGTTTCTACGATGATTCTGTACCAACCATAAAAATCGAATGTTTGAATGTTTGACCTCACTGTGACCTTGCCCTTTGACCGATTTTGACCAAAATCTAATCAGCGCAAGCCATCACCCTCCTGATCACATGGTGTAATTTGACTTGGTAGCTTCTTCAGTTCTCGACTTATCATTTTTTTGGATGTTTGACCTCACTGTGACCTTGACCTTTGACCGATTTTGACCAAAATCTAATCAGCGCAAGCCATCACCCTCCTGAATCACGTGTGTAATTTGACATTGGTAGCTTCTTCCGTTCTCGATTATCTGTACCAAACCATCAAAATCGAATATTTGACCTCACTGTGACCTTGACCTTTGACCGATTTTGACCAAAATCTAATCAGCACAGCCATCACCCTCCTGAATCACTGGTGTAATTTGACATTTGTAGCTCTTCCGTTCTCGAGTTATCGTCCTACAAACAACAAACAAACACACAAACAAACAAACAGGAAAAACGGAAGTCATCAATATACTTACGAAATCTTTAGATTTCGTAAGTAACAAACAAACACACAAACAAACAGAAGCGGAAGTCATCAATATACTTACGAAATCTTTAGATTTCACACGTGGTCACACGAAATCTTTAGATTTCGTAAGTAATAAAAAACCATCTTGCCAAAAGGTGACCACGTGTGACTTCTTTAAGGTCACACTGAGGTGAACAGAGCTGCATCACCAGGAGCGACTCCTTGAGGAATATCTGCCTACGAGAGATTCCGATGAGAATCGTTCTACAGAGTAACCATGAAAAATATGCGGTTTGCCTCATAACGTCACCAAATGACGTCATAATGTCTCAAGCTTGACATATCTAGAAAGCACTCATCGAGGTGTTCAATTTGAGGTACTACACAGATATGGTTCCTAAAACTTGAAAATTTGACCTTGGGGTCAAATATGGTTGACCTTCGGCACTAACCATGAAGGTCAAGGCCAATCACCACCAAAAATTAATCAGCTGAGCGCCAGACCATGAACTATATTCCCATGAAGTTTGAAGACGATCCGATCAAAATTACTCAAAAAATAAGGGTTTCGTCGACTCCCCTGATTTGCGACAAAGTGACCTTGACCTTTGACCTTGACCTTCAAAATTTATGCTGCTGAAGGGACCTCTATAGGCTCTGATATGCGAGAGTTACAAAAATTTCCAATGATAACTGTGCTCTGCAGAATTTTTTATACGTGATTACAGACAAACAAACAAACAAAAAAAAAACAAAACAAAACAAAAAAACACATACAAGCTGACTACATATCTTGCAAAAACTTTCGTTTTGGCAAGATAACAAACAGAAAGGGGTGAAAACAGTAACCTCCATCCATCTTCGATGGTGGAGGTTAATAAGAGACATAACAAGAACTGCCACTTTATAACTGCTGGCAGTGATGACCGGGTACCAAGATGTCCCGCTTTGATCGGATGCCTGACACCTGACACCTGACTGTTGTTGTTGTTCGTCTTTCGGCTGCTCCCGTTAGGGGTCGCCACAGCGGATCATCCGTTATGATCCGCATACTGATTTGGCATAGGTTTTACGCCGGATGCCCTTCCTGACTCAACCCTGGTCGCCTCTCACGACACAGGGATATGGATTGGGTTTCGCCATTATTCCGGGCTGCCCTACACCCTCTCTCATAGCGCGGCCCAGCGCAGAGCTCCCGTCCTCAAGCGATCCTCCAACCCAAGCCTCCGAGTAGCCAGATTACAGGCGCACGCCACTACGCCCGGTACCTGACACCTGACTATCAAATTGAATTCAGAATGGGATTAAAATGAATTAAATTCAAATCAAATGGAAGTCCTGCATTGGAGTGATCAGAAGGAACCTGGATAGGATTCACATTTCAGCTGCTACTCCTCTACCCTCAAACCCCAACAAGCACAGTCAAGTGAGCCTTTTTCAAAAATAATAATAATAATAATAAAACAGAACCCAGATTGAAAAAAAAAAATTTTCTGCCTATGCCAGACTGTGTTTCCGATCAAGCTGAAATTTAGAACGTATTCCCCATCACGACTAGATCACAGTTGTGAAGTTTTACGTCGATCGATGAAGCGGTTCAAGAGAACGAATTTTTATTTTATTTTATTTAAATCTCCGTTCAATCAATACGGTTCAGACCATGTCACCTACTAATTATTTGTGAACACCCTGATATCCCCAAAGCTTGGGGAACATTTGCGTGAAGTTTCCCCTCGTTCTGTCCAGCCGTTCTGGAGAAGATTTTAAAAATAGGCTTTTGGGTAAATCCAATATGGACACCAAACAATGTGACCTTTGACGTCATGGGTGGGAACATTTTGTTCCTCATGGATAGGTGGTCATTGTTGTATTTTGCCTCGTTCTGTTAAGAAAAGATTTTTGAAGGTATATTACATATCTATTGTCATGGAGGTGGCCGGGTTCAAATCCTGCTCCTCATAGCAGTTGTCGCAGGGTGCTGGGATTCGAATCCCACTCCCTAAATTAATGGTAGCCTGGCGGTTAACACCGACCAACCTCCCTGGACGGTCGAGTGGTCCTTATTCCTAGGAGGCGGACACGCTCATTGACATGGATTTCAGCGCGCGCTCGAAGGGTATGGCGGATGGCATGCTGCAAGGATGGTGTTCGTACTGATGAGACGTCGTGTTCTGCGGATGCAATTGTGATGTACTGAAGGACCTATGACGTCGTACAAAAATCCTATTTATTTCCCATGAGGAGTACTTACTGTGTGCCAAGTTTTAATTTTTTTTTCCCCTTGGTGTGGTTTCAGAGATTGAGGTCCAAAGTTTTTCCATTTTTCCAACATGGTTGCCACACTACGTAACCTATGATGTCATACTCATCATTAAAACATTCTACATGAGTAGTCACTCCTGTGGTGAAAATTTCATCTCAATCCGACAAGCGGTTGCAGAGAAAAACACTGAAGTTCTGTGTGGACAAACAAACGGACCCAAATGCTATACCCTCTCCTCTGGTGAGGCTAATAAGCTCTGTATCCATGCCTTGGGTCTGTTCGTGCGGGACAGGCCAGAGATACGGCTCCTGGACAGGTCTGGGACACAATAAACAACAATAAGATGATCGGGAAGGACGGTAGGTGGATCGAAATTATACATACACCACAAATTTTTAACCCATGATCATTTGCAAATATGTTTTATAAACAAATATTGTAACATTTTGAATTATTGTGAGGACATCAAATTGTTGTGATAAATGTTCAAGAGCATTTGATGCATGAGAGTATCTGCTTCTACCATGAACAAAACAACTCATAAACATTTGTTGCTCGACAAAACGCTGGTGTACACAAAGCAAACAGAGCAACAACAACAAAAAACCCCAAGAAAGCTCACAAAGCTACTTCCACGACTGCTCAGTGCCATTGGTGCTGGTCTACCAGTGGACATGATCGATGACTTGAAGCATGAACTTTCTCCATTGCCTTTGTCCCTATCTGAAGCGTTTGTTGAGTTGAATTCCACATGTAAAGCAGAGCTACTTGGCACACTGTACGTCTGGAATCATGGTACCATCAGAAGCTGCACATGCGGAACTGAATATTTGCATCGTTGTTGATGGTTATGCGCTCATGCAAATGATCACTTGGAGAATCAGAAGGTTGTCCAAACCTTTGGAGACTGTGCAGATGCATTCAATTTCATGTAGTCTGTAAAACACTTCAAAGGGGAAATTAACGAGAGCTAACGTTGTCTTTGACCACGGTATATGAGACCACGGCGAATCAAGACAGCGACACAATCCAAACGTTTTGGTAAGAGGAAAAAAAAAATTTCAAAAGGTCATCAGATTAGATGTGCCATTTCTGCCAAGTGTGGAGCCAATACGTGCCTTTCAAAATGACGTATGAATGCTAAATGAGGCCTTATGCGCATGCACTGCATGTGTGTTTACACTGATTCTTGTCTGGTTGCTGAACACTTTTTGTCCTGCCATTGCTAGCGTGAAATTTATAATTCATATAATCTTTTGAACATAATTTTCAGCATCGAACAAAAGAGTGGCAATGTCAGAATGGTTAATCGTAATTGTTCTGTTCCTGAATGCAAATCGGACAAGCGGACATACAGGAATATGAGAGATATCTGTGGATGAGAGGTGTCGGGTTCGTACCATTTCGGAGGAGGCTCCGCGCTCCTCTTTTTATGAGCCTTGGCAAAGGGAGTGGCCGAGTACCAGATAGCAACGTGCTGTTTGCCAAATCTCACTCTTCTATTGGGACACAGCGGCCATAGCCAGGCTCCGGGGCTGGAAACTGGCTCAGTTGCTCACCAACCTTGGGATGGATCGATGCTCCGAGTTTTACATGGCGCCGCGGTCTTTGGACGTGTGCCTCGGCCCCAAACGTGCGCTGTCCTTTATTCTAACTTGGAATTGTAGCGGAACCCTCGCGCTACCCGCAGGTCCACTCATAAGCCGCAGCACACGTTCGTGCCTCATGTTAATCCCTCAAATAACTCGTCCCGCATTCCTCCCGGGCCCCATGAGGTTTCGCTGCAGATTTGGTGACCATGGGGCAGTTGAAACGGTCATAGAGCAGGGCACTCTTGTGGTTGTAATTCTTAGTGAGAGGTGGTGATAATGCATCATCTATAGTGAGTGGTTAAGTTCCACGTGGCACCCACGGTGGAGGCCGAGTGCCACGTGGCGTTTGTGGTGAAATGGTGAATAAAAGTCGGGTTTTAGCGTGGGTTGTTGCGGGAGTATTTTCCCCAGTTGTAGGAATCGGTTGCAGTGAACTTCGTGAGCCGGATGAAGTCTGAGCTGAGGTGGTGGTTTGGAAATGGCGCACACATTTGAACGAAGAATGCACGCCACTCCAAAGGAATGGTGCGTTGGCGGCGGGAAGCGTTTGCAGCGTGAGCATAATGGTGACGCTCGTAGCTTACTGTTTGTCCTTATTGCGTGGCGTGCATGTTTGTTTGTGTGTTTTGTGTAACGGAAAGGAAAAGGTTAAAGTGAGGATGTAAGCGGTATACAAGGCCCAACTACGAGAGTCCCACCCAACGCATCTTTCCCCTTTTAACTCGCTAGACATATGGAAGGGACTATCTAAGTCCTAAGACATACTATTGAAATAACTGCCTTGGCGATTGCTGTATGTTGTGTGCCATTGCCTTTGAGGCATGCGGTTTTACAGAACCACAACAATATTTATAATTGCACACAGCCCATACATCTCCCAATTCCCCCCTCCCCCCATCATTCCCACCATGATTGAAAGTAAATATCATCATTTTAAACTTGCCTTGTTTATGCACAAGCCCCAAATATGTCCTTCCAAACAATGTTCAGAAAAACCTAATCCAGATTAACAGTCCATTCACTGGTGGTGATCCATCGTGGGTTTCTGTAACACAGGTCCCTCCACTCGGGCCTTGCACCGACCCACCTGGTCGGAAGTTTACAGTGTGAGCAGGTGCCTGTTCGGCGAGCTGAGAAGGTTCTCCAAGTCTTTCGTTGTGCAGATGCACAATCCTTTTGCTCATATACTTTTCCAAGTATTTTCGGCTTTTGTTTAGAAGCTTAATGAGCCATTCCAAGGAACAATCCTTATCCTGGACACACAATCCATTTTATTTTGTCCCGAATATTTGGAAATAGATTTGAATCAGTTTCCCTGGGTTTCTGCGCTTGCGTACTGAGCATTTTGGGGCGGATTACATCATTTTGAAAGTGCCGTATCAATTGCACTGGAAGAGAACAGAGCAGATCTTGCCAGGTTTCTTTCTGACGTCCTCATGTCCAGAGGAAAGGAGTTACAAGAGCAATATGAGCTGGTAATCGGAGGTGGTGGCACTGAACCAACAGCTGCAAGGTTTACAAGGAGAGGAGATACCAGACTTGGTGGAAATTATGAAAAGCTGACACTAGAGTTATTAAACATTGGCTATGAAAGAATCGGTGTTATCTGCGGAGACAGATGTAATGCTGTTGCTCTTACACTTCCTCTCTGAAAATGTTGCGGAAACTTGGATGTTAACTGGAGAATCCAAGAAACCAAAATGTTATCCCGAATATTTACATCACGAACACACTTTCATTTTTTTTATTGTTGGTGAACGAAGGTGAAGGAGGTTGTTTGTTTGCGTGCAGGATATCTCAAAAAGTTGTTGACGGATCCGGATGAAATTTGGTGGGCATGTTGGGTGTGCGACAAGGACTAACTGATTATATTTTGGTGAATATCCGGATCCGACTACTCAAATTTTTTAAAGTGATTCTTCACCATTGAGAGATCGGGCCAAAAACGATATATAGCACGATGTCTCAAAAAGTTGTGGACGGATTCAGACGAAACTTGCTGGACATGTTGGGTGTGTGACCATGACAAATTTATTCGATTTTGGTGAAGCTCCGAATCCGGATCTGGACACAAGAATTATTTAATTTTCAAAGTGATTCTTCACCATTGAGAGATGGGGCCAAAAACGATATACAACACGATATCTCAAACATGTATTGGGCCCGATATGTTCTCGTGGATCACGCATTACATGGTGGAGGTGTGTGCTCTACCGAGTGCACTTCTAGTTTCTTGTTTTATCATGCCTTTTATTCTTGCAGTTTGCAAGCTCATCATTTTCTAAGGACAGTTTGGTGCAAAGAGTACCAAGTAGGGGAAGAGACGCAAGAATTGAAATGTATCTAAAAGACCGGCTGGAGGAAGAGGTTGACAAAAAGGAGTGCTGAACTTGAAGAGGTGGCATTTGGGCTGCCAGGGTTTGTTCCGTCCATGGAAAGTTGGGAGTTCTTGGACAGGGTTCCATCCCCACTGATGTGTCCACTCCTTTTGCTCCTCCATCTTCTCACCCAAGGTAAACTTTAGGATTTTTTGTTTTTTAATTTCTATGTTGACATTCAATGTTGCTTGCATGAGATTTCTGCTTCCAGCAGAAATCCAGCTCTTTGAGTTAAAAGTGTTCTATCAGTCTATGCTAATATGCTAATGTGCTGATGTGCTGATTTGTTTAATTTCTCATTTGATCACTTCAATAGCATATTGTTGCATCAGACACCCACTTAAAGGCAGGCATTCTGAGCTGGAGGTGTTTACAACCCCTGCGAGTGACTGAAATGGTGTTTAAAGTTTCTACATTCTGTTTGCTATCGTGTCCCCCAAGGATTGGCCGATTAAATAAACCAAATGTGGCGGTTGTTTTTGCGGGAAGGCAGGAAGACGTTTCTTAGCAAATAAAGAGTTTATTATGCAATGATACTGACATGGGGATGGACAAGACAAGACAAAAGCTGGACAGATCTAGTGTACAAAGTCAAATACAGAAGGGTTGATATTAACTTATTGTACAAAAGAAAACTATACCCCACTAAAATGCCCAAATACCGGATTCAAACAGACAATGGAGATATCAGGCGAGGATTTGAGGCAGGCAAGAGCTGGTTGTGGCTGCAGGATAATGAGTGCAGGCTGGCACGGCATCGGGCGAAGTACGGCTCAGATGAAATAGCGAAGAGGAGTGGTGATGAGTGATGGCGAGCTATCTGATCTCTCTAACTCGTCATTCTCAGGCAGTGACCAAGAAGAGAGCGTGCGTGAATTTTTTGCTGCAATTTATATTTATTGGGACCACCCACGGCTTGTCTCTTGGCCACTCCACAGGACTTGATCAATGCTCTCCCACAGCATCCGCCCTGCTCCCATCTGAGACCTCCTTGCAGCACACGAGGCCACTTTTCCCGCCGTCCTTTGCGAGCCCTCAGAAGACCTGCCATAATTGCTCATGGTGCTGTCAAAGCATCCATCAAGTCCTGTAATGTGCATTTATAGTGCTGTTCCAGTGCCTTTTTGTGGCCTCATGTCGTCCACCTGGCCTCGCCTGCACAGAAGGTTTTACACAATACAATCTTACCCGATTCTGCTCTAAGATTTATGCAATCCCTTCCTTGCAACTTCCTCGGTGCGCGTTTCCTTATACAGATTACCTCTGACAAATAACAACTGCAAGAGTAATTCTACCTGACACGATCAAACAGCCATTGCCATTCTTAACACAATCTATCTATGAACCCCCACCCCCCCCATTCCACCACCCCTGTCCCACATAACAATATATTGACAGCTATAGTAGGTGTGTGTGTGTGTGTGTGTGTGTGTGTGTGTGTTATTGTGAAAACAGCAGAAGCTCCACACGATGGGTCGGGTGCCTCATTTTTATATGCCCGATATATATCCGGCGTATTATGTGATACCGGTCGTCTGTCTGTCGGTCTGTCGGTTCGTTCCTGTCCGCACTCTAACTCCCAAAGTTTTCAACTTTCACGTTTCATATTTGGTACATAGGTACAGACTGTGGAGACGGTGTGTCGTGACATACGTTCGTCATCTAAAGTGGTTGCCATGGCAACTAGAATGCTGTTTTCCATGTCGTAGCACAATTCTGTATATACCTTCTTGTTCGGGCGATATTGTGCTCACTTGAGCTCTTGTTATAAAATATGTAACAGGAAGAAATTAAATGAGTCACGGACGTAGCTTCTCAACAACCTTTATGGTGGCAAGCTTTCAGCCAAATAAGCCTTCTTCTTGGTCTTCCTCAATGAGAGTTGGTGCACAGTGGGAGCATATTCATGCCTACATGTCTTGTAATGCAGATCAAGTCTATGACATGCATGGATATGCTCCCACTGTGCACTCGTTCTCGTTGAGGAAGACCAAGAAGAAGGCTTATTTGGCTGAAAGCATGCCACCATAAAGGTTGTTGAGAAGCTAAGTCTGTGACACTTCATTTCTTCTCATATATATATTTATATACAGTCATGCGCCACTTAACGACAGGGTTACGTTCTGAGAAACGCGTCATTAAGCGACGTCGTCGTTGTGCGAACATCATTTTTTTTTTCGTTTTCGTTTTCGAACATCGTACTTACACAAAACTACACACCTAGGCTATATGGTATAGCCTATTGCTCCTCGGATACAAACCGTACAGCATGTTACTGTACTGAATACTGTCGGCAATTGTAACACGCATCCAAGAGAGACGGAAGACACGTTAGTTTTACCTTTGTGCTGTTCATGACGGCCATCGGTGTTGTTAGCAGCAGCTTACAATCTCCTCTCGCATCGATTATAGAAAGATGAATAAATAGCGTTTGGATTTTATAAATACGTAATCATTGCATCGATGTTATAATTTATAAATGAAGAAACGAGCTCCTGTCAATTGTGATATATATTTTCGGAACAGTGCGATTGTTTTAACAACATGAAAAGCTTTACCAAAAATAAATTTGTGTTTTAATTTCGACTGTAACAACGATTTATTCGCGGAATTCTTCAATTCAAAGGTAATTTACTTGCTGGAAGGTAAACGTGCAAACATTGGTTCAGTTTGAAAGCCGATTTCCTTGAATCCCGATTTAGCACGACCCTGCTTTTTTCGCGATGACATTTTATGGACCTCAACGATCGCATTATAACAGGCCCACACTGTCGTTTATTATCATTATGAAGTATTATGTACTGTACAGCGTACATAATTGTATGTACTATTTTTATACGACTGGCAGCGCTATGTCGGCTACATCACTCGGCGATAGGAATTTTTCAGCTACATTTTTTTTTCATTTTTTTTTTTCCAGAGCTGGCAGATCCGTCGTATATGCGATCCGTCTTGCCCGGAACGTCGTTTAGCGGCGCATGACTGTATATAATATAATATATATATATTATATATATATATAATATTATATATATATATATATACACACAGGCAATCCTCAGGTTATGACGGTCTCGACGTACGACGTTTCGTGTTACGACACATCTCACATAAATTATAAAAAAAAACAAGCGCAAAAACGTCCGAAATTAGCCACAAAAAGTGATCGATCTTGCTTGAGTCTAATCTGAACAGTAGAAACACCCCGACCATCCATGCCATTGGCATTTCCTACGTCTGAAAGCCTTTGTTGACTTTTTGCAGCGAGAAAGTTCGCCCCTCTGTGAGTTTTGAATTCTCTCGTGTGGACCTCTTGTTTCTTCATACCGTACTCTTACCAAATCAATATCTCTCTAAATATATTCTGAGGTCGCAACTCATCACTGAAGAAAGCAGGGAAACACACAAACAGCCGCGCGATCAGGGAACACTTGGAGTGTGGATTGAACTTTTTCTAGCTCAGCTGTGGTTTACCTCGCTCATTCTACATTTTTCAAGTTTAGTTAACAATGCAAGGTAATAAACGTAAATATAAATAACATATAGATAAATAACGGCGTCGATCCAAGTAAGAAGAATAACCTCTCTGCATGAGTCAGGAAAATTAATTGACCTTCTGCAGGAAGAGGACTTTTACAGTGAGTTTTGAATTCACAAAGAGTCAAAACCAGTTTTGCAACCTAATGTGAATCTAAACATAGACTGGAGACTGACGACAACAACTTGATTTGGCCTGAACGCGTCATCGGAAAAACTGCAACATCGGAAAAATCCATAAACAAGCCGCATCGTTATTTTAGCGGAGGTCGAAGTTGAGGGAAAAAGATGCGGCTAATAGTCCGAATTTTACGGTAGTGCTTTGGCTGGAAGACCACCATCAACGGCGTATCCCAATGAGCCTTATGTTGATTCAGGAGAAGGCTAAAAGATTGTTTGAGGAATGAGGGGCAGAACACACGAAAAGGTGTGTTCCGACTTGCGCAGAAAATTGCGTTACGACGCGTCGTAGGAACGGAACTCCGTCGTAAGTCGAGGACCCCCTGTATGTTTGTATATATATATATATATATATATATATATATATATATATATATATTGTTGCGGATCCGGGGTGGCGGGATTCTCACCCGGTCCTTGGCGCCACCCTCACCACCGCCGTCTCCGGGGTTTATAACGCAGGCCGGCTCAGCACAGCCTCGGGTCACACGCCTTCAATCGCGATACCAACGTAATCCTTGTACCTTGCCAGTTGGGGAAATAGAAATCCTGGTTACAGACTGGTTGTGTCAGATGCTGAGTGTTTTCTGCCAGTCTGTAACCATTTTGGTTTTATATGCCAATCGAACGGATCGTTCCTCAGCGCGACACAAATTAATCCATAGCGGCAACTTCATACAAATTAACCAGATTTATTGGGGAACATCGGGGATCACAACACAAGCAAAATTCACGACAATGGTTTTATTAACAATCCTCGACCCGTTCTTAACTAGGGAACCACGGACTACAGGTTTTGCGGGGGTCGCTACCGAAATAGCCTTAAATAACGTGCAGCCAAAGACAGATAAACAGACAGCATGCATGCAAGACAAGACAGTACTTGGTGAGGGTTCATGGACGAGAGGACAGTGTCAAAAGCACGAATGTCGCTCGCAACAGGCGGATGTCCACGGATTCGAACTCCCAGCTCGAACGACGCCGCGTGGCAAAAATGGCGCTTGTCCTTTTGTCGCAGACCCACGCACGCGGTCTCCGCGCGCTCTGGCCGAGCAATGTCGATGGCACAAATCTGCCAATCAACGATGGGCCTCAGCCGATCTCTCTCACGGTCCAGCATACAATCCAGGCCTGGCCTGTTCACCAGACAAGGCCCAAATCGAGGTGCCGAGCTCCGCAGGCGGATCGACAACGTGTCCAGCCGTGAGGTGAGTAAGGACCCTCAGAGGCTCCGGCGTCTCCTCTCCTGCCTTCCCGCCTCGAAGCCTGACTTCCGCTTCGTCCTCTCAGTTCCTCTCTCTGTCGAATCACCTTTTCTTTCTCGGCCGATGGCAGACTCGACCTCAGGTTCAAGCGTTCTCTCCCGGCCGATTCACACTACCTTTCTTTTCTTTTCCACGCTCGCCTCTCAAAGCCGGCTGCCTCCCTCTCACGCAGAATCCTCGACGTGCAGGCAGCCTCTCAAAAGCCCACTGCCGTTTCTCAAAACTCAACTCCTTCATTTGCTCGTTTTGAATCACGAGCACACTTCGAGAGCGACTATTTCCACACACTGGACCCTTTTACGAAGCCTTCGTTTCTTCTCTTGATTGCTCGCTTCGACACACGAGCACTCTTTCTACGAAGCCTTCGTTCGCTCGCTTCGACACGCGAGCACTCTTTCTACGAAGCCTCCGTTCGCTCGCTTCGACACACGAGCACTCTTTTTAC
>CM068956.1:148749473-148766984 GCA_035128595.1 Eptatretus atami | reverse complement strand
ACCTTGCCTATTGGCGCATCGTTGCACATGACAAACCGTCAACCTCGTGATCATTCCTTCCTTAGGCCTAGGTCACATTTGCCACGGCGGCCGTGGGGTCTCCAAAATCTAGGCCACCACAATATAACGGCGGCGGTATTTCCCGGTCACACATGTAGCAGTTACATATGTTTTTTATTTTCGGGGAGCCGCACGGCGTATTTAGGCCTAAGTCACATTTGCCACGGCGGCGTGTGGGTCTCTCAAAATCTACGGCACGAGCATTATACGGCGGCCGCAGTATTTCCACGGTCACAAATGTAGCAGTACATATGTTTTTATTTTTCGGGGAGCTGCACGGCGTATTTATAAATTGTGGAGACCAAAAACGGGGTTGCCATACGGTCTTTGATTTGATGTCGCACAGGTGACCTTAGGCGTTCCTGCGGCGGCTCATAAATTTCAAGGCAGACGCAAGGTGCCCGCAAGGCGACCGCAGGGGACCGCAGGGCCCTAAGCGAACGTGCGCCAGACGGACGGTAACGAATGGTAATTTTTTTTTTTTTAACAGTTTTTTTTGTTTCGGCTTGTCGAATGCTACAGGCAACGTAGAAATGAAAAAGTTATATCCGCATTATAATTCCAACGGCGACCCTACGGCTGTAAATATAGCCATATGGCGTAGGGCCACCTGAGGCTACCTCAAAAACTCTGCGGCGCGCGCACGTTTCTGTCAATTCAGAGGGGTACGCCGCCGTATCTCGCCGTAGAGCAAATGTGACTTAGGCTTAGGTCTTAGAAATTGTGGAGACCGAAAAAGTGGGGTTGCCGTACGGTCCTTTGCATTTGATGTCGCACGGTGGACTTAAGGGCCTGCGGCAGCCATAGAATTTTCAAGGCAGACGCAAGGTAGCCTCAAGGGCGACCGCAGGGGGCCTAAGGGAACGTGTGCCATACGGACGGTACGAATGGGTTAATTTTTTTTTTTTACCAGTTTTTTTGTTTTGGTTGTCGAATTGCTACGGCGAAGAGAAATGAAAAAGTTATAATTCCATGGCGACCTACAACTGTAAAATATAGCAAACGGCGTAGCACCTGAGGCCACCGCAGAAACTCCGCGGCCGCGCACGTTTCTGTCATTCAGAGGGCGACGGCGGTATCCTCGCCATAGAGCAAATGTGACTTAGGCCTTACCAGAGCGAGGTGCAACCCCAAATCAACACAGGCCTGGCTCACGGTGCCATGTTTGTGGTGCTGGACGAACGGCAGAAAGCAGCCATTTGCCAGAATTACAGAGCGAAAATGTGAAGTGCTCATAAAACGTCAACAACAACCATCCACAGAGCTGCCAAACGGGGCGTCAAACGTCGCTGGAAAAAGGTGGACGCCAACGTCGGTGAAAGAGGTGGGTGTCGAACGTCGATGGAAAAAGGTGGGTGAGGTAAATGATCCACAGCCGTATTTGACCGTCAGAATAACTGCTCAGGAAAAAGGTGCGGTGTCCTTAATCAAATGTCCTGTAAGTCCAAGGTGTAAGTAAATCGTCCACCTCAAAGCCAATGTGTCCTGATGGAAAGGGGGTAGGCGAGCCTCCGTTGGGCTAACGGCTATCTCGCGTGCATGAATATGTCTTTGGTAAAGAGAAAAAGGCCATCCCCTAAGAAAGGGAATCTATTCTATACCCTTCTCAACGCATCAAAGTTAGAATCCCACCAGATATGGGGATGGGTCTATCCTGGACATGCATTTCGGGAAATAACTGTCTGAGGACCTAAATGTTTGTATGCATCAGTCGGATCCAATTCTGAAATCCATAACAAAATATATATCGTTTCTGCATTGGAACAACTTGTAACTTGCTCCCCTGCACACACACTTGTGTGTGTGTGTGTGTGTGTGTGTGTGTGCGTGTGTGTGCGTGTGTGTGCGCGTGTGCAGTACCACATGGTGAGGCAGTCTGTGTGCAGGTTGACTCGCGTACCCAATATGAGGTTGGAAAAAATGCCAAGTTAACATGCATCTGGTGTCAGAAAAGGCAAGAGATGAAACCTGATTTTTTCGAGGTCAAGTGGACGTTTACTCCTCAAGATTCAAACAATAGTGAAACGGTAAATCTGACTGCTCCTCTTCTGCTCTTATTCTCAGAAATCCCACGCGTACATAGCTGTGCCAGGAAAGCTGTTTGGGTGAGCAGGTTCCATGTGATTTCACTTATCAAAATCTTTTGATATGATCGTGTACATCTGCTGTTAGGTTCCCTGCCCCCCCAACTTCCTGCCCTTTTCCTCGGTTGTAAAATTGTATCAACTTGCCAGAAACCCAACCACGGGGTTGCGTCCACACGAATCCCAGGCGGTTCACCTGTCTAAACAATGTCCCTCCTTAAAAGTTTTCTCTCAATGTAATGTTCAAATTAGTTACCGGGATTTCACCCAAACATTACTTTGCGATCATCTTAAGATTGTATGTGTGGAGAATGGATTCACTTGTGGATACTTCTTTCACTTGCGAATCACCTTGCAATTGTCACATGCTTTATAGAATATGATTTATATACTTCGAATGTGTGAATTGCTGGCAATGAAGTACACCTGTCGAAATCTTATCCATTCCATCCGTGCTTCTCAATATCCGCACATTTGATGCCTTTGAGGCAGGATGAGTCAGACAGTTGAATCTAATTGTCTGCTCCCAAAAAAGTGAATTCCTCACTTTTCATTGGTTAAACACCAGAACTTACAAAAGGAAAATTGTCGAAATGTGTTATAAATTTACCTGTAAAATAGTGTTCGCATCCATGTATGTTCGTTTCGCTGGGAAACGTCACTCAATGTGTCGATTGCTCTTGATTCGCGTGGAGAAATCGCCATTAATGTTAAATGCCCACCTTTAGATTTACGAATCAAATAAATAATATATAACACCACACTGTTTTTTCTTGTTGTAGATCTTGGAATACAAATATGAGGCATCACACAATGAAACTCAATGTAAACATGAACATCTTACCTTCAATAAAAGCGATGACCAACAGGAATTCTCAATTGTCCTGAAAAATGCGACGAAGAATTGCAGCGGCACGTATAGATGCATCATGATTCGTAGGTTTGAAAATGAAAATCTACTTCAAAGAAAAATTATCAAGATCGAACTGGATATCTGCGACGAATGCAAGTATCATCCGATATCGGCCACTTGTAGAGCTCCTCTGTGGGGTTATTTATTTGTTTATCTGTACTGTTACTCCACAATGGTGATATTGCTTATTACCCTCACCAAATGAGAGGGTATTGCATTTGTGTCTTTGTCTGTCTGTCTATCAATTGCGTCTATACTATAAAATGAGCCATGCATGTATCCGGGTTCCACCCATTAGTTGTACAGTTCACCTGATTCCATCCACAATGCTTCTATTACGGTCGGCATGTTGGTGATTTACTGCTTTGTGAAATCAGACGTCATATTTACAATCGCCATGCCATTCCATAAGTTCAGTGTAAATCAAGCAAAGCGACAGTTACTATAAAAGGATTTTCAGCCAATAGGCTCCACGGGCCTTGTACAAATAGGCCTCAGCGATTGAGGCAGCATTCTGTTGTTTATACACCACCCAAATAACTACGTGGCATTCTCTCAAGTATTGCTTTTACACGGAGGTTAGGCAAGTCCTTCCTATTATTTTCAAATATTTTCTCTTAAAATTGTGAGTTAGGTAGGTGACCGTGACGGGCCAACTTCTGTGAAGTTGGCGGTGGCATGATAGGAGATGGGAAAGCGTTAAATATTCCGCTGTTTCAATGTCGGAATGTCTGATAGATTAGATGAAGATGGAAACCCTAAGCCTTGGCGCGTACCTTAAAAAAGGGTTGGCAAACTTTGTATGAAACACAATATTGATTCTAACAATAGCACAATGTTTGATAGAAAATGTGAAGCTGATAGATGTTATATAATTTATATTTGATACAAAATCCAACATTAAGAGAAAAGGTGGATTGGTTTATTGTGGGGAAGAAAACAAAGAAGCTGATGAGTGTTAAATTAAAACTCGGACTTGGAATCAAAACAAAACCTGTCATTAAGATTGAAGAACAGTTGTTCGTTGATGAATTGCATAAATCGACACTCAAGGTTGAAAAGAAGGATGGTTTATTCCAAAGCAGTGGTCAAATGACTTGATTGAACTATAAAATGATGGTGGATACAAGTATGCTATAACGGCTATTGATTTAATGTCTCGATTCGAGTGGGTTGTTCCTTTGAAAAGGAACAACCCACTCAACTCTAGACCTTCACTCTTTCATCCCTCTTTTTCCCCACCTTTGGAATAAACTCCCTCAATCTGTTCAATCCCATTCTTCTCTCCAGGCCTTCAAAACAGCTGTTCACCACCACCTCTTATCAATCCCCCATCCCAATCCTCGATCTTTTCTACCCCCGTTAATCCACCCCAAACCCACCTCCTTCAAATTCCATGCTTTCCTTCCTGAAAGTCCCTGTAATGTCCATCTTGTATATCCCATGTTCCCGCCCCATCCCTCTCCCTTCCACAGATCTCCTAATGTCTCTGTTGCCCACTGTTTTGTCCTTTCCACGCCCCTCTTGTCTCATGCCCCCCTTGCTGTGCGTTGTGTGTTGGCTCTTATACGAGCTTTGACAAGGTATACAAAAAAAAAATACAGATTGAAATCACGTTTCAAAAATATTTTACCAAAAGATGGACAAATGCGCTTTTTAAAATTGTAGATATTTTAGACAGTTCCATAGACTTGTATGATTTGAAGGGAGAATAAATTTTTGGTCCATTTTATGCACAAAAATTATAGAATAATTTTTGAAATAATTTTCCATTTGTTGGAGTAATTTTTTTAACACTTGACTGGGTGTTGGTACCTTTCTTTCAACTTGCTGGGTGTTGGTACCCCATCTCTGAACAGAAAATAAATGAGATGATGGAGCATATTACACTTCATTGTTCCTGTTGCATCTTGAAAATAGTGTATATATCTATATCTATATATATATCTTTACTATATATATATTATATATATATATATATATATATATATATTGTTGCGAATTCGCGCCCGTCGGCGTGCGATCGGCCACGCGACTCGAACGCCGACGCCTCGCCACCGGACGGACAATTCAGTCGTGACCCTCCGGCTAACGCCGGGATCCAGTCACGGGTGGGCCTTTCGACCTCACCACAATCGTGCCAATCGGCCACCCGCGTAGGATAAGGTTGTTCGCCAAATTCGACCTACTAAGTACCCACGCGGATGGAAACCGGGCGATCGTACCTCGCCGCAGGTCGACTCCGGACACGAGCCGCTTGGGCGGCCGTTCCGTACTATCGGATAACCGAGCGGTGTTTCGTCGACCTCGACGGTTCAGATATTTTACCGGGCGTTTTCACCCACTACGAACCCTTTACGTGAAGCAGGATGGAGGTTCAATAAAGAAAAGACGAAGCGAAACGGGAAAACAGTTCACACAATGCACATTTATTCCGTGCACACGGATCACACCTATAGCACGAAAGCAAACAGCATGTATTTACATCAATAAGCGAATGCACATATATCACAATAGACAAAAGAAATGCACATATAAAGGAGTAAAACCGACTACACGACACACGGACCACTTATACAGTTACTACCTTACAAGACACGGCGCCACAACATGCATTCACACCGAAGCAAAGAAAAGACCCCTCAAAGGCAAGGAGTCAGACTGGGCCCGTGGCCTAATGCGCGTGGAACCTGGATGAGCGGCCAGGCCACGAGACCGAAGGGTCCTACCCGCGCCCTCGTGGCGAGCCGCAGAATGTCGCTGCACGGCGGTTCCGTGGGCACCTGCTGGTGTAAGTGGGAACGGGGCCCCTTGTCGCACTCTCTCACGCGCGGGGAAAAGGGGAATGTTGATGCTCTGGGAGGGAGTATGGCTGGCTCGCTCGAATCGCGACGCGAGCCTCCAGGTCCACCTCAGCGTTCGCAGCCGTCTGCCCCACCGATCTCGCTCACCGATCCGCTGCTCCACGACACTGCTCGATTACTGGCTTGCCCCACGATACTGCTCGAGCTCCGTCTCCGGAATCTCCCCACCGACACTGACTCGCCCACGATTGCTCGATGCTGCTAACTCACTTCGCCCCACGACACGCTCGATGCTGCTCACTCACTTCGCCCCACGACACTGCTCCACGATACTGCTCGAGCTCCTACTGAGCTCGCCTTTTATCGGCTTCGGAGTCCACCATATGCAAATTATCGGATCAAACGACCTCAGGGGGGAGCCACGCCGCCGATTGGACGGAGAAAAAGGGGGCGTGTATCATTCCTGATCCTCAAATTTGCATATGCGATTTTCGTCAGGCGCGTCGTGAGCGGGGCCAAGCCGCCCCGCGTTCCTATTGGGTGGATCAGATGTGCGCGTGCATCATTCTGATCCGAATTCTCCTCAGAAAACCCGCCATCTGCACTCGGTCTCGCGTGTCTCGCTGAAGACAGCTCGACGCTCGGCGCCCACAGGGGGTGCGGGAATGGCCGTAGGAGAGTGGTGGAGGGTTTCGGCGGGTGTTCGATGGCCATGGGCTGTTTGGAATGGCGGTGATGTGAGGTTTGCGGTAGCGAGTGGTGAAGGTAGGTTTTTGCTGCTGGCGTTGTTTTGTTGTTGGCGTGGGGGTGCTCAAAACAAAGGTAGACAGAAAAAACGCCTAACTCAAAGGATCGCAGCCCGAATGAATCACATTAATTCCCTCTATACAATGGGTTTGGGCTAACTACACATGTACTTAAGAAAATATACTCACCTACGGGACCCTATGGTGTTGCGAATTTCCAGAGCGCGTAACACTACCCCTCCCCTTTTACAGACTCGTCCCGAGTCGTCAAATTATCGTGTGCCATCATGTGTAGTTCTCCCCTAGCGTTTTACCTACGGATCCCTGAGTGCGACATTCATGGTATTCGTGTCCCCAAAATAAATAACCTGAGGGCTGAGTAACTAACTAAACAAACTCACTCACAGACGACTTAAATAAAATTGCCGCGCTAACACATACATGCCGGGGCGCACTCATATTTACAATACAACTAAACCTTAACCTTATAATACACTACTCCATGGCCCAGGATCAATGAACTCTCAGGAAAAAGGTAAGAGTCAAAGAAAACCGGTGCACGCGGCCGCCACTGCAGGCCCGTGTTGCAGCTGCCAACAGGACAGTTCCTGCAGCTTGCAAACTGTTGCTTGATCCTGGCGCACATGGCAATGAACAAGGGGGGCAAATCAAAATTGAACGGGGCACGCAGATGTGGGCAGTGGCATGATGGCAAAAACAGGCAGCAAAGGCATGGCATGACAAGGCCGCAGCAAACACAGCCGCTGAACAAGGCCGTGCAGGCAAACACAGCCGGCAGATGGACGACCGGCACAGGCCTCAGCAAAACAGCGGCAGTGGAGCTGACCGGCACAGGCTTGAAGAAAACAGCCGCAGACGATTCGGCGCACAGGCCTTGCACAAAACAACAGCTGCCGATGAAGTTGGCCGGCCTCTTGCCGTGCAGTGCAGGTTGGTGGAGGGAGTGCGGTGGTGCTGGCCACACAGAAGGGGACTCGACCTACCCTACCTGTCTCCCTCCCACCTATCGCCTTTGCCTGTCCTGTCCATACCACCCCCTTAATTTGCAAAACCAATTTAGCCCCAACTTAATTTTTTTTGTGTTTTTTTTTACTTACCCACTAGAAATCGTCCCTAACCCCCTTATCGTCCTTGTTCGGCTAACCTATCGTCCCCTAGCCTACTCCCAACCCCTACGTTCCCTTCCCGGAGGGGAATGAGGGAAGCTAGCATCCTGTGCCAGGCCCAATTAAGCCTCAGGATGGCCTCCCCAGATCTCAGCGATCTCTAACCAAAGTGGGTCAGCGGCCACAACGAGAGCGAAGGGATGGATGGTGCGGAGGGGTACACTTCCTAATCTACCCTAACCATTTAAGTATTAAACTACCCCGGGGCTTTCAACAAGCGCCTCTCGCTTACACTATTGGTTCTAACAACCCAGATTCCCGTCGCCTGTGTTGTGTCCTCACAATTTCGGGCCTCGCCCTCCAATTTTCCCTCGTGCCCTTGCACGGTTTCGTGGCTGGGACGCGTGGCTCCCTTGGCAGGCACGACCCTCTGCGAATCTCCAACAATGGCACCCCGGGCACACACTGCCTCGAGCCTACCAGCTCCCTAAACACCGGGAGTGCCCCCATGGCAACTCCCTGAAACGCACACGTGCAGGCTGGCGCCCGGGCCCTTTCCGAGGGTCACCCTGCCCCACGACACTGCCACGCGGCCAACGGCGCTCCGGGCCCCGCACCAAGCGGGCGCACCCGTGCCCACTACGCTAACCCGGCCCCATGGGCCTTGGCCTACCACGCGGACTACGGTGCCCGGGGTACCCACTCAGCGATACTCACCGTTCGCAGCCACGCTCCCAGCCCGTCAACAGGGCTCCTGCACCCTCCAAACGGGTTCGAGCCTACTTCCCCACCAACAACAAAACCTCCATTTTTCATTTAACTAACCCACTAACTCACTCTACACTGACCCCGGGTCCCTTGGGCGGGAGTCACTCCTCCCCCAATCACTCATCGCACCATGCATTCCCTTCACTCCATACACACAGACCCGCTGGCCTCACTCACTCACCATGTACTCTCCTCACAACTTTCCAACACACACATCGCTGAATCTGCCATCCTTCTAACTACCTCCCCTAACTAACTCGTGCTCCCACGTCATCCCTTAAACTACAGCACGTTCCTTTTAACACTACGTAGCTAAGCTACGTCCCCACTACACATCCACCAGTCTGTCACTGTCTCAAATCATCAAAAATCATTTTCCCACCTAAAGCTCACTACATCCCTCTAACTAATCATTCCACGGGCCCCATGAGGATTACCCTGCCCATGAGCCGGTCTAGCTAAACTAACCCTTCCCCTAGCTAGTTCCTCTGTGCCCAGGTAAAGGGGTCTTTCACCCCTTGCCCAGGGAATCCTGTTCACCCGAAAGCGAGGCTTGCTTCCGTTAATTTTGTATTTCCAATTAGCGCAGCACCAGCGCGGCAACTCGCAGCTCGCGCACTTTGCACCTTGCCGTGACGTCAAGCAGCTGCACGTGTACCTCGTCCCTCTTGGACGTACCATCCGGCAGGGATACCCCTCCTGCCGGATTCCAACCCTACGTGCAGCCATGACGTCACCCTGCGCACCCCAAGAGCAAACCTCGCACTCCGAGGGCTCCCACGCGAACACATGTGCTCTGCCCGTTGGAGCTTACACAAGCTCGCGTGGAGAACCCATCCAGTCCAAATCCGTTTACCTGCCTAGACTTTGTCCGTCCGCCGGGATCGGCAATCCACGCTGGCGTTTCCGGACCGGCTTCACTCCCGCAAGCGAGCACGTGGCGGCCTCGTGCGTTGCACAGCACGGACCCGCGCTCGCTGCTGGGTGAACCCGGCACGGTCCCACAAACAGCTACGGCCGCTACCCGGCTTTTGTCCCTCTGTCGCCCGTCGTCTCCGTTCCACCCACGCCACACTGCGTGTTACGACGCACAGATCCACTCCACACACTCACATTCACAACCGGGAGACGCGGCTGCATGCTCACGCATGCCGACCGACATCTCCCTCACATACAGAGACCTCACACACACGGTCTCCCTCACACGGACCTCTCACTCACACCCAACCTTCACCTGCCCAGGGGGTCTCACTCACACCATGCGTGCCGGAAAGCACGCATCTCCGCACACTCGCAAACACACAGCCGCACAACCACACTGGGGATTCGTGTCCCCACAAGGGTTCCGGGCCTCTATACCCCCAAGCTACACGTGCACCTATCCCAGCACTCGTCCTTCAACTCCGCTTGGCACGACCGTTACCCACCTGTCGTGATATCGCCTCAAGGGCATACTCCCTCCCCTCGTTCCTGGAGGCGGCCATCCAGCTGCTCACACCGGGTCTCTACCCAGTACCGCTGAGCTCACCCCATTATCCTCCACTACTTCTGTGTGTGTGTGTTCTGTTCTTTTAACCCCGTCATTATCATGCAGTCTCTCCTCTATTTTCTCTATCTCTCCTGGTCTCTATACATTATTAGTTTCTGTTTCTTTCTGGATTTTTCCATCTCTCTGGATTTCAATTTCATTCTCTCCTCAGTTCATTAATTTCAAACTCGTATAGTTTTTGTTTCTCTCCCACCTTCCTCATGCTCCTCATTTCCAATCTCATCGTTTCTTTCAATTGCCATTTCCTTTCTGTGTTCATTCGCTGCTCTCTCATTCCTTCCTTGCTTCCTTCTCGTGTCCTTCCTTCTCAGTTTCATGGTTTTCTTCATTGGTTAATTTCCCTTTTGTGTTTCATTCGCTGTTCTTTGTCTACCTTTCGCACTCAGCCTTGCCTTTTCTATTCAATGGTCAACACTCGGCTTCATGTTCTTTTGTTTTCTATCCCATTGTTACCGCTCGTCTTCCCTCTCCAATCTCTTGGTCCTTCAATCTCCTCATTCTCCTCCTGCTTCATTCGTTGCTCCTTCAACTTCTCCTCGTATTCCAACTTATTTTTTTTCTTTTGTCGTTCAGTTCAAATTCATACTCTCAGTTTTTATTCCACTGTCTTTCTTGTTCCTCATTCTGTAATCTCGTTATTCTTTCAATTGACAGATTTCCTTTCCCTGTCTCATTCCTTGTTTTTCAGTACTTTTCTTGTTCCCATTCTGCAATCTCGGTGGTTTCCTCTCCATTGATCGTTTCCTTCTTCTCGCTCTCATTCGTTCTTCCATCTTACTCTTTCTTGCATCTCATTCTATTAATCTGGCCTTCGCTTCCAGCTGTGCGATTTGTACAGTGTGGTTCCTTAACGTTCTCATCTCAGTTCTCGTTCTTTCCTCTCTCAACATCCTCCAGCTCGTTTTGTAACTCAGAAGCTTTCTTTTCCAATTCCTTTCTCTATCTCGCCACACTCCAACTTTGCTTTGGCTTCTAATTGTTCAATCTGCCTCGTGTGTGCTCCTTAACGTTTCATTCTCTGTTCTCTTCCTTTCCTCTTTTTAACCATCTTCAGTTCGTCTGTAATTCCGTCTCTTTGTTCTGGTGTTTCTGTAACTCAGTTTTCTTCTCAATTCTTTTCTCATCTCCGCCACCCCACTCCGACCTTGCTTTGGCTTCTTAACTGTTCTTCCTCTTGCCCTTGTGGTTGTCTATCCCTTCCCAGTTCTCTGTCTCCGTTTTTACCTCCCGTCCCAGCTTATCAACTCTCTTCGTCATGTCTTGAGTCTTTTCTCACACTCCACTATTTTTATTTCCTTCTGTGCGCACTTCCGTCACCCCAATTAATTTTTCCCTCTCGGTTACGTCACTTTTCCGTCACCTCCACTTACTTTCGCCCAACACGTCTCCCGAATTATTTTTTCTCACCCGCCTTCACCGCGGCGCCTGACAACCGTTGCACCCCTCCCAGCTCGTTCGCTCCCCACGTGCGTCGCCATTTACGCACTTCGCTGTTGTTGCCTTCATGCCCGCCTGCAGGCTCCGGCCCATTGCTGCGTTTCACCCCGCATCTTCCTTCATTTCCTCTTCATTTCGTTTTTGTTTGTTTCCATTTTGAGTGCGTTTCCATCCATTTTTTCGTTCATTCCCATCCATTTTGCCGTTCATTTCATTTTCCGTTCTTTGCATCTCTGTTATATGCTGCAAATCCTGTCTCGAGTGCTACTCGCGTTCGACAGAGGCTCGGGTGGTGGAGAGGGGGAGGGGAGGTGTTATACACCGCGGCCGCCGCCGCATCCATTTCGGGCCCTGGATTCGTTTGGTTGGGGGAGTAATTGTTCCTGCACACCAATGTCCTGCTCGGGGATTACATCCTGGGCCATGGATCCTACATTACTACACATATACATTCCTACTACCCCTGGCTCCCGCTCGCCTTGAGACGCCATCTTATTTCACGTAACGGGTTAATTTAAAATCGCTCGTAATATTGTAGGAGCACAAATCGGGGTCGCTCTCTACCCCTGGACCGATTCCCTATGAATTTAGCTTGGAGACGAGAGTTTGTTCTACAAGTCCTGTACCCAGTGTTTGCGAATTCGCCGGCCGTCGGGCGTGCGATCGGCGACGTGACTCGAATCGCCCCCACCGGCGGTAGCGTCGCCCACTACGCACGGCAAATTCAGCCTGCGTGACCCTCCCGGCTACGCCGGATCAGTCACGGGTGGGCCTTTCAGGCCTCACACGATCGTGCCAATCGGCACCGCGTCGGGATAGGGTTGTTCGCCAAACTTACCTACCTTAAGTACACGCGGACCATGGTGAACACGAGGCACGATTCGCACTCGCCGCAGTCGACTTCGGACACGGACCGCTTGCGGCCGATTCCTGACTATCGGGATAACCGAGCGGTTGTTTATCGTCGGCCTCGACGGTTCAGCATAATTATATCGGGCGTTGCACCACTACGACCCTTTACGTGAGCAGGATGGAGGTTCAATTAAAGAAAGACGATAGCGCACGCACCGCGCGCACAGTTCAAAACAACAGTAGACAGCATTTAATTCACACACGAGCACACCCTGAGCACACATATAGCACGTATTTACAGCCAAACAGTCAGAATGCACATATATGAAACAGAACAAAAGCAACACAATGAAAGCAACGCAGAGCTACGACCGACTAAACGCGAACACTCGGCAAACAACTATTACAAATACTACTTCCAAGACATGGCGCCAACACACACGTTCACACAGAACCCAAAAGATAGGAGTCGCGACTTCCCTGCTCTCGAGTCCTTGGCGACCGTCCTCTGACGTGGTCCCGTCGGGCCTGACTCCGTGCTCGAGCGTGGTCGGCGAGTCTCTCCGGCGTGCCTCGTGCCTGCCCTGTGCTGGCCTCGACGCCACGGACCGAGCACCGACTGACGTAAGAGCCGAACCAAGAGAGAACCACCAAGAGAGAGAGCTGAACCAGAGAGAAACCCAAAACAAGAACGAGCACAGCCGAGCTCACCGAACAGAGAGAGAGCGAATGCCTCCTGCGCCTCCGACTCTATACCCCCGGGCCCCGCCCCGCTTGCTCACCTCCTTCGAGGAGCTTCGAGAAGGGGGCGTTCCTCTCGTTCCCTCCCCGCCATGCGGGGGCGAGGAAAATCCGTCCTGGCGCCGGGCCAGGGAAGAAACAGGCAGGAAAACCCGCCGCCATCGTGTGGTGACTTCTTCTTTCCCTTCTCGCGTCCGACGGTTTCAACGCGGAAACCGTCTTAGTGTGGACCGTGGGGATGGCGTTCGTCAGCGGGGGTAGTGGCGAAGAGTGGTGGTGGTTGTGAGGTGCGGTGCTGGCGTTGTTGAAGTGGTGGCGTGGTTGAGTTGAAGTGTGGTTGTTCGAAAATAATGAAAGAACAGAAAAACGACTAACTCAAAGTGTCGCAGCCCTAATGATCACATTAATCCCCTCTAAACAATGGGTTTGGGGCAACTATACACGTACTTCAGAAATACCTCACCTACGGGACCTGAATGGTGTTTGCGAATTTCCACAGCCGACAATATATATATATATATATATATATATATATATATATACACAAAGGTGTCCCAAAAGTCACCTAGGATTTAGAAATTCAATAACAAATTTTCTGTTTTTTAATAATTTGTTTTTCTTTTCTTTTCAGAATTTAGATTAACATTTGGAAATTACCCTTGGAAAAATTCACAACTGAATTTCATCGAATCGCAGCGCCACAGCCAATTTTTGGATGGAATTCAACGAATTGCTCCTCACTCCTCAGTGGAGGTTCATCCAGGTCGTTTTGCATTAAATTCAGCAGCCAACAAAATTATTCCTTCAAGAGTATGTAACGCCGGACAAATTTGATATCGTCATACCTTCTCCAGAAGAATGTGTCTATCCTTGAAGATTCTCAATGCACGTCGACGAACTGCCCCACTCCTCTTCTGCTTCCTCTTGAGCTAATTCAAGCACTCCTAATGCATCCGTATTCACCGTCCCATGTAAACTACCAATTATAAGCCATGAAATGCTTGCTTCAAGGCCTTAAATGCACTCCTTTACATTCCTTCGCCGACGTGTACAAGTTACTTCGTTATTAATACGCTTGTCAATAGAATTTGATCCGCATTATATAATCACTCTTCCACGATAGGCGATTAACTTTGAACGGGTGATCAATCCACAATTAGCGATTCCACATAAGTTTAACTGTTAAACGCCTTTCGTAAATTCGGCCTGTATTGTTTGATGTTTGTTTTCTCAATAAAACGTCAGAAAAAAAAGAAGAAGAAAAACAAACTAGAGTGGCACTCGATAGTGCACCTCCCTGGCATTACTGGCTTTTATCGCATCTGGAACATCTGGCTTGTTGGATTGCAATATTCCAATGTAGGTCAAGCCATCATTGAGTTGCTCCTTGGCTAGAGGGACAAAAGAAAGCAACTTTCTTTTATCTCTCTTCCACTTTTACACCAGGGAGAGACCAACTGCTTGACGACTAAGGCTCCTTGTCTGACTGCATTGTTCTGAATGCTTTCCCAAACATATGTCACCTTTCAGAGGATAGCTTGACTCTGCATCGTGGCACCAACTGATTTTTAGTCCATACTTAACTGGCTTTGATGGCATATACTGGCAGAAAGGACACTGCCCCCTGAATGGTAGTAATTGTTCAACAACACACATCCATTCCAGGAATATAAATTTTTTGGAGCTGGCCCTAAAATAAGTTACAGAAGACCCTGTAGGGTACAAGTTAGAAGCTTGTCTTTCCTGTCTTGTAGCCTGATTGTCAAATCTCAAGAATTTCAAAATGACCATAAACTTATTTCTAGACATGGTGGTGATAAAATCTGGTCTTCCTTCACGCTCTGACCAAAAATATGACAGGCTGGTGGTTGGCCCTGTTTGTGCCTGCAATGATAGAGTGTGATGAAAGCCTTCATTTCCATGGAATTGACATAATCCCATTCATTATGGACATTCTTAGGATCTACTCAAATCCATTGTCTGATCCTCAAACTGGCTCCCTGTTTGTTTCCAATTCAAGAATGCCAATCATCACAGGGATCATGAACAATGAATAACATTCGTCTGGAGTTGCATTAAGCTTCACTTGTTATTCCTGGAGGCCTTCGAATTATGTCCTGGTGACGTTGCCCAACAGCTGGGGGATTGTTTTTGCCACACAGTTCCATTTCTGGCATAGAGTTCATGATCAGCTACAGCAGGCAGTTCTTGGGGCAATCGTCCTCGACTGCAACCATGACCTCGACTCTGTCCTCGACGTTGGCCACTGTTATGCAAACAACCATGACCATGACCTCTTTCAGGCTGCTCATTTTTTCCGTTTTGAAGGATTATGATTCTATTCCAGCACAAGAATGCAATCCTCCGACGACGTGTTCCAATGTGGCAGCACAGCAACAGTCAGCTGACACTGTGATGTCACTCTGACAAGAACTAACGCCGGCGAATGCAGTATCTCTCAGAAACGAAACTTTCTGCCGATTTCTGTTTTCTTCGTCACATTGCCAAAAATATCTTGTGTGATCCTCAGTTTTTATTGCTGAGTTTAATTTTCCTTCGACCCTTTATTTAAGGACCAAGGAACACATATGTCCTTCCAATCCAATCCATTGGGACCATACTCTGTGCAGAGCATTGATGCTGCCTAAGCAGTCTCCTTGGCTATTGGACACAATCCTGGACGGGTCGCCACTCCGACACAGGATACCAGCAATCTGGCACTAATTTTGCCGACCTTGGAAGGATGACGGGCAGAGTCAACCCCCTCCTGGTATTAATTTAACAGCCAAGCAGGATTTGAACTCAGGATCCTAGGATCCCAAGCCCAACACCCTAACCATTAAGCCAACACCAGGCATACATTGCTGACATTGTGCAAGAGCTTTTGTCGTTTCCATAATTTTTCTTTTGCTTTTTTGTTGATTGGAAAAACTTGTATTTTTCATCATACATATTCTTGAATTTCAATTTTTTTAAAAAATGAAAATCAGTAGGTTTTCGACAACTACGTTACGAAAATCAGTAACATTTAAGTACAGTCAGTACGAATCAGTAACATTTAAGTACAGTCACTACGAAAATCAGTAACAGTTAGAAAAATTAAGTACAGTCAACGTAAACTACGCACACCCGCTTCAGCCCCTTTCAATGATCCGGCTTCAGAGGCAGTGACAGCGACATTTCTCGGCTTTGAGCCCCCATAAGCTTATGATAATTGCGCAATCTGGGGAAACCACTTTCGATTACGTAGAGGACATTCACCCCTTCAACCTCGTTATCAAAAAATTTTCTGAGCAACAGCAGGAGGTTGGAAAAATTTAAGTTAGAAGTTTCGCGTCGTCAGTCAACATCAATTTACCGGAAGGTGAGTAAGTCGTTTTAAAACTTATAGAAGTTGAAATTTATATATTTTTCTGCATCTCTATCGAATCTGGTGATAATTAAATGATTCGTATATATATTTTTTTATGATCCGCAAAATAGAAAGTTGCAGCCGGTCATGAAGAAAATTAAATAAACCACATCCGGTAATGGCACATCTGATGAATTTTAAATTGCACCTTGTGTTGTGTTACGTGTACAATGTGTCTCCTAAAAACACCACAATAATCGATTATTATTAAAAAAAAATTGCAAACATGGCATTACAATTGAAGTTTAGAAAGTTTTAATTGTTCTTCAATGGTGTTTTATGACAATGATTGCATGTTATTTTGTCCTGAAAGAGTTAATGGTTTGTAAGCTCTTATGCAATCAAATGCCAATTAAACATGATCTAATTAGTCTAGATGGGCTTGGTTCCTTCATAGACTGGGTCAATTTTCAAAAAATCCTAATCCCGAAGGCAAATGGTGTTAATTTATGGCATACAAGCTATTTAGGGGTATTGAGGGGTGCTGAACTTCAAATCTATGTTGGCTTCAGTCAAAAATGCCGATAAATGCCTTTAAAATTGAGAAATCCAAGATGGCCGCCAACGACGGGCTGAAATGTATTTATGTTCATATCGTTTTGACTAAACAAGGTAGAAACTTGAATGAAATGTGCTTTTGTAGGTTTTCATATCTGGGGAATCCAATGCCATATTCAGTTTTGATATAAAATGTGAAGAAACTGATTGAAGATGAATAATTAATTCGTCGACCAGATAAGATCCACAAGCAGGTTGATCCTATGTGTCCAGGAATAATTTACTCAGTTTGCAGTTTTTTCTCATTGCAGATATATCCAATATAATATAATCCAAATACTAATATATATAATAAAATATAATAATAATGTGAGGGCTCCACAACCCCACAGGCGGGCTCCCTGTGGACCGTCCAGGTCCTGGTTGCTAAGCCGTTACGTCGCGCAGTTACCAAGCTGCTACGTTGAGAAAACGTTTCAGAAGCAATTGTTATATTGGCCCATGCTTTGGGGCTGTTTAC
>CM068956.1:148722470-148749463 GCA_035128595.1 Eptatretus atami | reverse complement strand
GTAGTTATTATCGCTTATAATGGCCATACATATTTTGATTTGTGTCTATTGCTTTCGTAGCTTTGGTTTCTTTAGTGTTTTCACATAGTTTTAGGGGTTTTTTCCGTAGTTTTGTGTCGCATGTTCGCATGATTCGAGAACACGTGCTTTGAGATTCATTGCCACTTTACTTAGATTCCTTTTCTGTCCTTTTATAGTGATTACGTATTGCAGCCATCAGGGTAAGCACTATGCTGACTATTATTCGTATTTTAGAGGTAGTTTTCGAGAGGTTATTTCATTTTGTAATTTTGTATTCATTATTTCTACATGAGCCTACATGGCTTTACGGACAAGCAGTTGTGCTGACAGGATTAAGTAGTCTCTCTGCCTACTACTATCCAGAATTAGTCAGTGTCTGCCTCAAACAAGTCCTGTAATATCTAGGAGCTGCGTATTAATATTGTTGCGAATTCGCGCCCGTCGGCGTGCGATCGGCCACGCGACTCGAACCGCGACCGCCTCGCCCACCGGACGGACAATTCAGTCGTGACCCTCCGGCTAACGCCGGGATCCAGTCACGGGTGGGCCTTTCGACCTCACCACAATCGTGCCAATCGGCCACCCGCGTAGGATAGGGTGTTCGCCAAATTCGACCTACCTAAGTACCCACGCGGATGGTAAACCGGGCGATCGTACCTCGCGCAGGTCGACTCCGGACACGAGCCCCTTGGCGGGCCGTTCCGTACTATCGGGATAACCGAGCGGTGTTATCGTCGACCTCGACGGTTCAGATTATTTACCGGGCTTTTGCACCCACTACGAACCCTTTACGTGAAGCAGGATGGAGGTTCAATTAAGGAAAGACGAAGCGAAACGGGAAAACAGTTCACACAATGCACATTTATTCCGTGGCACACGGATCACACCTATAGCACACGTAAAGCAAACAGCATGTATTTACATCACAATAAGCGATTGCACATATATCACATTGAACAAAAGAATGCACATATAAAAGGAGTTAAAAACGACACACGACACACGGACCACTATTACAATTACTACCTTACAAGACACGGCGCCACAACACGCATTCACACCGAAGCAAAGAAAAGACCCCCTCAAAGGCAAGGAGCCAGACTGGGCCCGTGGGCCTAATGCGCGTGGAACCTGGATGAGCGGCCAGGCCCACGAGACCGAAGGGTCCTACCCGCGCCCTCGTGGCGAGCCGCAGAATGTCGCTGCACGGCGGTTCCGGGGCACCTGCTGGTGTAAGTGGAACGGGGCCCCTGTCGCACTCTCTCAGCGCGGGGGAAAAGGGGGATTGTTGATGCTCTGGGGAGGAGTATGGCTGGCTTGCTTGGATCCGCGACGCGAGCCTCCAGGTCCACCTCAGCCGTTCGCCTCCGCAGCCGTCTGCCCCACCGATCTGCCTCACCGATCTCCTCGAGCTCCGTCTCCAACGACCCCTGCTCGAACTGACTTCGCCCCACGATACTGCTCCACCGATCTGCTGCTCCACCGACACTCCTCCACGATCTCCTCGATACTGCTCTACTGGCTCCCCCACGATACTGCGCTCGCCTTTTTATTGGCTTCGGGAACCCACCATATGCAAATTATCGGATCCAAACGACCTCAGGGGCGGAGCCACGCTCGCCGATTGGATGGAGAAAAAGGGGCGTGTATCATTCCTGATCCTCAAATTTGCATATGCCGATTTTCGTCAGGCGCGTCTGGAGCGGGGCCAAGCCGCCCCGCGCTTCCTGATTGGGTGGATCAGATGTGGGCGTGATCATTCCTGATCCGAATTCTCCTCAGGAAACCGCCCTCTGCACTCGCGTCTCGCGTGTCTCGCTGAAGACAGCTCGACGCTCGGCGCCCACAGGTGGTGCGGGAATGGCCGTAGGAGAAGGTGGTGGAGGGTTTTTCGGCGGTGTCCGATGGCCATGGAGCTGCCTGGAATGGCGGTGATGTGAGGTTTGCCGTAGCGAGTGTGAAGGTAGGTTTTTGCTGCGCGTTGTTGTTGTTGTTGGCGTGGGTGGCTCAAAACAAAGTAGAACAGAAAAACGCCTAACTCAAAGGGTCGCAGCCCGAATGAATCACATTAATTCCCTCTATACAATGGGTTTGGGCTAACTACACTGTACTTAAGAAATATATCTCACCTACGGGACCTTTATGGTGTTTGCGAATTTCCAGAACCGTAACACTACCCCTCCCCTTTTTACAGACTCGTCCCGAGTCGTCAAATTATCGTGTGCCATCATGTGTAGTTCTCCCCTAGTACGTTTTACCTACGGATCCTGAGTGCGACATTCATGGTATTCGTGTCCCCAAAATAAATACCTGAGGGCTGAGTAACTAACTAAACAAACTCACTCACACGGACGACTTAAATAAAATTGCCGGCGCTAACACATACATGCCGGGGCGCACTCATATTTACAATACAACTTAACACCTTAACTTACAAATTTTACACTAAACCATGGCCCAGGATCAATGGACTCTGCAAAAAGAAGCAGTCAGCAGGGAGCCAGGCTGCTCGCATGCAGTCTCTGGCTCAAACAATGCAGTGACAGGGAACGTGGCCGGCTGCTCACACGCAGTCCTAGCCTTCCCTTTTATAAATGAACCCAGTGAACCACAACGGTGCATGGGCTGCACAAACGCAGTCCCGCGGTGCAATGGATGATGAACGCAAACACGGTGCACGGCCGCCACTGCAGGCCCGTGTTGCAGCTGCCAACAGGACAGTTCCTGCAGCTTGCAAACTGTTGCTTGCGGATCCTGGCGCGCATGGAAATGAACAAGGGGGGACAAAGCAAAATTGGACAGAACGGGGCAAACTGATGATGTGGGCAGTGGGCATGCATGCAAGATAGCAGGCAAACACAGCCTGCAGAACAAGGCCGCTGCAGCGAACACAGGGCAGACGAACTGGCCGGCACAGGCCTTGAAGAAAACAGCCCAGACGATGAAGTTGGCCAGCCTTTGCCTTGCAGTGGAGGTGGTGGAGGGAGTGCGGTGGTGTTGGCCACAGAAGGGGACTCGACCTACCCACCTGTCTCCCTCCCACCTATCGCCTTTGCCTGTCACTGTACCTACCCACTCCCTTAATTTGTAAAAAACCAATTTAGCCCCAACTTAAATTTTTTTTTTTTTGTTGTTTTATTTTCACCCTCTTCCCCACTATAAATCGTCCCCTAACCCCCTTTATCGTCCTTGTTCGGCTAACCTATTCTGTCACCTAGCCTCCTCCCAACTCCTACGTTCCCTTCCCGGAGGGGAATAAGGGAGAGCTAGCGTCCTGTGCGAGGCCCAACCAAGCCTCAAGATGGCCTCCCCAGATCTCAGCGATCTAACCCAAAGTGGGTCCAGGCCCACAACGAGAGCGAAGGGATGGATGGTGCGGAGGGTACACTTCCTATCTACCCTAACCATTTAACTGTTAAACTACCCCGGGGCTTTCAACAAGCGCCTCTCGCTTACACTATTGGTTCTAACAACCCAGATTCCCGTCGCCTGTGTTGGTGTCCTCACAATTTCGGGCCTCGCCCTCCAATTTTCCTCCCGTGCCCTCACACGGTTCTGGCTGGGACGCGTGGCTCCCTTGGCAGGCACGACCCTCTGCCGATTCCCTACGATGGCACCCCCGGGCACTACACTGCCTCCGAGCCTACCAGCTCCCTAAACACCGGGGAGTGCCCCATGGCAACTCCCCTGAAACGCACACGTGGCAGGCTGGCGCCCGGGCCCCTTTCCGAGGGTCACCCGTGCCCACGACACTGCCACGCGGCTAACGGCGCTCCGGGCCCCGCACCAGCGGGCGCACCCGTGCCCACTACGCTATCCCGGCCCCCCATGGGCCTTGCCTACCACGGCCGACTAGCCCGGTGCCCGGGGTACCCACTCAGCGATACTCACCGTTCGCAGCCACGCTCCCAGCCCGTCAACAGGGCTCCTGCACCCCTCCAAACGGGTTTCGAGCCTACTTCCCACCAACAACAAAACGACCTCCATTTTCAATTTAACTAACCCACTAACTCACTCTACACTGACCCCGGGGTCCCTTGGGCGGGAGTCACTCCTCCCCCAATTACTCATCGCACCATGCATTCCACATTCGCTCCACTCACACAGACCCGCTGGCCTCACTCACTCAACAGTCTCCACACAACTCACAACTCTTCAACACACTCATCGCTGTCCTGCCATCCTTCTATCTACCTCCCCTAACTAACTCGTGCTCCCACGTCATCCCTTAAACTACAGCACGTTCTTTTAACACTACGTAGCTAAGCTACGTCCCCACTACACACTCACAGTCTGTCACTGTCCTCCAAAATGTAAAAAAAATCCATTTCCCAACCTAACTCTGCACTAACATCCCTCTAACTAATCCATTCCACGGCCCCATGAGGACTTACCCCTGCCCCATGGAGCCGGTCTAACTAACACTAACCCTTCCCCTGACTAGTGCCATCTCTGTGCCCAGGCAGGGGGGTCTTTCACCCCTTACCCGGAATCCTGTTCACCCGAAAGCGAGGCTTGCTTTCGTTAATTTTGTATTTCAATTATGCGAGCACCAGCGCGGCAACTCACAGCCTGCGCTCTTGCACCTTCCATGACGTCATGCAGCTGCACGTGTACCTCGTCCTCTTGGACGGTACCATCCGCAGGGATTCACCCTCCTGCCGGATTCCAACCCACGTGCAGCCATGACGTCACCCTGCGCACCCCCAAGAGCAAACCTCGCACTCCGAGGGGCTCCCCGCGAACACATGTGCTCTGCCCGTTGGAGCTTAACACAAGCTCGCGTGGAGAACCCGTCCGGTCCAAATCCGTCTCCTGCCTAAACTTTGTCCGTCCGCGGGATCGGCAAATCCACCGCTGGCGTTTCCGGACCGGGCTTCACTCCCGCAAGCGAGCACGTGGGGCTCGTGCGCTGCACAGCACGGACCTCGCGCTCGCTGCTGGGTGAACCGGCACGGTCCCCACAACAGCTACGGCCGCTACCCGGCTTCTGTCCCTCTGTCGCCGTCGTCTCCGTTCCACCCACGCACACCTGCGTGTCACGACGCACAGACTCCACTCCAACACACTCACATTCACACCGGGAGACGCGGCTGCATGCTCACGCATGCCGACCGACATCTCCCTCACATACAGAGACCTCACACACACGGTCTCCCTCACACGGACCCTCTCACTCACACCCAACCTTCCACTTGCACAGGGGGTCTCACTCACACCATGCGTGCTGGAAAGCACGCATCTCCGCACACTCGCAAACACACACCCCTGCACAACCACACTGGGGATTCGTGTCCCCACAAGGGTTCCCGGGGCCTCTATACCCCCAAGCTGCACGTGCACCTATCCACAGCACTCGTCCCTCAACTCCGCTTGGCACGACCGAACCCACCTGGTCGTGATTCGCCTCAAGGGGCATACTTCCTCCCCTGTTCCTGGAGGCGGCCATCCAGCTGCTCACACCGGGTCTCTACCCAGTCCGCGAGCTCACCCCCATTATCCTCCACTACCTCTGTGTGTGTGTGTTCTGTTCCTTTAACCCCGTCATTATCATGCAGTCTCTCCTCTATTTTCTCTATCTCCCTGTCTCTATACATCTATTAGTTTCTGTTTCTTTCTGGAGTTTTTCCATCTCTCTGGATTCAATTTTACTCTCTCCTTCAGTTCATTAATTTCAAACTCGTATAGTTTTTGTTTTCTCTCCCACTCTTCCTCATGCTCCTCATTTTCCAATCTCATCGTTTCTCTCAATTGGCTCATTTCCTTCCTGTGTTTCATTCGCTGTTCTCCATTACCCTTCCTTGCTTCCTCTCCTGTCCTTCCTTCTCCAGTTTCATGGTTTGCTTCATTTGGTTAATCTCCTTTTTGTGTTTCAGTTGCTGCTGTCTCATTACTCTTCCTTGTTTCTTCTCCTGTCTTTCCTTCTGCAGTTTCATGGTTTCTTCATGTGGTTAATCCTTTTTGTGTTTCATTCGCTGTTCTTTGTCTACCTCCTCGCACTCCAGCCTTGCCTTTTCTTCAATTGGTCAACCTCGGCTTCATGTTCTTTTTGTTTCTATCCCATTGTTCCTCTCGTTCTTCCTCTCCAATCTCGTTGTGTCCTTCAATCTCCTCATTTCTCCTTCCTGCTTCATTCGTTGCTCCTTCAACTTCTCCTCGTATTCCAACTTGTTTTTTCCTTTTGTCGTTCAGTTTCAAATTCATACTCTTTCAGTTCTATTCCACTGTCTTCTTGTTCCTCGTTCTGCAATCTCATTATTTCTTCAACTGACAGATTCTTTCTCCTGTCTCATTCCTGTTCTTCCAGTACTCTTTCTTGTTCCTCATTCTGCAATCTCGTGGTTTCCTTCCATTGATCGATTTCCTTTTTCTGTCTCATTCGTTCTTCCATCATTACTCTTCTTGCATCTCATTCTTTAATCTGGCCTTCGCTTCCAGCTGTTCGATTTGTACAGTGTGGTTCCTTAACGTTCATTCTCCGTTCTCGTTCTTTCCTCTCTCAACATCCGCAGCTCGTTTGTAACTCAGAAGCTTTCTTTTCCAATTCCTTTCTCATCTCCGCACACTCCAACTTTGCTTTGGCTTCTAATTGTTCAATCTGCTCAGTGTGGTTCCTTAACGTTTCATTCTCCATTCTCGTTCTTTCCTCTCTCAACTCCTCAACTCGTTTTGCAATTCCGTCTCTTCGTTCTGGTGTTTCTGTAACTCAGTTTTCTTTCCAATTCCTTTCTCTCTCCGCACACTCCAACTTTACTTTGGCTTCTAACTGTCCTTCCGGCTTCCCCTTGTGTTGTCTATCCGTCTTCCAGTTCCTCTGTCTCCGTTTTTACCTCCCGTCCCAGCTTATCAACTCTCTTCGTCATGTCTTGCAGTCTTTTCTCACACTCCACTATTTTATTTCCTTCGTGCACGTCTCCGTCACCCCAATTAATTTTCCCTCTCGTCACCGTCACTTTTTCCGTCACCTCCACGCTTCTCGCCCAACACGTCTCCCGGATTATTTTTCCTCACCCGCCTTCACGCGCGCCTGACAACCGTTGCACCCCCTCCCAGCTCGTTCGCTCCCACACGTGGCGTCGCCATTACGCACTTCGCTGTTGTTGCCTTCATGCCCGCCTGCAGGCTCCGGCCCATTTGCTGCGTTTCACCCCGCATTTCTTTTTATTCTTCCTTCATTTCGTTTTTGTTTGTTTCCATTTGAGTGCGTTTCCATCCATTTTTTCGTTCAATTCGTTATTCATTCCTTCCATTTTTTCGTTCATTCCATCCATTTTGCCGTTCATTTCGTTTGTCATTTCGCTCATTTGCTGCTTCATTCCGCTTATTGCCTGCAAATCATGTTTACCTGGCCACGTTAAGTGGGTCCGCGCAATCGCTTCACCCTCAGGCGCGGGTCCGCCGGCGAATGGGAAGGACTTGACGGAGGCGGGGTGGGGGGTGTCATACACCGCGCCTCTGCCGCCGCCGCCCCATTTCGGGCCTGGGTTAGTTGGGGGGAAATTGTCCTGCTCATTAAGCATTTCCTGCATGGGGTCTCATCCTGGACCATGGATTCTACATCACTACACATATACATCTCTACTACCCCGGCTCCGCTCGCCTTGAGAGCCATCTTATTCCACGTAAGGGGTTAATTTAATCGCTCGTAATTTAGAGGGAATCGGGGACGCTCCTCTAACCCCTGGACCGATTCCCTTGTGAATTTAGCTTGGAGACGGGAGGGATTTGAATCACACTCCTGTACACCAGTGTTGCGAATTCGCGCCCGTCGGCGTGCGATCGGCCACGCGACTCGAACCGCGACCGCCTCGCCCACCGGACGGACAATTCAGTCGTGACCTCCCGGCTAACGCCGGGATCCAGTCACGGGTGGGCCTTTCGACCTCACCACAATCGTGCCAATCGGCCACCCGCGTAGGATAGGGTTGTTCGCCAAATTCGACCTACCTAAGTACCCACGCGGATGGTAAACCGGGCGATCGTACCTCGCCGCAGGTCGACTCCGGACACGAGCCCCTTGGGCGGGCCGTTCCGTACTATCGGGTAACCGAGCGGTGTTATCGTCGACCTCGACGGTTCAGATTATACCGGGCGTTTTGCACCCACTACGAACCCTTTACGTGAAGCAGGATGGAGTTCAATTAAGGAAAGACGAAGCGAAACGGGAAAACAGTTCACACAATGCACATTTATTCCGTGCACACGGATCACACCTATAGCACACGTAAAGCAAACAGCATGTATTTACATCACAATAAGCGATTGCACATATATCACATTGAACAAAAGAAATGCACATATAAAAGGAGTTAAAACCGACTACACGACACACGGACCACTTATACAATTACTACCTTACAAGACACGGCGCCACAACACGCATTCACACCGAAGCAAAGAAAAGACCCCCTCAAAGGCAAGGAGCCAGACTGGGCCCGTGGGCCTAATGCGCGTGGAAACTGGATGAGCGGCCAGGCCCACGAGACCGAAGGGTCCTACCCGCGCCCTCGTGGCGAGCCGCAGAATGTCGCTGCACGGCGGTTCCGGGGCACCTGCTGGTGTAAGTGGGAACGGGCCCCTTGTCGCACTCTCTCAGCGCGGGGAAAAAGGGGGGATTGTTGATGCTCTGGGAGAGGAGTATGGCTGGCTTGCTTGGATCCCGCGACGCGAGCCTCCAGGTCCACCTCAGCCGTTCGCCTCCGCAGCCGTCTGCCCCACCGATCTCGCCTCACCGATCTCCTCGAGCTCCGTCTCCAACGACCCTGCTCGATACTGACTTCGCCCCACGATACTGCTCTCCACCGATCTGCTGCTCCACCGACACTCCTCCACGATCTCCTCGATACTGCTCTACTGGCTCCCCCACGATACTGCGCTCGCTTTTTATTGGCTTCGGGAACCCACCATATGCAAATTATCGGATCCAAACGACCTCAGGGGCGGAGCCACGCTCGCCGATTGGATGGAGAAAAAGGGCGTGTATCATCCTGATCCTCAAATTTGCATATGCCGATTTTCGTCAGGCGCGTCTGGAGGCGCGGGCCAAGCCGCCCCGCGCTTCCTGATTGGGTGGATCAGATGTGGGCGTGTATCATTCCTGATCCGAATTCTCCTCAGGAAACCCGCCCTCTGCACTCGCGTCTCGCGTGTCTCGCTGAAGACAGCTCGACGCTCGGCGCCCACAGGTGGTGCGGGAATGGCCGTAGGAGAGGTGGTGGAGGGTTTTCGGCGGTGTCCGATGGCCATGGAGCTGCCTGGAATGCGGTGATGTGAGGTTGCGGTAGCGAGTGTGAAGGTAGGTTTTGCTGCTGGCGTTGTTGTTGTTGTTGGCGTGGGTGGCTCAAAACAAAGGTAGAACAGAAAAACGCCTAACTCAAAGGTCGCAGCCCGAATGAATCACATTAATTCCCTCTATACAATGGGTTTGGGCTAACTACACATGTACTTAAGAAATATATCTCACCTACGGACCTTTATGGGTTTGCGAATTTCCAGAACCGTAACAATATTATGTATTTTTAGGTCCTTTTGTTCTGCTTTGGAGTAAATAAAAAGAGTCACATGGCCAACTTGAAAACCTGCGTTACAAATATAATATATCCAATATAATATAATCCAAATAATAAATAATATAGTCCAAAAAATAATATGCTGTAATGGAATATTTGATGTGAACATCTTTGTATATCATTGTAATTATACAAAGATGTACTATACAAAGATGTATAATTATACAAAGTCTATCATCTGTGAACGAAGTTTTCCATTGGAGATGCTTTTCTTTATCAGTTCATACAGTTGATTGATTAATTAAAGTAATTAATATCACTAATTGATATGTCAATTGCATTATTATGAAGTATAAATTAAGTCATTAAAATGTATATCCCATATTTAAATGATCTCAGGTATTAAGGAAGTTATTACACTTTGAAACACCAAACACCTGAATCTGAGTCACAAGCCTTCCCATATAAACTCCATTTGGCCCCAAAAAATTGGCCGTTTTCACATTTTTAGAATATCGATTGCATAAATTAACATATATTTACATAAATTAAAAATAATATAAATTTCAACCCCTTTTCAATGATGCCTATTACAGTTATGGTGATCTCTATTGAAAAATTTATTCACGTACCTAAAATTAGCCAAACAACTGGAATCATAAAATTGGACTTGTATCTGAAAATTACTATCAAGATGCTTGTGGTCCTCAAAGGGTTAAAGGTTATTGTTAAAAATAATAAAACAGATGAATTACATTAAAGAATAAATATAACATTCAGCTGGGGGATTGTTTCTTTGCCACACACTTCCAGTTTATTCCTTTATAGTCCCAGTTCCACTTCATAATTCTGTCATTTCAACTCGGCACGGGTGTGTTCCATTAACAAGTGGCTTGCTTACCGCTTGCCAAGCGGCTTGCTTGATTCGAAGTGCTCAAGCAAGCAATCCAACAGAGCGGAGTACTCGGCCACACTTAACAACATGGCGGTCTCAATGGAAGCAATGCTATAATGGGACTCGAGCAAATGCTGTCCAGGCTATCGTTTTCAGTTTTACTCGATCAACTTCCCCAAATGAATTTATGGCGTTAGCGGAGAGAGAGAACAAGAGAACGAGAACACTATGTGAAGAGGAAAATAACGATAAAGAAATGGGGAGTCAGAAGGGGGAGCCTGCCAAGTTTATCTGTGAACCTTCCGCTGTGCATTCTGTGGAGGGGTTTTGCATGTTTGTAGATTTTAAATAATGAGGATGAAAAGTAGAAACAACAATAAAAAGTATGAACTGCACGTTTAAATATCATCCTCTGTGACAGTAAAATTTAACAAATGTGACATTCGTTTTTAATCTGACTACGGCGGCCATTTTGCTAATACAAGTGGGCGCATTCCGTCAGCAAGCGGCTTGCTTACAGCCTTCCATGGATACGGAGCGGCTAGCTTCGCAAGCGATAGCAAGTTGCCTGCTAACGGAACACACCCCAGCTGTAGTGAGTTTAAAATGGCGACTGCTTTGAGAGAACCGAGATAGTGTGGGGGGGGGGGGGGTAAACTCAGAAAAGGTTAAGGTCTGCACTCGTGCCAGCAAGCATTGCAGGTCAGTGAAAAAAAAAATTACAGGTGTGCACTGTACCAATGTGATGTCAGCAAGCTGTGTGGAAACCAAATCCGATTTTATAACCTCCGCCACTGAAGGTGAAGGAGGTTATGTTTCCACCCCTTTGATTTGTTTGTTAATTGCCGGAATCCTTCAGATTTCGGCAATTATGTTGATCGGTTGTGTGTGTCATTCTGTGTGTCTGTCTGTCTGTCTTTGTTTGTGTGTTTGTTTACCCTGTAGCAGCCACACCGTTTCAGCGATCATGACCAAACTGGGTACAGACGTCGGCCATGATCCAACTTAGACACTTGTCGTTTTTGGTGAATCTAGGTCAAAGGTCAAGGTCAAGGTCACCGAAAAACCGAAATTCTTATTTTTGCAATAACGTCCACTAAAATGGTCGTATCGACTTCAAACCAAATCCAAAATGTGCATCTTCCAATACTGCATCCAACCATATGTCTCATTGGGGGTGTCACACCAACACCCTTCTTAGCGGTCGGGGGTCGAATGTCAGGGGGGTCGGGTCAAAAATTTCAAATTGCGATAAAAACGCCATTTCAAGTCCGATTGACTTCCAAGTTATGATCATGACCAAACTAAGTGCTATAACTCATTAAACAGTAGCACTATCGACTTATAAGAACCAAATTGATTTCCAGGTTTTTGTTTTTTCAGAGATCATGGAGATATGACAAAGTTATTCCGACAATTCCTTGCTCAACGAGCAATTTCATTTGCTTGTTTGTTTGTTTGTGTGCAGGATATCTGAAAAAGTTGTGGACAGGTTCGGTGCATGATAAGGACAAAATGATTAGATTTTGGTGAAAATCCGGATCCGGATCCGACGACTAGAATTTTTAAGTCATTCTTCACCATTGAGAGATAAAGGTTGGGTGGAGAACTTGGTGGAGAGGTTACGTGGGTGATAAGGATGAATTGATTCAATTTTGGTGAAGAATCCGAACCCGGATCTGGATACGAGAATTTTGTAAGCGTTTCTTCACGATGGGGAGAGATGGGGCCAAAAACGATATATAACACGATATCTCAAAAAGTTGGGGACAGATTCGGACGAAACTTGGTGGACACGTTGGGTGTGTGACGAGCAAGAATTGATTCAATCTTGGTGAAGATCTGGATCTGATAATTTTTTCAGTGATTCTTCACCATTGAGAGATCGGGCCAAAAATGATATATATATCATGATATCTCAAAAAGTTGAGGACGGATTTGGATGAAACTTGGTGGACAGGTTGGGTGTGTGACAAGGAAGAATTGATTAGATTTTGGTGAAGATCCGAATCCGGATCTGGATACGAGATTTATTTAATTTTTTAAAAACGATTCTCCACCATTGATAGGGCCAAAAACGATATAGTATTGTATTGCATGATATTTCAAACATTTATTGGGCCCGATATGTTCTCGTGGATCAGGTATTACGTGGTGGAGATATGCGCTCTACCGAGTGCCCTTCTCGTTTAAAATGCTGTATAACAAGTCAAATTATACATATTTTTTTGTCTTGCTATTTATTGCATGTAATTTTGTTTATAATGATTTTATGCGGTATAGGAAAAGCCTGGTGTTGGCTTAGTGGTTAGGGTGGTGGCTTGGGATCCTCGGGGTCCTGAGTCCGAGCCCCGCTGGCCACTGAATTAACATCGGGGGGGGGTTGACTCAGCCTGTCATCCTTCCGAGGTCGGCAAAATGAGCACCAGTATACTGGTAATTATCCCTGTAGGGTCGAAGGTGACTAAAGGGTTGGCATCAGGAAGGGCATCCGGCCGTAAAAATATTGCCACAAGAAAGGGTACCATGATTGGAGCCCGCAAAAAGCTGACCCCTGCTCAGGGATAAAGGCTTTAAAATGGTGTGATGATGATGATAAGTGGTATAGGAAATGATGTAAAATGAGCTAGGATGCAAAATGGTCAAAAATGAGAAAATTCTCCAAAACATGCGTTGGGAGAGGGGGGAGTCATGTGAATGAGTTGGCACAAACAGTGGAGGATAGTGAGTCAGAACCAATTAATATTTCCACCACTTGCCTGAGATGATTTTTCGAAGGGAATTGTTGATGAAGAAACATTCAACCATGCATGGCTGTGCAGCCTTGTTTTTACCATTTCTGTAAATGTAGAAATGTAACTTGGTATAAATTAAGTGAAACCCTCTTCGACACTTGGTGTGCTTGTAACCGTGTTGTCGTCTGGCGTGCAGTGAGTGTTGACCTCATTTCCTTGATATCAGAGATCATGATGTATTTTATGATCGTGGCGAGCACCTTGTGCCTGGCCGTGGCGCTCGTGGTTTGCTACAAGCAGGTGGAACAGGCCGATGTAGAAAAACGTGGGAATGTGTAAGTTACAACACCATTATTTTATCACTTGCTCTCATTTTCATCCCAGGATCCTCCTGGATCGCCTTATGGATTCACTTCTGCTGCACATCACCCATACTTGGAATTACGCTACAAACAGCCATCTTGGTGTTGCACATCCCAAGGCAGGAAATTGCGTCTGGAGATAGCTGTCCTTCGTGGGGGATGATAATCTGACAGTAGTTTGCACAATGTAAATGGAAAATGAATTATCCACAAGGTCGCTTACCTTTTTTATGCCAAACTTCTTTCTTTTTAAATGTAATTGAAAACTTCTCTCCATTGTCCTCACCTCACCGTTACTTTACGCTCACCTTTATCAAATGGTCTTCCTTCATGTCATTGTTCCCCAGGACTGATTGCCTGGTCATTACACCTGTAAACAAGGAGGGCTGTGCTGGAGAAACGGCAGAGGAGGAGATTAAGAAGACAACATAGGGTTTGTTCCCACAAGTTGCACAACAATCTTAATTGAAGTACTCCACTGCTCAAAAGTTTTAGAACACCCCCATTTTTCAGTTTTTACTGAAATTTAAGCTGTTCAAGTCCACTGAATAACCTGAAATGGTACAAAGCTAAGCGGTAAACTGCCAGAGGTTAAAAAAAAAAGTTTAGGTTACCAAAACTGGAAAAATAATGTAAATTTCAGAGTTGTTACAAAAGGCCCTTTTCAGGGAACAAGTAATGGGTTAGCAACTGCAGCTGTTCTGCAGCAATGAAAGTATATTAAGCCTTGAAAGTTGATGGAAACAATTCCTACAGGTGTCCCAACCTTTGTTGATTAGTTACAAACCCTCTGTCTGTATAAAAGCAGTGTTGAACAACTGTGTTGCTACACCCTCTGAAGCATATATTTGGACAATATTGCACTGCAGGAAGTAGTATATTGCTATCATAATGGGAGAAAAAGACATAACAAAGGAAGACAGGCAGACCATTATAACCCTTCAAAGTGTAGGTCTTTCCTTTCGAGAAATTGCAAGAAGCCAAGGTGTCAGTGAGTACAGTTTCCCACCATCAAAAGACACTTGGAAACTGGAGGAAACCTGACAGGAAGAGGTCTGGCAGACCCAAAGCCACAACACAATCAGAAGACAAGTTTCTGAGAGTCAACACTTGGTGATAGGGGCTCACAGGACAGCAGCTTCAAGCACAGCTTAACACTGGTCAAGTAAGGAAGTCTCAGTTTTATGTGAAGAGAAGACTTCGAGCTGCAGGTTTGACAGGTCGAGTGGCAGTAAGAAGCCATTGCGAAGATGGCAAAATAAGAAAAGAGGCTGCCTGGGCCATGAAGCACCGCCAGTGGACTACTGAAAACTGGAAGAAGGTCTTATGGACCGATGAATCAAAATTGAAATCTTCGTTTCATCACGCAGGTTTTGTACGCCGTCGAGTAGGTGAAAGGATGGTTCCTCAGTGTGTGACACCAACTGTCAAACATGGAGGAGGAAGCGTGATGATCGGGGCTCTTTTGCTGGATCCAGAGTCGGGACTTGCACAGAGTGACTGGCACCCTGAACCAAAGGCTATCACAGCATTTTGCAGCACCATGCAATACCTCTGATCCATGCCTAGTTGGTCAGGGGTTCATCCCACAGCAAGATACGACCAAAACTACCTCCAGGCTATGTCAGAACTACCTTAGAAGGAAAGAACAAGGCGGTAGGCTTCAAATATGGAATGGCCAGCACAGTCTCCAGACTTAAACCCCATCGAGCTGGTTTGGGATGAAATGGACAGAAGGGTGAAAGCAAAGCAACCTACAAGTGCAACACATTTGTGGGAACTTCTGCAACAGTGTTGGGAAGAAGTTTCTGAACAATATTTGATTTCCATTGCAGAAAGAATGCCACGAGTATGTTCGGCTGTTATATCTGCAAAAGGTGGCTCTTTGATAGTAAAATTTAGATTAAATTTTGTTCAACAAAACGATTCCATGATTTCTTCAATTGTTTATTTGTTCTGTGCTTTAATTTCAGAGTACATTGAAACATGAAACTGCTTAAATTTCAGTAAAAACTGGAAAAATGGGGTGTTCTAAAACTTTGACCCGTAGAATAGAAGTTTACGTTTTTGTGATTTGCCTATTTGTTTTTTTTCAGATAAACCATTGTGTTCATTTAGCTGCCTCACTTGGAGATGTATGACATTTGGACAGATAAACTTCTTTTTGCTGATTTAACCCCAAAGCACACCACATTAGGAAACAGAAGAGAGTTTGGGAGATGCACATCTTACTGAGATCCAAAATCGCACGTACTCGCTTCCGATAGCTGAGCTTTTTCATATCTAGTGTTGTGCAATGAAAATTTGATGTCGGAAAAGGCAATTGTACCCGTACACTGTACCCAATTGAACACTGCTTCTCAATCACGTGATCATCGTAGCAAGTACAGCGTTTGACAATGATGGAATCCACAAGATCTCACTTGACGGTAAAAGCATGAAAAGTGGCATATGGTACAGTGGAAGCCATGAATGTATCGACTAATGTGTACGACACATCCGGTTCGGGATCTAACAGCAACACCAATACGAAGATATAACAAAAACACGACCAATCCGGTTTGGGATATAACAGGAAAACCAATCCAAAGATGTAACATAAAAACACGACGAATCCGGCTCGGAAAAACTTCACTTACACTGAGGTGGAAATGGGAGCTACAGATTCGACCAGCTCGTGCAAAAATCCCCAATGCGGAAGTCTGATAAAGATGTATGTGATTGATTTTTTTGTTTGTTTTTTTTCACAGGTGAAAAATGTCCAGATTACCTTTCAGAAACAGATTGATGCACTCGTTTGTCACGGAAAGTATGGGCAATCCTTTCAAAGAATGTGGCGAAGACATACTTGTGTGAGATACCAAGGAAATTGTTGATGAGCAAGTAAAAGCGACCATCAGGCAAATAGAAGATTTAGGAACACAACAGGATAATTTTGTAAAGGAGCATTTATTAAACTCGAAACACCCGTTCTCTCCAGGGGACGATGGTACAGTGGTTAACCGGCCATATTTACTTTAAATGTTTAAATCATGATAGAAGCATGAAATTTGGTGGAAATGTTTTTTCTTTCTTTTTTTATACATGATCTAGGCTCGTGGTAAAGCTCGGACACATAACAGACCAAGAGACAACATAACAAAGGGAACAGCAGGAGAAAGGGGAAATACGAATGTCAGAGTGGAGGGAGAATGTAGACGGAGACGGACAAACAAGGGATGCAGGTAACAATAAGGGTTAAGAGAGAACGCAAGGGGTGGACAAGATGGATCCATAAGCCAAATTTTGGGAGGGGTGGGTGTGGTTTAACAGGTGTAGAAAAGATCATGGGTTTGGATGGGGGATGACCTGAGATGGTGGTGAACACCTGTTTTGAAGACCTGGAGAGAAGAATGAGATTGAAGAGAGTGTGGAAGGTGGTTTCACAGGTGGGAAAAGAGTGAATGAGTGGAGGTGAGCAGTGATTCTGGATTTAGGCGGTTTCATGAGGAGGGGGTTGCTGGTGGACCGCGTGCGTCCTGCAGATACTTGGGGTGGACAGAGCATGGAGAGGGCAGAGGGTGCAAGACCAGAAATGAGGCGGAAATACACAGAGACCACTGACCTGTCGGCGATGGCAAAGTGATAGGCCCATAGACTCAGCTTCATCACAGGAGATTCCAATAATCTTGAAGACCTTGGTTTCGATGAACAGTGCTTGTGTTGACGTTGCTTCAAGAGTCAGTTTGGAACTCGGTAGTGAGTGTTGCAACTGACGACGGACGATTTTTCCGCTCTACGCGCTTCAGCACTCGGCGGTCTCGTTCTGTGAGCTTGTGTGGCCTACCACTTTGCGGCTGAACTGTTGTTGCTCCTAGATGTTTCCACTTCACAATAACAGCACTTACGGTTGACTAGGGCAGCTCGAGCAGGGCAGAAATTTGATGAACTGACTTGTTGGAATGGTGGCATCCTATGACTGTGCCACATTGAAAGTCACTGAGCTCTTCAGTATGGCTCATTCTACTGACAATGTTTGTCTCTGGAGATTGCATGACTGTGTGCTCGATTTTATACACCTGTCAGCAATGGGTGTGGCTCAAATAGCAGAATCCACTAATTAGAAGGGTTGTCCTCATACTTTTGGCCATGTAGTGTATATTGATTTCTCAGCATTGAAAGACATGTTCCAAGTGCTTGACGACTTTGTGATTTTGTCAAGTTCTGAGGAGAAGGAAGAGGCTGCTTGCCTACCTGTCTGCCAGAAGGATGAGGGATGTCACAGCAGAGAGTGGAGTCATCAGCAAAGAGATGAAGAGGATTTTCCAGAGTCTGTGAGATCATCGATGAATATTAGGAATAGTATGGGGCCGAGAACACTTGTTCAAATTATGACACTGCCTTGGGGTACTCCAGCCTTGACAAGGAGAGGGGATGAGCCACACCTTGTCTACGAGAGTGGAGGAAGTCGGTTATCAAAGAGTGGAGTTGGCCTTGGATTCCATAGGCAGACAGTTTGGAGAGAAAGGCAGGATGCCAGACTGTATCGAAAACTTGAGATATGTCCAGAGAGATGGCCCTGATCTCATGCCTGATATTGAGGGCCTCCATCCATGATTGGGAGAGTAGAAGTATCATGTCGAAGGTTGAGTGACCAGGTCTAAATCCAAATTGATGATCCTAGATGAAGCTGTTGGAGGGAAAGGAATGATTTTATGTCAACTGTGATAATGGATTCCATGACCTTGCTGATGATTGGAAGTAAGATAATTATTGGTCTGTAGTTAAGGGGATCAGTTTTTGTACCTTTTGAATATAATGCTGTGATGTTAGCTGATTTACAAGCAGATGGAAAATGACCTGGGGTAAATGATAGGGTGAGAATGGCACAGAGAGGATGTGCAAGAGCGGCAGAGCAGATTTTTTGGACGTGGGAGCTGATGCCGTCCGGGTCCAGTTGCAGAGTCAGTCGAGGGTCGCCAAAAACTTTTCTCCCTTTTCAGGTGCAAAAGACAGAATTAAGGAGAACTTGGGTATGACTGGGAGTGGTGTGTAGAGAGGGAGGGGTGAGTGATACGATATTTCAGCAAACAGAATTGAGGCATTCGGCATTCTCACGAGTGGAGTCTTCTGTGGTGCCATTTGAAGTGAGGGAAGGGATGGAAGGGGAGCAGACACCTGAGACCGACTTGAGAAAGTGCTACCAGGTTTTGGAAGAGGGAGACATGTTTGAAAGCTCATTCATGAGAATGGACAGATGTTCTTTTCTGGCTCTCCTGAGAGTGGACACACTTGTTGCAGGCATTGTGGAATGATCTGAGGTTGTCTTTGGTTGGATTTGCCTTCCAGGAGGAGAATGCAAGGTGTTTTAAAGTAACTGCCTCACCACATTCAGAGATTCAGAGAACCAAGAGCGAGGATGGGTAAGACAACTGAAGACGAGATGGGATGAATCTGTGCATAAGAGACAGCAGGTTTCTGTGAAAGAATTCTCACGCTGAATTAATATGAGGGGTGGTAGATCTCGGAGACCAGTCCTGAACTGTCATGGCTGCTTGTAGTCTCTGCCAGTTTGCTTGAGTGAACTGCCAGACTTGCCGGTGCTGTGGGCTGTTCTCTGAGAATGGCCAGAGAGATGTTGACCTTCACAAGCATATTATCAGATGAGCCAATTTGCGCAGAGGACGAGCAAGATACATTGGTGGGGAAGTTAGTCATCACCATATCCAGAAGGGAAGATTTTCCATTGGGATAAATCTGGGTGGGAAAGTTCACAGATTGAGTAAGTCCCATGGAGTCACAGAAGTCCTTTGCAGAAGTGCCATGGCTGATGAGAGAGGTACCAACACCCAGCCAATTGTCATGGTGACAATTTAAGTCACCACATATGAGAAAAGAGAGTTGGGATGAGTGGTTAAAAGTTGGTCCATGTCATCTGAGAGAGAGAGAGAGATATAGATGGAGTTGTCACTGTTGGGAAGATGGTTCAACACACAAACAAACATGAGGTGGGAACAGAGCAGAAGTTGCAGCCAGTGGTACTCATGTGGCTTGGAATGAGTAAGAGCAGAACACGGCGAGTGAAAATTGGAGGTTTTTTTTTTAAATGTACAGCGCAACTCCGCCACCAGAATGGGGTTCAGGTTGATCAAATCAGAGGAGACAATACCCAGCGAGAGACACAAAGGAGTTGGGGACATTCGGTGGGAGGAAGGATTCAGTTAAACAAATGATGTCCGGTTTATCGGAAGTGGCTTGGATTGAGAGATCTGTCAGGTTAGAACGGAAGCCCCTGATGTTTGAGGTCCACACAGTTAGTGAAATGGGGGATCACACAGTTGAAATGCATTCTTAAAATGATTTGTTTTTTGTTGTTTTTTTTAAAAGAAGAGGCGTTTATATTTAATGTAGATTCAGTTTGGAGAATAGAGGGGAGAAGAGGAGATGTATAACCAGGCGTAGAAGGAAATTCAATGGAAATTGGAATAGTTATGAAGTGAAATCTAAATTGAAAAAAATTATACATTGAAACGAGGAGAGGAAAATGAAACGAAGTGGGATAATGTTGAGGAAATAGAAATAAGATACCTGGGGGCGTGAAAGCACCCAGGGTTAAAGCTAAAGCAGGACGCATTTGTATCCGCGTAATGCCTTGAAAAATGATGTCTTAGGCCTTGACAATACAAACGAACAAACCGAAAGGAAAATCACGTAACAACGAATTAATTTACATGAAATATTGCACTGGATAAAAAAGCAACATGATGACGAATGCCGCGCACAAAACGGGACGAATCCGATTCAGCAAACTCTGCTTTGGTCAGATGAGACGGAGGAGCTCAAATTTCACCACGCACCTGCGGGAGAGCTCGAACCGTTGGTGAAAGGCAAGCTAATGCTCAAGCAGTATGGCAGGCAGCAAGAATGCTGCAAGGCCATGAAGACAAATGAAAATTTGGTCTAATGGACCAATTGGCCCACCTGTATCATAAACAAATTACCAGCATTAACATTCCTCTTTATATTTGTCTTTAATTATATCTTGAAGTGGAAATGATTGGTACCCAGCATAGCAACCAATGAGAACTCCATCAAAATGGCCACCATATGCATAACAACGAGCTGATTTACAATCTTTGTGGAGTTATGTTCTCATGATGTCAAAAACATGCATTTTGGTGGACATGTAACTTATTATACATGGAAAACAAATGATTGGTAACCAATGGGAAAACCATCAAAATGGTTGCCATTTTCAAGAAGCCAATAAACGTATAATTATCACGTGCAATTCAGAATTTAACGCACATGATGATCCTAGCCGTACGAATCCTGATGATGACGATTGCTGGTGCAGTCACACAGGGAGGTGCATGACAGCATGGCCTTGAAACATTGACAAAGGCCGCGACGAGCCTTTTTACAGCCACAAAGAACGAGTTCCTCGGGCAAGGTTGTCCATTTGGGCATCCACCCATGCACACAAGGCTTCCAGCCCCAAAGTTCTGGACATGGAAGGTCAGGTTGCATGATGGTTTCCTGAGCCCAGATGTATCCAGGCTGGAGGACAGCACGCTTTTTGTCCTATTGAAGGGCACAGTTTGAGTACAGGCGAAGTTCTCCAATGAATGCGTGCTCTTTGATAACAGCACGTTGTGCTTCATTCACTTCACTATAAAAACACGTACGATCCTAAAGCAGAACAACGAACTGTTCAAGCTCTCTCAAGTCTTCATCTGTGAGCTCTGTTGGCATTGATGATCGGCATTGGAATGCAGGTGTTATTACAAGCTATGCCCACCAGGTTTCATATGCAGTCTTCTTGCCCCGTCCACAAAATTAAGAAACAGTATCGCATTCCGTTACTGGATGGAAAAATAGCACTGCATCACACTTCTCGTGTCCAAGTGAGTCTGCAATTGCATGTGTTGCTATGTATCTGTATGCAAGTCTGCAATTACTTCCCAATGCCGAATGTAACCCAGACTTCATCAACCTGAAGTACAATTATATAATATACATTTACTACATGGAGGACCACATCTGTCGACTGTCCGTACCATTATACGAGACAGCCTACTGTTGACAGCATCAGACACGTGGAGCAGTGTTCTAGTATGTGCTTCCTCATGGCTGCAGGATGCAATAGCAGACTTGTCAATGGGCACAGATGACACAACATCATCATTTACTATTCTGATCAGTACTTTGTCTTCTACTTCAACCTTTGTCACATATTCTGACAAGAATATGAATAGCTCTGCCTTGTTTTCTTCTGACCTGAAGAATTTTTGCCAGTTTCCTGGAAGTGTGGCATTAGCCACCACACGCTGGCGTTCGCCATGCCCTCGTGTATCTCTTGTGCTTTGTTTCAGACTCTTCTCAAGGTATCTATCCCATACAACATCAACCGATTAACAACTTTTCCTTTGAGATATGGGAGAAAAATATCTTTGGCATACTCTCCAAATGTTTTACATTTGTGTCCAGGTGGTAACATGTGAACGACATGTTTTTATGCATAACATTTGATTTCCATGTTCCTTTGCTATGGATTTTTTTTTTAAAGACATTGGAGTATGTGTGTACACAGCAGCATATAATTGGACTTCTCTAAATGATATAAGCGGTATTCGGGTGATTATCGGTCTCTAATCGGTGTAGGAGTTTCAAAACCTTGGTTGCTCGGCAAAGTGACTTCTCCGTTGCTCGGAAACATCAGTGTTGTCATGGGGTACCACAACCACGACATTTTGAAGTCCCCAAAGTTGGTTTAGTCTGGATGTGTACTTTGCCATTTCTAATCGGCTTAAAATGACAGTTACTATGAAAAGCATGGTTGCTAGGCAATATGTGGCCGGTTACTAAGGAAGATGACATTTTATGCGATGGGTACCAATCTCAAACGTCCAGTACTTAGCAAAAGTGGCATGGTTCTTTCAAAAAGTGAACAATTTTTACCTTAACCGCTGTACTAGGAGGGGTAAATATGTTTTGTGCTGTGGCTCGTAATCCACCCTCTCCAGCAGGGGTCAGTAAACCACTTGCACTGTGCCCCCATGTACAGGCGAAAACGCACGTCATCTCTCCCACCTCCTTTGTAGAGATTGGGGCGTGGGGGAGTTGTGTACTCATGACATCATCCTATGTAACCCCAGCGTGTATGCAAAACTTGGTGGAGATTGTTGCCAGTCGTGTTTTTATTTTATTTTTATTTTTTTTAATGGGATTTTTGGACTAACACACCTACGCGCAAACAAACATGGAGAATTGCCTTATTTTATGTAGCAGGATACAACCACTCCACATACAGGACAGATGTAATCAAGCACAACAAGCTTGCTCTCTTCAGTAACCATAGAAAGAAGATGGACTCCAAGAATAGTTTCACCGAAGCAGAACTATTCACGCTTCACACAGCTTGGTTTCTTGTCAGGTAAGACGAGGCGACCTGGATTAAGTTATTTTGCACATGAAAATCAGAAATATCCACCTTCGATGTCACAGTTTGGCAACTCGCGTCTCTCATTGAAATCAGACCTGCTGTCGAGCGTGGAAAAGCTGGACGATCACCCGAAACGGATCCAGCGTTAAACGCCATGACTGTTCGACGGTGCATCACTTGTGAACACGCTGAAACCAAGCAGAGCACGGGAAACGTTTTCGGACATTTTAACAGGATTGAGGTTGTATGGGGCGACGATATTTCCTGACAGCCTGAAGGTCACAGCACGTAGCAAACATGGGAAAGGAATACAGCGAAGGGTCGAACCTCGAGTCAAACCGCAAGCTAACTGGGGAGAACACCTGAAGGTTGAAGCCAACAAAACAGAGCTTTTCACAATCTTGTCGAAGAAACAAGTTCCAATCGGTGTGATTTTAGAAAGTCCATAGTGGATCTACGGTGGCCATTTTAGATACTTCGAAGTGGGCTTTTAATCAGACATTAATCAGCTGGGCAAATGCTATTTGTGCCAAGTTTCATGCTTTCACCTCAAAGAGCACAGTTCTCTCGATCTCGTGCACGACATTGCTGTGCTAGTAGAGGTATGCACACACGCCTCGATGCTGTCTAGCCCGGGTATTAATCTCGGCCCAGCTATCAACTGTCGTCCTGGTGTTAAATGAGGTATGAAAAGAGTGTGGCATGAAAAATGTAGCGTGTGCCGTCCCTCGGATGGACGTTAAACCTGGCGTCCCGTCTGCCATCATTAGTTAGCATATGTTAAAGATCCCATGGTGTCCTTCGCGAAGAGTCGACGAGTTATCGCCAGAACCCTGAACAAACTACAAATGTATACGTGAATGTGTCGAGGCACGACGTCTGCTGAGGGGTTGGATCAGATACTTGACACGTGATATAATTTCTCTGGATAATGGTTGTTTATATTTTAACCGTGTGATAAGTCTCTCTAAGTTACCTCAAATGGTTTTCCAACAGAGATGTAGCAGAGGAAGAGATGGGACTCTGAATTGCTTCTTCACTCTGACTTTGCATCGCCGGCACAGTGGCTGCACCTCTGGATCTTCCTCCACCAGATCTCACGTGACATTCATATGACCCGTAACAATGCTGCTCTCTTATCATTGTCTGTTTTTCCTTTGTCTCATTTTATTGTTCTCTTCCATTGTCACCCCCTCCCTCCCCAATCTTTCTCTTGTTTATGGGCTGAATTCTCATTCATGTTCACACTTCTATGTCCCTTCCCTCCTTTTGGCTGAAACCTTTACAGTATATCTTTCTTCACTGCTTCCACCTTATTGAGTCTACTCCTGTATTTTTAATCCTTGCTCCCACCCCCCCCCCTCCTTGCCCCCCTATCCTGGTAAAATGGTTTGAAACACCTTCCTCAGTCAAATCCTGGCCTCCTGTCGGCTTTGAAAATGGTTTTGTTAAACCTTTTACCATAGTCTTGGCGATCTGTCCTGTGCTGAGCACTTATCGAGTCTAAACACTGTCGTGACGTCATTGCTGTTAACCTCCTGCACATTGGAATCGGTATGTTTACCGAGTGCGACGATGGGGTAAAGTCTTTGCACAAATGTTTCTTATTTATGTACGTTTTATTTATTTCACAGCCTGAACTTGTTTGTTGCAAATGTTTTTCATAGCTGGAAACCTCATGACATATTCACGAAATGATGATTGTAATCTTTTCAAATGCTGTAATTTGCTGTAAAGCTGGAAGGGCTGGAAAGGGAAGATAACATTCTTCGAAAAAGATTGTGATGGGGTGGAATGGATTTTCCTTGTAGAAGTTTAAAAGAATGTGAACTTCACATTTTTATTTTGTAGCTGGGCAAAGCAGCTGTGCATGTAAGAGTTATTATTAACAGTTGTGCTGCATGCTTGATTTTTCTAATGATAAACAACTTGGGTATTGTCATGATGAGATTGATTTTTCTCCCATGGAATCCACAGCTAATAGTGCGGTGGTGGTAAGGCAGGGCACACGACGTGCCGAGGCAAAGGCAGTGGAAGGGAAAGTTTTGGTTAAAAAAAATTTTTTAACTTTTTTTTCGTACTCGTAGGGGGGCTGACAGGATGGCATAGAGGTACGCACACTCGCCTCTAGCCTGGGTTTGAATCCCGACCCAGCTTTCACCTGTCATCCTGATATTTCACAGGCAGATAATTCATCAATGTGTGTGCCGTCCTCACATGGACGTTAAATGGGAATCCCGTCTGCCAGCGTTCATTGTGGATGTTAAAGATCCCACAGTGTCCTTCGCGAAGAGTGGGTGAGCTATCACCGGCACAATGGAACAAATTACAAATTGCTGCCCCAACCAGCAGAGGGCATAGCATAAGTGGCACAGCTGCGCCCTCAACAAATGATGCTACCCTACAGCCTTCTGCTGCATATGAACGAAGAAGTACTCAAAGGCACGGAATGGTTTACATGGAGGTTTCTTCCGAGCCGGAGCAGTCGTTTGAGATATGGAGGATTGATGTCGTACTCGGCAGCACCTTTAACTGTTTGAGTGCTGTTGCCCACGATCATGGCCTCGCTGGAACATGCTGTTATCCACGATCATGGCCTCGCTGGAACGTGCTGTTGCCCACGATCATGGCTTCGCTGGAACGTGCTGTTATCCATGATCATGGCCTCGCTGGAACGTGATGTTGCCCATGATCATGGCCTCGCTGGAACGTGCTGTTGCCCACGATCGTGGCCTCGCTGGAACGTGCTGTTGCCCACGATCGTGGCCTCGCTGGAACGTGCTGTTGGCCAACGATCGGAGGCTTGCTGAACGTGCTGTTGGCCACGATCGTGGGCCTTGCTGGAACGTGCTGTTGGCCACGATCGTGGCCTTGCTGGAACGTGCTGTGGCCACGATCGGGCCTCGCTGGAACGTGCTGTTGGCCACGATCGAGGCTCGCTGGAACGTGCTGTTGGCCACAGATCGAGGCTTGCTGGAACGTGCTGTTGGCCACGATCGTGCCCTTGCTGAACGTGCTGTTGGCCAACGATCGTGGCCTTGCTGGAACGTGCTGTTGGCCAACGATCGTGGCCTTGCCTGGGACGTGCTGTTGGCCACGATCATGGCCTTGCTGGACGTGCTGTTGGCCACGATCGTGGCTCTTGGGACGTGCTGTTGGCCATATTCGTGGCCTTTGCTGGGACGTGCTGTTGCTAATGATCATGGCTCGCGGAACGTGCTGTTGCCAATGATCGTGGCCTCGCTGGAACGTGCTGTTGGTCATGATCGTGCCCTTGCTGGAACATGCTGTTGCCAATGATCGTGGCCTTGCTGGAATTGCTGTTGCCACGATCGTGCGCTCGCTGGAAACGTGCTGTTGCCAACGATCATGGCCTCGCTGGAACATGCTGTTGCCCATGATCGTTGCCTTGCTGGAACGTGCTGTTGGCCACGATCATGGCCTTGCTGGAACGTGCTGTTGCCAATGATCATGCCTCGCTGGAACGTGCTGTTGCCCATGATCGTGGCCTTGCTGGAACTGCTGGTTGGTCATGACCTGTGCCCTCGCTGGAACGTGCTTGTTGGCCATGATCTGTGGCCATGTCATTGTTCAACAATGTATTGTTTGTTCCTATTTAAGTGTTTTTCCTCTATGTTTGCCTCCTATGGTTGCCTTATTAACAATACAGATGTTTTATTCAGTTTCTCTGGGAAAAAAATACCATATTTTCATGTTCCAGACTTAAATATTCAGCACTCAAATGGTAAAAAAGACACAATTTGGTTTTAGCGTGGGTTCGGGCAGAGTTTAACAGCATGCAAATTCGCACAAAGCTGCTTTTCTTACACTATAGATGCTCAATCTGCAATGATCTTGTGGAATGTTGATTGAATGGTTGCCACTGGCCGAAACATGTTGCTGCCTGGTTTTGTCATTGTTATGCAATAAACGGATTGCCATTAAATAAACTTTACTTTACCATTACATGATAAGTAAAGGAGAGCTGGAATGTAAAACAGGTCTTCATTGTTGAGGCTTGTGTGGATCTGCGAAGGCGGACAGGTA
>CM068956.1:148710566-148722445 GCA_035128595.1 Eptatretus atami | reverse complement strand
AAAGAGAGAGATAATCGAGAAAAAAATTATAATAAAAAGTTCAAGTGGGTGTGGCTCCGCCCACATAGGGGCGGGGACCCTCAATACAAAAAGACACAACTAGACCATGATATCTAGCTGCTGTCCAAGTTTCATCAAGATCGCATCAAACCGTCACGGAGCTATGCTCTGGAAGAGAGTCACAACAGAACAGACAGAAGACAACCGACGAAATAGTGGTCACTGCTGGTGCCCGCGAACCAATTAGACAGGTACCTGAAGTTATGAGATAGAGGGTATGGGGAAGTTGATAAGACTTTTAGGTAGTTTGAGTATTGAACTGGGTGATTTGTGTACGGAGTGCTGTTGGTGGGGGTCGCCAAGGAGGGATGGTGTGGTTGATGGTGTGTTTGTAACAAGCCATGCCCCTTCCCTGGAAGAAGGAAAAAAAACTAGAAAAACAAAAAAAAAAACAAAGAATAAAAACACTTAATTAAAAAACAATTTTTTTTTGCATTTTCTTCTTTGGATATTGGGTTGATCAATTAGTGTGGTGTTGACGTCGTGCAGGCATATGGGCTGAATGGCCTCCACCTGTGTCTGATTTCCTTGTGACCAAAATACCTAGATGATCCAAAAGTCTGAGGATCCATCAGACCCCATGGACCAAATGCCACAAGACTAATAAAGACATGTAGACCCATGAAGACTCTCCTATAAATAGATTAGTTATTCCGCAGCCCAGCATTCTTCTATATATAATGTGTGGTGTGTGTGTGTGTGTGTGTGTGTGTGTGTGTGTGTGTTTGTGTGTCAGTGTAGTGTGTCAGTGTGTCTCCTCCAAACTCCAAACCTGAAACTAGCAGCCTGAAACTTTGCATGCATACTGAGGGACTCCAAGGAAGTGCAAGAGTGAAAATTGGGTGTTTTGGTTAATTAAACAACCTTTTGAAGAAAACTAAGGCCTTATTTAATTATTTCCTTTATCAGGTGCATCCTCGACCACCTCAATCTCCCTGGATGGGGTCTTAAGGCGGCATCCTCGGTTACCCCACGGGTCTTTTATTCGACATTGTTGTCGCCTGCTCAACAATGCTTGAGTTGGAACAGGCCGCAACGGTTTATGATGATAAAGCGCTCAAAATGTTGTTTTTTTCAACTTTACTAAATGACGTTATTGAACGCATGTTCATCATATCTACGAATCGCTGTTTACATCGTTTTGTAAGAACTGCAGTTTTCAAATTATGAGTTTGGAGCGATTTCATACTTATCGAGACATTTTCCACGATCTACTCTCACGGACTAATTAAGTATATCATCAAAATATTATTTTAGTTTTTAGGATCTGATATTGTCCGGACTAAATCTGTTTGTGAAATCGATAATTTAAAGAATGTCTTATAACTAAGCTGATATACCTATTTACTTTAGGCAAGCAAGGCTATGTTCCTCCTTCGTACATACACAAGAAAATGGGAAATTTCCAAAGCATTAAACTTATCTTTTTTCCCTGTTTGGAGAATTATATTGAGTGAAGAAAAAATTAGGAATGTGCAAAATACCCAGCTTCATCGAGCAAAATGATTTAATGCATCAACTGCTGCGACCTCAACGGCCTGTTCTCCAGAGGTCTGCCTATCCATAGTGTCTGCAGATTCTGTGGCTATATTTCCGGAGGTTTCGCGAGGTGCCATATGGGGAATCAAAGCAAATCTGGTGAAAAAACGGATGTTTTCAAAATAAAGTTACGACGTTTTGCGTGGACCACAAACAATGTGGTCGCGTGCACAGACGAGCAGGCAACGTGGCGGATGTTCTGCAATGTTATTTCAGGGGTGATTAAGCTTTGCGATGTCTCCAGGGTTGTTTCTACATTTAGAGCAACTATTTTGTGGATAAAGTCATTATTTGAACAAATCTTTAATTTCTTTCACTGCTGTGTGCATGGTGAAGAACCAGGCTTTTGAAGTTAAAGGGATCCAATATGGTATGCAGCCACAGCCTGACAAGCCGTTACTTGCATTTTTCATTGGAGGGCTTGCTTGAGAGCTTAAGCCACTTGCCGAGCACCCGACAGTTGAACGCGGCAACCACACACGTCATTCTGAGCGAATTGTTCACTCACTGCGGATGCTTTTGCTGCATGTCATCTGAGCGAGTGCTCTGTGCTCCGTCGTCCTGAGGTGTGGTTCGTGCTCCGTCGTACTGAGGCGAGTGGTTCCGTGGTCCGTGCTCCGTCGTCCTGAGCGAGTGGTTTCTGTCGTGCCCGTCGTCTGGTGCATCGTGCTGTGTCCTGCAGCGAGTGGTTGTGGTCTGTCGCGTGCTCCGTCATCCTGAGCGAGTGGTTCGTGCCGTGCTCCATCGTCTGAGCGGTGTCGTGCGTTCGTGTCTGAGCGTGGTTCGTGGTCCGTCTACGTCTCCTGAGCGAGTGGTTCCAACGTCTGAGTGGTTTGGGTTTCTCCGTCGGCAAGTGGTTCGTGGTTCATGCTCCATCGCCCTGAGCGAGTGGCTCGTGCTCCGTCGTTCTGAGCGAGATGTTTGTAAATAACACCCGATAAGTAACACCCCTAATAGCTTGTTTGCCATCTTGACATGTTTCTAAATTAACTTAAGGATTTTGGTTGTATACAATCGGTACTGCAGTCGGAAATCACACCTGACTCCAACTGCCGATTCTAAAAAATTGCCGATATCAGCAAGCGTGTGTGTGTGTGTGTGTGTGTGTTGTTCATAAAGCATAACATATTCTCTTGCTAACTACCCTACCCCACCTCTCTCTCTGTCCATCCTTGCTCTACCCCCTCCAGTACAGTGCAGCACCTCTTCCACACCTTCCTCCTCTCACGTCGTCATCCCTCTCTCTCTCTCTCTCTCTGTCTGACTGTCTGTCGGTGGACATATCCAGACGGTGGTTATGACTGGATGGTCTTTGTCTCCGGGCGTGTTTCGTTTCAGGTGGTATTTATAGTATGACTGGTAGAAAATGGATTGCAGACATTTTTCTTTCCATATTCACTGTTATTCTGTGCAGAATCATTTTTGATGAGACGGTATGAATCGTAATTAACGCTCGCACCACATGTCTGCCTTCTTTCCTCTCACTGTCTTCCCTTCCCCCAACCCTTCCTACTTTCCTCCCTCCTCTCTCTTTTCCCCTCCACCTTTAGTCTCCACCATCCTCCTCTATTCCCCCCCCTTCATATTCCAGTCAGTGAAGCGATGGGTGGTATTTGCTGGTATAAATATAAAGCTCTTTCTAACCGACTGACTCACTGACTGATATGAAAGATCGGTACCTTCCGGGTGAGTGAAAAACTGAAATTTCTGGGTCTTGCACCAGAATATTTAATTTTTTGATGTGGGATCTTTTATTTTTTATTTAATAAGGCTCGCTTTGCTGTGCCTGGATGGGTTGAGAACAGAGGAGCAGCAGTGGACACTCAAATCTATTGAAGTTCCTCCTCATGACTTCATCGTTGCTTTTTCAGTTCCTTCTGATGACTCCAATGCAGTACTGTACTATTTGGTCTTCATTTGATTGAGTTGAGTTTATTATTAATCCATTCTGAATTCCACCTTTCTCGGCTTCCACGATGTGCAAACCAAGGCATTTCGAATCATTGGTACTCCCGCGATGAGGCTGACTGAGTCTTTGGTCCTCCATCTCTCACTGCAGCAGGTCGGTGGTCTTTGTCTTCACAGTCTCCTCTCCGGTCCTCCCCTGCTCTGTCTGCGATTTATCCCCACAATATTTTCGCAGGGCGCTCAAGGTCCCCACAACCACCTCCTTCTGGTAAACTACCAAAATCACGAATCCACTGCTCAACCTTCACTCTTTCATTCCTAATTTTTTTCCACCTTTGGAATAAACTCGCACACTCTCTCAATCCCATTCTTTCCTCCAGGCCTTCAAAACAGCTGTTCACACACACCTCTTATCATCCCCATCCAATCCTCGATCTTTCTACCCCGTTAATCCACCCAAGCCCACCTCCTTCAAATCCCTGCTTTCTTTGAAAGTCCTGTAATGTCCATCTTGTATACACGTGTTCCTCCGTCTATCCTTCCCCTTCCACAGATCTCCTAATGTCTCTGTTCCTCAGTGTTTGTCCTTCCCACTCCCGCCCTCTTGTTTCATGCCCCCTTGCTGTGCGTTGTGTGTTAGCTTCATATGAGCCTCGACAAGGTATACAAAAAAAAAAAAAAACACAAATTCAATTGAATAATAATAAACGTCAATGGGTCAGTCAAGTGTCCAGGTACCAAATCAAGTGATAACCGGGTACCAAGACATAAAAGTGGGATGTCATGGCACCCGGTCATCACTGCCAGCAGTTATAAACTGGCAATTCTAGATATGTCTCATTATATTACATAACACACCAGTACACAAACACAACACAAAACAAGTCCTGGCGAGGGTGTGGAATCTCTAATTGCTTTTTTGTTACTCCACCACAAAGGTGAAGGAGGTTATGTTTGCACCTGCGTCTGTTTGTTTGTTTGTGTGCAGGATATCTCAAAAAGTTGGAGGATCCGGATGAAATTTTTGTGGACAGGTTTCGGTGTGTGACAAGGACAACTGATTCGATTTTGGTGAAGATCCGGATCCGGATCCGACGACTAGAATTTTAAAAGTGATTCTTCACTTTTGAGAGATAGGGCTAAACGATACATAGCACGATATCTCAAAGTTGTGGACGGATTCGGATGAAACTCGGTGGACACGTTGGGTGTGTGATAAGGAAAATCGATTCATTTTTTAGTGAAGACCGGATAGGGATCCAATAATTTTTTTAAGTGATTCTACACCATTGAGAGATAGGGCCAAAAATTATAGATAGCAGATATCTCGAAAAGTTGTGCACGGATTCGGATGAAACTTGGTGGACAGGTTGGTGTTTGGCAAGGAAGAATTGATTCGATTTTGGTGAAGACCGAGTCGGATCTGGATACGAAAATTATTTAATTTCTAAAGTGATTTTTCACCATTGAGAGATCGGGCCATAAACGATATAGCACAGTATAGCATGATATTTCAAAATTGTATTGGGCCCAATATGCTCTCATGGATTCAGGCATTACGTGGTGGAGTATGCGCTCTACCTCGTGCCCTTCTCGTTTATTTTGTAATTAGAATGCCATGCTGTGGTGGAAAGACGGATTAAGCTGCTTTATGTACCTTAACATGGCGTGTGTTAAAAAAATGGGAATTCTAAAGGAATTTTTGTATTTATTTAGCCAAATCCACTCATGAGGTCATGACGATTATTTTGATCAAAAAACAACCACACACACCAGCCGACCGTGGAGCTAGTGCTTGCCAAGCCAGCAATTCCTTATCAACAGTTTCAAATGGAGTCTTGCTCGACTACTGCAGCCACTTGGCGAGCGCTCCACAAGAAACTTGGTAACTGAACACACCCCACACTTGCTGACTCCAATCTGCTGCAGCTGTTTCACAGGACACAGAAGCGAGGACTTTGTGGGCTTTACGGAAGACGACTTACCTGTTCAAATATATATATATATATATAAATATTATAAAAATATAATATTATATATATAATATACGGAGTAAAACATGTGAAAGAACAAAACTAAAGTCCAAAAACAAAAACTGCTTCTTTTTGTTTCTCTTGATAATTACTGCCCTCTGTGGTTATCCACATTGCGAACGGTGAAGTTGTTTCACCACACGAGTATACCCGGCCGTAGCATTTTTGGAACTAATTTAACGTATAGCCCACAAGTTTATTTGTGTGAAAACAGGGTACCCTTTTTACCAATTTTCCCAAATGGACCATTCCCAACTCGACAAAATATTTGTAAAATCGCTCCTTCATCGGTCATTCTGGAGGAGAGAGGAAAGAAAAAGTAGAAACCCCCTAAGACATGACCTTGACAAAATTAGATCTAACATTCTCAATGAATCCTCAAAACCAAAATTAAAAGCAACCGATTATGTGATGAGCAAGGTAGAGATAGAGGATCTTGAGGTGCCAAACCCTTTCTCAAAGCTGACAAGATCTTCACAGTGGACAAACATTTAATGGCACTCCATTAGTTTCATCCCATTAGGCCTTCTTGATGCTGTTACATCCAAAACCAAAGGCAATAATTTGAGTGAAAAAAAACAAACAAACAACTTATCAGGAAGTGTTGTCTTTATTCTTCACCATCTGGCCACTTGTTCATCCTCCAAGTCTTCTGACATGATCCCCTTCCAAAGGGTTGTGCTAATCTATTAACGAGTACCTCTTTTTGCTCCGATGAAAGGTTAGCACTGTAACATGAGCTTCCCTCGCTACCCACGGCGGTTAGATACTCAACTCCATTGGTATTAGCTCATCACATAATCGGTTTGCTTTTAATTTTGGTTTTGAGGGATTCATTGAGAATGTTAGATCTAATTTTGTCAAGGTCATGTCTTAGGGGGTTTCTACTTTTTCTTCTCCTCTCTCCTCCAGAATGACCGATGAAGGAGCGATTTTTACAAATATTTTTGTCGTAGTTGGGAATGGTCCATTTGGGAAAATTGGTAAAAAGGGTACCCTGTTTTCACACAAATAACTTGTGGCTATGACGTTAAATTATTCTTCAAAAATGCTACACGGCCGGGTATACTCGTGTGGTGAAACAGACTTCACCGTTCGCAATGTGCATAACCACAGAGGGCCAAGTTAAATTATCAAGAGAAACAAAAAGAAGCAGTTTTTGTTTTTGGACATTTATTTTGTTCTTTCACATGTTTTACCTCCATGTATTATATATATATATATAATATATATATATATATATATATTTATTTATATATATTATTATATATATATATATAATATATTTGAACGCAGTGAGTCGTCTTCCGTAAAGCCCACAAAGTCCCGACTTCTGCTGATCCTGTGAAACAGCTGCAGCAGATTGGAGTCAGCAAGTGTGGGTGTGTGTTCAGTTACCAAGTTTCTTGTGGAGCGCTCGCCAAGTGGCTCGAGTAGTCGAGCAAGGACTCCATTTGAAACTGTTGATAAGGAATGGCTGGCTTGGCAAGCACTAGCTCACGGTCGGCTGTGTGTGTGGTGTGTTTTTTTGATCAAAATAATCGTCATGACCTCATGAGTGGATTTGGCTAAATAATTACAAAATTCCTTTAGAATTCCCATGTTTTAAACACACGCCATGTTAAGGTACATAAAGCAGCTTAATCCGTCTTTCCACCACAGCATGGCATTCTAATTACAAAATAAACGAGAAGGGCACGAGGTAGAGCGCATACCTCCACCACGTAATGCCTGATCCATGAGAGCATATTGGGCCCAATACAATTTTGAAATATCATGCTATACTGTGCTATATCGTTTATGGCCCGATCTCTCAATGGTGAAAAATCACTTTAGAAATTAAATAATTTTCGTATCCAGATCCGGACTCGGATCTTCACCAAAATCGAATCAATTCTTCCTTGCCAAACACCCAACCTGTCCACCAAGTTTCATCCGAATCCGTGCACAACTTTTCGAGATATCGTGCTATCTATAATTTTTGGCCCTATCTCTCAATGGTGTAGAATCACTTAAAAAAATTATTGGATCCCTATCCGGATCTTCACTAAAATTGAATCGATTTTTCCTTATCACACACCCAACGTGTCCACCGAGTTTCATCCGAATCCGTCCACAACTTTGAGATATCGTGCTATGTATCGGTTTAGCCCTATCTCTCAAAAGTGAAGAATCACTTTTAAAATTCTAGTCGTCGGATCCGGATCCGGATCTTCACCAAAATCGAATCAGTTTGTCCTTGTCACACACCGAACCTGTCCACAAAATTTCATCCGGATCCATCCAACTTTTTGAGATATCCTGCACACAAACAAACAAACAGACGCAGGTGCAAACATAACCTCCTTCACCTTTGGTGGTGGAGGTAACAAAAAAGCAATTAGAGATTGCACACCCTCGCCAGGACTTGTTTTGTGTGGTGTTTGTGTACTGGTGTGTTATGTAATTAATAAGAGACATATCTAGAATTGCCAGTTTATAACTGCTGGCAGTGATGACCGGGTGCCATGACATCCCACTTTTATGTCTTGGTACCCGGTTATCACTTGATTTGGTACCTGGACACTTGACTGACCCATGACGTTTATTATTATTCAATTGAATTTGTGTTTTTTTTTTGTTTACCTTGTCGAGGCTCATATGAGAGCTAACACACAACGCACAGCAAGGGGCATGAACAAGAGGGGGGGAGTGGGAAGGACAAAACACTGAGGAACAGAGACATTAGGAATCTGTGGAAGGGGAGAGGGATAGGACGGGAAACACGTGGTATACAAGATGGACATTACAGGACTTTCAGGAAGGAAAGCAGGGGATTTGAAGAGGTGGGCTTGGGTGGATTAACGGGGGTAGAAAGATCGAGGATTTGGATGGGGATGATAAGAGGTGGTGGTGAACAGCTGTTTTGAAGGCCTGGAGGGAAGAATGGGATTGAAGAGAGTGTGCGAGTTTATTCCAAAGGTGGAAAAAAATTAGGAATGAAAGAGTGAAGGTGAGCAGTGATTCGTGATTTTGGTAGTTTTACCAGAAGGAGGTGGTTGTGGGACCTTGAGCGCCCTGCGGAAATATTGTGGGGATAAATCGCAGACAGAGCAGGGGGAGGGACCGGAGAGGAGACTGTGAAAGACAAAGACCACCGACCTGCCTGCAGTGAGAGAGTGGGAGGACCAAAGACTCAGTCAGCCTCATCGCGGGAGATACCAATGATTCGAAATGCCTTGGTTTGCACATCGTGAAGCCGAGAAAGGTGGGAATTCAGAATTGGATTAATATAAACTCAACTCAAATCAAATGGAAGACCAAATAGGTACAGTACTGCATTGGAGTCATCAGAAGGAACCTGAAAAAGCAACGATGAAGTCATGAGGAGGAACTTCAATAGGATTTGAGTGTCCACTGCTGCTCCTCTGTTCTCAACCCCATCCAGGCACAGCCAAGCGAGCCTTATTAAATAAAAAATAAAAGATCCCACATCAAAAATTAAATAATTCTGGGTGCAAGACCCAGAAATTTCAGTTTTCCACGTCACCCGGAAGGTACCGATCTTTCATATCAGTCAGTGAGTCAGTGGTTAGAAAGAGCTTTATATATTTTATACCAGCAAATACCACCCATCGCTTCACTGACTGGAATATGAAGGGGGGGGGGGAATAGAGGAGGATGGTGGAGACTAAAAAGGTGGAGGGGAAAAGAGAGAGGAGGGAGGAAAGTGAGGAAGGGTGGGGGAAGGGAAGACAGTGAGAGGAAAGGAAGGCAGACATGTGGTGGAGCGTTAATTACGATTCATACCGTCTCATCAAAATGATTCTGCACAGAATAACAGTGAATATGGAAAGAAAATAATGTCTGCAATCCATTTTCTACCAGTCATACTATAAATACCACCTGGAAACGAACACCGCCCGGAGACAAAGACCATCCAGTCATAACCACCGTCTGGATATGTCCACCGACAGACAGTCAGACAGAGAGAGAGAGAGAGAGAGGGGATGGACGAGTGAGAGAGGAAGGTGTGGGAAGAGGGTGCTGCACTGTACTGGGAGGGGGTAGAGCAAGGATGGGACAGAGAGAGAGGTGGGGGTAGGGTAGTTAGCAGAGAGAATATGTTATGCTTTATGAACAACACACACACACACACACACACACGCTTGGCTGATATCGGCAATTTTTTGAGAATCGGCAGGTTGGAGTCAGTGTGATTTCCGACTGCAGTACCGATTGTATACAACCCAAAATCCTTAAGTTAATTTAGAAAACATGTCAAGATGGCAAACAGCTATTAGGGTGTTACTTATCGGGTGTTATTTCACAACATCTCGCTCAGAACGACGGAGCACGAGCCACTCGCTCAGGGCGATGGAGCATGAACCACGAACCACTTGCTCAGGACGACGGAGCACGAACCACAAACCACTCGCTCAGGACGATGGAGCACGAACCACTCGCTCAGGATGACGGAGCACGGACCACGAACCACTCGCTCAGGACGACGGAGCACGGACCACGAACCACTCGCTCAGGACGACGGAGCACGGACCACGAACCACTCGCTCAGTACGACGGAGCACGAACCACACGCTCAGGACGACGGAGCACAGAGCACTCGCTCAGGATGACATGCAGCAAAAGCATCCGCAGTGAGTGAACAATTCGCTCAGAATGACGTGGTGTGGTGCCGCGTTCAACTGTCGGGTGCTCGGCAAGTGGCTTAAGCTCTCAAGCAAGCCCTCCAATGAAATGTCAAGTAACGGCTTGTCAGGCTGTGGCTGCATACCATATTGGATCCCTTTAACTTCAAAGCTGGTCTTCACCATGCACACAGCAGTGAAAGAAATTAAAAGAATTTGTTCAAATAATGACTTTATCCACAAAATAGTTGCTCTTAAATGTAGAACAACCCTGGAGACATCGCAAAGCTTAATCACCCCTTGAAATAAACATTGCAGAACATCCGCCACGTTGCCTGCTCGTCTGTGCACGCGACACATTGTTTGTGGTCCACGCAAACGTCGTAACTTTATTTTGAAACATCCGTTTTTCACCAGATTTGCTTTGATTCCCCATATGGCACCTCGCGAAACCTCCGGAAATATAGACACAGATCTGCAGACACTATGGATAGGCAGACCTCTGGAGAACAGGCCGTGAGGTCGAGCAGTGAATGCATTAAATCATTTTGCTCGATGAAGCTGGTTAATTTTGGCACATTCCTAATTTTTTTCTTCACTCAATATAATTCTCCAAACAGGGGAAAAAGATAAGTTTAATGCTTTGGAAATTTCCCATTTTCTTGTGTATGTACGAAGGAGGGAACATAGCCTTGCTTGCCTAAAGTAAATAGGTATATCAGCTTAGTTATAAGACATTTCTTTAAATTATCAGATTTCACAACAGATTTAGTCCGGACAATATCAGATCCTAAAAACTAAAATAATATTTTGATGATATACTTTAATTAGTCCGTGAGAGTAGATCGTGGAAAATTGTCTCGTATAACGTATGAAATCGCTCCAAACTCATAATTTGAAAACTGCAGTTCTTACAAAAACGATGTAAACAGCGATTCGTAGATATGATGAACATGCGTTCAATAACGTCATTTAGTAAAGTGAAAAAAACAACATTTTGAGCGCTTTATCATTCATAAACCGTTGCGGCCTGTTCCAACTCAAGCATTGTTGAGCAGGCCGAACAAAATGTCGAATAAAAGACCCGTGGGGTAACCGAGGATGCGCCTTAAGACCCCATCCAGGGAGATTGAGGTGGTCGAGGATGCACCTGATAAAGGAAATAATTAAATAAGGCCTTAGTTTTCTTCAAAAGGGGTGTTTTAATTAACCAAAACACCCAATTTTCACTCTTGCACTTCCTTGGAGTTCCCTCAGTATGCATGCAAAGTTTCAGGCTGCTAGTTTCAGGTTTGGAGTTTGGAGGAGACACACTGACACACTGCACACTGACACACAACACACACACACACACACACACACACACACACACACACACACACATTATTATAGAAGAATGCTGGGCTGCGGAATAACTAATCTATTTATAGGAGAGTCTTCATGGGTCTACATGGTCTTATTAGTCTTGTGGGCATTTTGGGTCCATGGGGGTCTGATGGATCCTCAGGGACTTTTGGATCATCTAGGTATTTTGGGTCACAAGGAAATCAGACACAGGTGGAGGCCATTCAGCCCATCATGCCTGCACGACGTCAACACCACACTAATTGATCAACCCAATATCCAAAGAAGAAAATGCAAAAAAAAATTTGTTTTTTTAATTAAGTGTTTTTATTCTTTGTTTGTTTTTTTTGTTTTTCTATTTTTTTTT
>CM068956.1:148668450-148683420 GCA_035128595.1 Eptatretus atami | reverse complement strand
CGACCCCCGGCCCGCAACAATATTGTCTGGCCCATTTTAGGATTTGTGTGTGGAATCGGCTAATATTTAGTCGTGTGTTTTTTTTAGCTTTGTATGTTTTGTTCCACTGCAAACCAAAGAAATACATATAGTAGGGTCATTTACAGCAATTCCGTGACCGTGTAGAGCATAGGTTCGTTTCTCAGTGGATTTGTCTTCTATGAGGGTTAAATAAAAATTTTAGCCCCCATGCCCTCACAAAAATGCGGGCTAACTCGTGAGAGCCCCAAATCCAAGATGGCCGCTGTCGCCATGTTGGAAATTATCTTTCCAATGGTTTGGCCTACAATGCTACACAGTATATGTATTCTGGGACTTTTTGGGTCAAGGTATTCATATTTGATGTTGGTTTGATGATTTGACCTACTTTTGACCTTCAACTCCAAGATGGCTGCTGATTTTCAGCTGGGAAAGGTCAATTTTTCATTGTTGTCCTAGAGCCTTCATAAGCTCTAATGAAAGCTCTTTTCATGTTGAGTTGAGGTATGGACAGTAGAACTACAGTAATGCACAGAGGTCATCTTGATGGTCAAAAAGGTAAACATTTGTGGTTGATGAGGAACAAACCTTCTCTCCATGTCATGGAATTACTGGAGGTGGACCAACGAAATGTGTATATTCTAATACATTGGCATGCATTTGTACATAAATATCTCTTTTAGGGAAGTACAATGTCTTTAACCTGAATTTACAATTTTCCAATGTAACTAATGGACCGCTAGTCTTCATCCGAATCTGTGGATTCTCCGGCCTCACTCCTCTCATACCCCGTTCATCATTGCTGCGTTTACTCTATCCTATTCTGCACGATACAGATCCACACAGGTATGAGCTGCTGGGTAAGGGGGGGGGTGTGGCGCACTGGTCGCACTTCCATTACAGAATTTCAAGCCATGGTCAAAATGGGGGCGGTATGCCTGCTAACAGGTTGTAATGGGCTGGCAATATGTGATGTAGTTCTGTCCTCTCCACATGGAGATCCAACGAGTCATCATCAGGTGGGAGCGGATTTATACTCTTCTTCTTCAGTTTGTTGCGCACTTACGAACTCTGGCCTGCCCACAGGTAAAGGGCTGTCACAACACCTTGCGATTTAGCGAACGTGTTATGCTGTTTTTTTTCAAATTTGCCGAATACCGCTGGCATCACGTCGAATACTTATTGGTAAAGTTTTGTTACGTTAGGAAATACCTGAAAAACACTGCCATAAGTGCGTGTGTTACGCTGCTTTATTCGTTGACTTGTTGTGCTTGTCTCTTCTTTTTTCGAATGCTTAAAATTTTAACGACGTATCTCGGCGTTTTGGCTCACACGTTCCGCTACGCCGGCCAAAGGTTTAGGCACGTTTGCGATCGTTGACAGACTGTTATCTGTATGTTACTCACTTAAGTCCGAAAACGTAGAGGTAACATTCGCTTACTCCGAAATTATTTCTAACCTACGAGTAACGTTTGTAAGCACGCTACGACAAAGTTGTTCACCACTTCGCAACACGCTACTTGAAAAGTTCCTCATACCGTCGAAAACACATCAAAAGTAATGTTTTAGGGTACCGTGACTTATTTATAACTTGGAATAACGTGCTTGGGAATTATTACGGCTATGCATACGCTGGACTATCGTTGGGCATAGGTTGTGAACGCCTAAAACAGCGATAAACAATCGTTGGTGATAACTTATGTATAGTTATCGAAGCGTTCTGTGTTCATTACTAGTACATTATGCATTTGTCAAAGTCGTTTTTAATACTTTTAAAAAGTAAAACAAAGAAATATTTCACTCGTGGGAATGAGGAAAAAAATTAGCCGAAAGAAATCGAACAATGGTGCAAAGTATTCTCCTATTCGTTGGAGATAAAGGATCCATCAATCACCCACACCCTCCCCATCCCGCTCACCTGACTACTACTGACATGGACGCTCACTACTAGTACAAATACTACTACTTATTACTCACACTACTACTTACTACTCTGCACATAGACATACTACGCACTACTACTACTCACTGACTATACTACTACATAGACATACTACTACTACTACTGACATAGACATACACTACTACTACTGATGTAGACATTCTACTACTCAACAAAATGCACTACTACAAACTACTACTACTATTACTACTGTCACGCACACCAACTACTGCTAATAGTATATACTACTCTGATACTACTGGCATTGACATCTACTCAACATGGAGTCTGGAACAATGATGGGTTCCTCTTGTGAGCCCATTTGTATGTACCAATTCCCTAAACGCTGCCAATCGTAAGTACACGGTAGATGTAAGTTAGGAAAACACTTTCAGTAAGTTCTGTGGTTGTCCGGAAGACGTCAATTTAATTCGTCTACATACGACAATGTGCGTATACATACGTTACAAATAGGTTCATAGCATGTTTACTCAAAGGTTAGGGGCACGTTTTACTTAGGTTCAAAACATGCTACACATAGGTTAAACGCACGTTACTCTTACGTTCATAGCACGGTAGCCATTGGTTCAAGGCCAGTTATACATAGTTTCAATGCACGTTACTCATACTTTCCAGCACGTTAAACATAGGCTAAAGCTGACGTTACTCTTTGTTCAAAGCACGTTACCAACGGTTATAAATTGGGTTTCAAGTATGGTTGCCATTAACTTGACGTGCTTCGACTTATGACTAACCTACAAGTAACGTGTGTTCGCCGTGTTTAAACGATGCGGAACGTGCAAGAACAGATGCCAACGCATGCGAAACGTGTGAGCCTTACGTCGAGTACGTCTTAAAATTTTCAGCATTGCTTGAAATTTCACGACGTATCGAACGACTAGGTAATATGCAGCGTACTTCAATGATTTCGAGGCATAATTCTTTAACGTATACTCAAACTTCCTATAGCGTATTTGACGTGTGCCTAGCGTTGTTAAACCATTTTTTCATTTAGAATGGCATATCGCTGGCAAAATCGTCAAGGTGTGACTGCGATGTGACAATTCAAAATCTCGGGCAGTTTTGAATTTCAATCGGCGTCCGGCAAGATTCTCAACAGGGCTACGCCCACGAGTTTGCCGGCGATACGTTTATAGCGGCGCAAAGGGTAAGTTGAACTATCGCTTTCTTAGGTTTTGAACGGCCGATCACAAGGTAAGCATATCGTTGGTAAAGTTATGTATAAACCACAACGAAACGTTTCGTGCCCGTTAACTAATATGTTATGCAAACGACCAAAACACGTTTTGAATACGCCAAAACTCAAAAAAAACAATCACAAATTTGCAGCGCTAACGTCAACGTTTTAGATCAATTTTCTATACGTTTGCCCTGCTGGCTTAAAACGTTAAGTGTGACAGGCCCTAACATCTGCACTCTCAGCATAAACTTTGGAGAGGACAAAAGCCTTCATATCAGCTCTGACTTCGTCCTCTAACTCCAGACTCTCACCCACTCGTCCTAGGAGCTCTCTCGCTCAGGGATCAGAGATCACCTTCTCCAACACTGGCTTTTTCCATGCCCATAGAACCCTGATGTGTGATTACTGCCAGTGATGACATGAAGAGGTATGAATGATATCTGCAACCTGTTCTGAAAGCATGAACGGCAGTTGATTAACACATTCTTGCGTTTAATCAACAGATCACCTCGAGGTTGTTGCGAGACATAAGCCGCCTGGACATACACATCGGTGTCCTCGCTGTCTAGTACAACTGCTCCAGTGTAGTTTCCGTCCTCAGCTGGCATAAGGCGAGAGCAGCATTGTATCTGCCTCTGGATGCTTGAAGACATAGTCTCCATTTGCCACACCAGTGCTCAGGTTAGTTGACATCTCACCCTCACAGTATATGATGCTACTCTGCACCCGACCAACTTGTTTTTTAACTGTTCCTTCACAAGTTGCAGTCTGACCTTGTTTTCCTGAATTGACCATGGGTTTGTTGAACTCAGCGGCTCCTGGAACATGTCTTCGGGCTATGGGAAAACATTTGGATGTGGAGATGTTTTGCTGCCTGTCCGATCATGCTCATCATCCTTGATGCTAAAGGGAAGGTCATATTGTGTTGATGAGATGATGAGGCGTGCATCAGCATGGCGTGAGAGGATGATAGCGCAGATCTTATCCAGGTAGTCACTCTCAAGCAGTACTCTGAGCCATCCGCTTCTAGCCTCTCGGATCCCGGGCGTGGGGTGGGCCTAGCGCGCAGATCAGCCCATGTCCATGAGGGTGATGTGGTCCCGTGGTTTTCAGCAACTGGGTCTAGTTGAACAGTTGTAACAACTTGCTCTTCCAGTCTTCTGCATTGATCCATCTACATTGTAAAGTGAGAGGCACTCTCAGTACTCTCCCCTCAAGGCGACTCAAGCTGTATCAATCTTGATCCCTCCACAAGTTCTACCGGGCTGCCAGCCCTGACCTCTCCATCTTGGCCACCTTCATGGCACACCAAGAGGATAGCACAGAATCTGTCCCACTAGCAAAATTCTTCCTCTTATTCCTGTGGATGGTTGCAGTGAGAGGCTTCATCTTTGGTGAAACCTGCTCTTGCAAGGATTGTATCAAGCTGTGCTGCCCATCTTGTAGTGCGGTCTTGAGGTCATACACTAACTCCGTGATGCGACCAGGCCAGCCTGTAGTGACCTCAGTGTAGTGAGGAGAATGTCAAAGGGCTCAGCATCAAAATCCTTCATGCATGCCTGCAGTCGTGAACTGCCTGCTCATCCTTCTTCATCCTCGCTGGCTGACACTCAACATGTTTCCTTGGGAACCGCTGGCACTTGAGGTTCCGATTCACAGTAGCCTTCACCCTCACGACATTGTTTGCATTCTTGTTGTTGAGAACAGTTGCTTCTCATTCTGCAAAAGCTGAAGCCATCCTTGCTTCAGCTTCGAGTTCAGATTCATAGTCGTTTCTATCCAAAGGTCCAGTGGCTGGCAGGAGTAGGGTAGCCCTGTCATGGACTGGGTGAAAGTGATCGTTGAAGAAGGCCATTTGCTCATCTGACAGTGAAGAGAGCATCGCCCAATAATCTGGCACCACCCTTCCATAGTCATGGTTGTATATGCCATCAGTCCAGGCAACATGTTGTATGTTGATGATAGGTACTCTGACCATTTCTTGCATGACGTGCATCATATACTTTGACAAGAGGGTCTGACATCTCTATGAATGAAGACCAAGAAGTTGCCCATGTCTGTGCCAGGTTTCTCTAAACTCTGTTGATCAGGTCCTTCATGTCATCATCATCCTCAAGATGACTGTGAGCTCCTGTAGAGCCTCTGTGTCTCGGTGAGTGCATTGCGTAGAGTGTCAGATTCTGCTGATGCCTCTGATAGTTCTCATACTCAAGAATCTCTCTCAGTCGTTTATGGATAAGAGCCTCTCTCCAGAGCAGGATGCAGCGCACACGCGCCTGTAGTGCTTCCTCGTAGTGCTTGGTCACAGACCTCCACTACTACACCTGCTGTAACCAGAGTGTCTGCCATGCATAGCCTTGAATCTTTTTATAGATAGCATAGATGTAGGACATCTGCTGGTGGAAGGCGCCAAGAATCGGGATGATGTCTTGAACAGTTCTTGATTCTCGCATCTTGAGCTGCTCGATAACTTGTAGGTGTGGCTGTCACCAACGAGAAAGGAAAATGCATTCTTCTTACATGCATGTAGTGGGTGTCATTTACAGCATTCCGTGACCATGGAGAGCAAAGGTTTGTTCCTATCAACACACAATGTTTACCTTTTTGACCATCAAGATTACCTCTGTGCATTTACTTGTAGTTCTACTGTCCATACCTCAACTCAAACATGAAAAGAGCTTTCATTAGAGCCTATTATAATAAAAAAACAAACAACATTGAAAAATTGACCTTTCCCAGCTGAAAATCAGCAGCCATCTTGGATTGAAGGTCAAAAATTGGTCAATCATCAAACCAACATCAAAATAAGAATTATTTGACCCAAAAGTCCCAGAATACATGAACTGTGTAGCATTGTAGGCCAAACCATTGGAAAGATAATTTCCAACATGGCCGACAGTGGCCATCTTGGATTTGGGCTCTCACGGAGTTAGCCCGCATTTTTGCGAGGGCATGGGGGCTAAAAATTTTATTTAACCCTCATAGAAGACAAAATCCACTGAGAAACGAACCTATGCTCTCCAGGTCACGTAATTGCTGTAAATGACCCTACTAATATGTGGACGCCAAAATATTTTTTAATTTCAACAATTTTCTGGAAGAAGTGGTGTATTATTTTGAAAAAAGTGTGCAAGGGTGAGCTGTAGAAAAGTTCTTAAGTAATCCTGTACATTGAACATTACTTAACAAATGCTGGTGCCACAGTTTGTGAAAGTCTTGATATTCCAAGGTGGAGCTCATTTCAACCTTCGTGCAGCTGCCATCTTGATTTGGTTGAATGGTTCTAACATATTTTCAAACCCAGATGTTGGACCATCTCCCGGCATGGAATGACGCACAGCATAATGGAATGACGTCAAACTTCAACCCTTTTGGGTATTATGATGAATTTCTCCAGTATGTAGGTTAAAGTCAGTGTGCTTCTAACAGATTGGGGAAATATACGATCTTGAAGCTATTAGAGGTTTAGTGAATACATCTAGACATTTTCCTTCGACCCACATCCCAGTTTGTACTAAAATCATATTCCTTATCCAGCTTGCTGTTGCTTTCATAAAAATCCCTTGGAAAGCAAGATAGCTTTTAAATGATCGGCAATTCTTTCACACTGAATAATGATTTAACTTTTAGTTGAAGGCCAACCTGTTTTGAACATCTTTACTAAACAGATTGATCATCTTTCAATACAACGGAAGATATGATTATTAAAATTAAAATAGATACATGATCAAGCACATGAAAATCATACTAATAATACGAGTACATTTTCCATGACAGATTTATAACAATACATTTATTTTAATATCAAGTTTTAATTGACACATTTTACTCTTGTTTTTATCACCGCTCAACGCATTATGCTAATGTTGGAGAAATTGTATCGACAGTGCCAATATTTTGGACGATGTAGTTGTTGTAAATGAACAGGCAACATCCATAATATGTATATTATGTGGAAAACTATTCACCCAGCCCAGGAATCTAACCCAGATCAGCCCTTTAGGTTAGTACTTGGTGGAATCACCTTTGGCAAGCAATGACTGCTATGAGTGTTTGTGGAAGGTCTCTACCAGCCCTTGCACAGTGATGGTGAAATCTTTGCCATTCTTCGCTTGAAGCTTTGCTCTCGTTCTGCAAGTTTTGATGGGAATCATCAATGAACCGTAGTCTTCAAGTCTCACACAAAATGTTCAATTGGGTTCAAGTGAGGACTTTGACTGGACCATTCAAGAACATTAATTTTTTTTTCTATTCAGCACTCCAGTGTGGCTTTAGTTTGTGGCTTCGAATCATTGTCCTGCTGAAATGTGAATCTCCTACTCGGTTTCAGATTTTTGGTTGACTGAAGGAGGTTTCGTCAAAGATTCTCTTGTACTTTGCACCATCCATTGTCCTTCTATCCTGACAGCTTGCCAGTCCCTGCTGATGAAAATCAGCCCTTAACATGTTGCTTCCACCACCATGCTCGACATTAAGGATGGTGTTGACTGGTTGATGTGCAGTGTTTGGGCTTGTGCCAGACATAATGCTTTGAATTTAGACCAAAAAGTTCAATTTTTGTCGCATCTGAACACAAACGTTTCTCCACATGCGCATTTTCATCAAGATACTTTTTTCGCCAACTCCATACGAGCTTTTAGATGCGTCTTTCTAATAATGGCTTCTTTCTGTCACCTGTCCATAAAGGCTAGCTAAGCTTTGTGAAGGGAATGGGATATTGTTGGTTGATTGAACACTGACACGCATCTCCAACATAGGGCCTTCAGATCTTTCAAAGTCATTGTTGGATTTACAGTGACATTCTGAACCAGTTTCCTGCTTGCCCGCTGCTGATTTTGAATGGTCTGGGTGGTATGATGCGTCTTCCTCTTCTAAATGATGGATTCACCATCCTGAAAGGGATAATGAGTGACTTTTAAATCATCTTTTAACCCCCACCTGAACAGTGCTTCTCCACACTACTTCTTTGGGAGCTCCTTGGTCTCATGTTTACCTGTTGGTTGACCAAGTGAGTTGCACCTCAAAACTCTTTTTGATAAGTGGAAAAAGGGGGGGGGGGGTGTTAAACTACTGGATTACATACAGGTGGAGTGAACCTATTACACTTATTTTATAACCTTTCAAACTAATAATTTGCTCCTGAAGTGATTTGAGGTTAATTAGGCAAAGGTTTGAATAATTATGCAACTGGAGAATCATCTGATTTTTCTCTGTTAATCTAACTTATTCACATTTATCTGCATCTTTTAACTTTATCACTTTGGAGTAGTTTGTGAAGATTATATATTAAGTTTAAATTGAAAGCATCATGAAATAAGCTCAGGTGGCATCAATATGTGCAAAACTTTGGAGGTGTTTGAATACTTTTGCAGGCCACTGTAATAGTGTATATTCATTTGCAGTATTTGGAGTTTGCGCATTGTAGCTGAAAAAAATAACATGTATATTGCAAGAAGACTCCATAGGTGTGTTTTTGTAATGTGCGTCTAAAGGTGTAAGAGTTGATGGGGTCTCAAGGCTCTGACATCTAAAGAGTATGTTCCAATAGTAGTTATGGTCTAAAGGGGTCGAATGCGTCTTATGGGGTCAAACAGGTGTAAGTTGTCTAAAGGGTCTAAAACATCTAAATTATGAAGGGTCCTAATGTGTCTGAAGGTATGTTCCAAAAGTAGGTGTGGGTCCGAATGGTCTTATAGGGTCTCGATAGTCAAAAGGATCTGAGGAGTCTGAGGGGTCTTAAAAGGTCGAAGGGATCTAAGGGGTAGTGTTCAACCGTAGTTCGAGGTTCTAAGGGGTATAAAGGTTAAGGGGTCAAGGGGTCAAAGCAGTGTAAAGGTTTAAAAGGGTCTGTCGGTCTTGAGTGTTAAGATTTAAGGGGTCCATGTGTTCTGTTAGGGTCTCAAGGAGTCTAAAGGGGTGAAGGGGTCTCGGCAGTCTCAAGATTTACAAGGTAGCTTCATCAGTACTCATCAATAGAGGGATTCATGGTGAACTGATTGTTCAAACAGTGTGCATAATTAATAGACTTGTAGTCATGTTTGGTTAAATGAGTGGCTTCATGGCTGGTTTCATTGTCTTTTTTTTCATGAAAAGTCGATGAAGCCGTCCGTCGGCCATAAAGATTATAATGCCTATTATCACGTCCCAATTTGAACTTAGTTGCAGGCTACATGAACGTCAATAAATTAGGTATTCGTTGAATGTTCATTGTGAAGCTGTGTGACTATATGTCTATAAATTACCTACTGTTTTGAATGTCAGTTGCATCCTGACTTCACACACATACGTTCATTAATTATGTACTATTGGAATGTACATTTGATGCTTTAAGACTGCTGAGACCCCTTCGACCCTTTAAGACCCTGAAGACCCAAAAGTCAACAAGGACCCAAAAGACCCCGATGACCTATAGACCCCTAGGCTCTGAGAATTTTACACATTTATACCCTTATAACCTTCAAAAATAGATTAGACAGCTTTGACACATTGACCGTTCGACCATTGGACCTTTTTATCTTAAAAATAATTTTCAGAAGTATAATATCACAAATAAATTTGTGCAAAATAAATTTTTGTATTTATGATTGGTGTAAATATAACGACTCGATCTCTGAAACGACGTATGGAGAGGCGAGCGCAGCGAGCCGATGCCACCGCTAGTGTCTATTTATATAGTTTGGATGTGAGACATGTATCTAAGGGTGGGGCAGATAAACGGGCCGATTAAAAAAAAAAAAAAACTCGGAATTAAATAAACATTTTGTATTGCCAAATTACAAATATGCGATCTTAAAGTATTTTGCGCATGCCATTTATTTCTTGAGATCACATCCTTGAGGTGACCTCAGTCTCTGCACAGACATTCTTCTAGTCTTCCACGCATGCTTCCCATGACGCGGCGTAGTATCTCCAATAAAATTTTTGGCCATTTTTTGATGGTCTATCTTTCAGCTCTTTGATGATGTGTGGGTGACGAGCGTACACTTTGCTTTTTAAGTGCCCCCATAAAAATAGTCATATGCTGTCAGGTCTGGGGACCTTTGTGGGCCAAGTAATGTCATCATTCCTGCAGATAATGTGGTTATGAAAAAGTAGTTGTATGGCGGCTATTGACACTCTTGCGTATGAGACGTCGCGCCATCTTGTTGAAACCAAATGGCCTCATTAAATTGAGGAACCGAGGAGCTAGTTGATAAGTCAAAGTTGCGATCATGTTGGCATAGTGGAAATCGGTTTTTAAATTTTTCCTGTTTCTCTGTCCCACCCTGTACTTTCTGCTTGCATCTGTCATGTTTTGTGGATTTACACAATTTGCAGCTTGTGTTTTGTGTTTTTGCCACATTAAGTCTGTGTGTGTGTGCGTGCGTACCACATGGTGAGGCATCTGCGTGCAGGTTGACTCAAATACCAATACGAGGTTGGTGCAGATGCCAGGTTAACATGCATTTGGTGCCAGAAAAGGCAGGAGATCGAAGCTATTGTCGATGTCAAGTGGACGTTTACTCCTCAAGATTCAAACATTAGCGAAACGGTAATCTGACTGCTCCTCTTTCGCTCCTATTTCTCAGAGAGTTTTGTTTGTAGCTGCACCAGGAAAGGTGTTTGGATGAGCAGGTTCCATGTGATTCCACTTATCAAAACCTTTCAATATGGTCGTTTACATTCTTATTGGGTTCTTCCTCCCCAACCCCCCCCCCCCCAGACTTCCTGCCCCTTTCCTCGGTTGTAATATTGTATAAACTTGCGTAACCCAACCACGTGCTTGAGTGATGTGTCCATGCGAATCCCAGGCGATTCACCTTTCTGAACAATGTCTTCCCGAAAAGTTTTCTCTCAATGTAATGTTCAACTTGGTTACCGGGATTTCACCCAAAACATGACTTTGAGATCATCTTAAGATTGTATGTGTGGGGGAATGGATTAACTTGTGGATACTTCTTTCACTTGAGAATCACCTTGTGATTTCTACATTCTTAACAGAACATGCTTTATATGCTTCAAGTTGTTGATTGCTTGCGATGTTCGTATCGCTGGGAGACGTCATTCGATGTGTCGATTGCCTCTTGATTTGCGTGGAAAATCGCCATTAATGTTAAATGCCCACCTTTAGATTTACGAATCAAATAAATAATACAGTCAACCCCGCTTCATCGCGGTTCACGACTATCGCGCCCCCGGTTCATCGCGGGTTTTCCCTTGGAACGTAACTAATTTTTTCTGCGGATTCCCCCGGTACATCGCGGTAATAATATATAATATAAATTATTTAAGCAATAAATTATAACGCGTGTGCTCGACCAGTACAACAACGCACAAGAACAGTTTCGCTTGTGACTTCGAATATTTTCTACGTTTTTCTCCAAGCCCCACGATGCGCCCAACGCCCTGCACCTTCTAAGGCTTCTGGCAAGGAACCGAAGCGCCAGAAGAAAGGTCCTGGGATGCTCCAGGAGAAGGTTAGGTAAAGGTGCTCGATCTATGCTTCGGGAAGGAAAAAGGACGAAGCACTGCTCATACCCAGCACCTCAAAACCAGACCAGACCAGACTAGTCGATCTCCGGCACCTTCAAACCCAATCACTGCCAAACCGACCAACCGAACCAACTAGTCGATCTCCGGCACCTCAAACCCAATCACTGCCAAACCGACCAGACCAGACGAGTCGATTTTTTGGGGGGCGTCCATTCATCAGCGGATTTTCACTTAGCGCGGGAGGTTTGGAACGTAACCCCCGCGAGAAACGGTGGTTACTGTATATAATAACACTTTTTTTCTTCTCTTCTTTTTCTTCTTGTAGATCTTGGAATACAAATGCGAATGTTATGATGCGGATTACCTATACTGTGGAGAAGCTAAATTTTTACCGATGGCCGTCTTACCTTCAATAAGCAAAGATCTCCAGGATTGTCATTGTCGTGAAGAATGCTTCGAAGCGAGGACAGCGGCACGTATAAATGCATCATGAAGCGTGTTGCTCAAAATGGATGTGGATGAGCCACCTCGGCAGACGAAAACCATCACTATCGAACTGGAGATCTGCGAAATAAGTAAGTGTCATTTTTAGTTCCTCTGTGAGTTATTCCCTTGTTCATCTCTGCAGTCCACTCGGCATTGGTGACATTGTTTGTGTTTTTTAATTTAGCTATTGAAAGCAAATGGGAGAGCAGAGCAATAGGGTGGGCAAAGTTAAGTTGTGGGGTGCGTTACAAGTTGTGGTCTCACCCGTGTGGTATAACCCTGGTCTCCGAAAGTTCAGTTCACCGCATCAGATGTGTCTTGCCGAATTGTTCTCTAGTCCTCGCATTAAATGCACGTTCAAAGTATATTGGCAGTTAATTATTTTTGTCTAAATTGGCAGAGGTGTATTCTGCAGAAGCTTTCCTGGCAGAGGCCTGAGTAACTCTCCGTCGTCAGCGGACTCGTCTGCAAAGTTGTTTGATGGATTTTTTTTGTGTTTTTTTTTTCCGGTGATGTAGATATATCGGTGATGAATGTCAAGAACAGGATTAGTCTCAGAATGCTACTTTGAGCGACATTAAGCTGTACTGGTAATCTATTAAAGTGTAGCTCAGAGCGAGCGACAGCTTTAATTCACCAGCGCGTGTCGAGCATTATACAAAGAAGTGTCACGTGGAGGCACAAAAAAGGGGTCTTGTAACTGTTTTCTTCAATAACAACGGTGATTGCAAAACAAAGCAAATATACCACTGATGTTTGGCCAAGCCGCGATCACAATCCAGAACAGAGAAATGAACCATTCACATCGCAAAATGATGGTGAACGCTATCAATCACGAGGACCATTATGAACGTTAAAATGCAGAGATCGCCCACCGGCCAGAATGCTATCAAACGGACAGTAATGTGTTGTTACTACTCACTTGACTATGATTCTGTGGAGGGTGCAAGAAACAGAAAAGGGTTAACGAATATGGAGCAGCAAAGATTGTCAAGGCAGACAGGACCCAGGTGGCTCTAAATACCCTCTCCCATAAATTCTCATGCAACATGGCACAGACCGAGCTCCAGTAAGATCATTCTGTAGGACATCATGTTGGCCTTTTGAGCCAGTGATTTTTCCATAATCGTGGAAAACGGACAAATTCGTGGAATCCGTGGAGGAAACTCGATGTTTCACTCAAATGGAAAACTCAGTTTGACACTTTTGTAATTTTGGTAACAAAGCAAGTTCTTCACATGCTCCCTTTACCTTGTTGTCTTTGACTTAGTCCCTGGTCTTATCCAAACTGTCTAATTCCTTGAAACTTTTTCTTTCTCGGAGCTCGCATTTATGAGTACTCTGCCATCCATCTCACTAACCTTATTGTTTTTTTTTTAGCCGTTTCTGCTCTTCCTCTTGCCTTGTGATAGGTGTCATACCTTTCTCGAATGTCAGGTTTACGTTTGTTTTGCAGTACCAGTGCAAGTTCTAGTTTTTGTTTTCTGAATATACTACAAAATACTTTATCCACTGATTCACAATCACAAACTTCACATTCTTATGTTTTGTCATCTTCTTATCCCTTCACTTTTCCTTTTACAGTTGCAGCGCCAAAGTTTCTTCCTCGTCGGGCGAGTTTTTTTTCGATGCTCATAGAGTTTCAGGCATCTGTGGCGCCCCTGTAGTAAACGCCTCGTTCCTTGTGACTTTTGAGAATGAAGGCAGCCTAACAAACGTGATTAGTCGAGCTGGAGAGCTCTTGGGGTAGTCTCGGGGACAATCGTTTCGTGGTTGAGAGCATCACAATCGCTGGGTAGAGGTAGAGATTAGTTAGGCCTGCTATTAAATGGCCCGTAATGCACGGTCCCTTTCACACTCGACGAACAGGCTCCAATAGACTAACATAATTAACAAAGCGTGTGAGCCATCATGCAGGCCACATTTTTCTCCTCCCCCAATCTGCTGTTTTAATTATATGGTCATTATATTCTTCCCCACGTTTGTGTCACTGGTGACACGATAGGCTAATGAAGGGTGCCATGAAAGATTTGGTTCAAATGCAAGTAAACAGAAAATGCCTTTTTCCATTGTTAAACAAACGTCTTTTTTTGTTGTTGTAATTTGAAATATTGAGGTTTTTGTGGAAACAATAAATGCACTATTTTGAAACGAAAATCTGGCTCTGGTGAGGGAGATTGCTATCCAAAGCAATCCACTGCTTCAGAGCACACAAGAAATCTGATGACTTCCAGGGTGGGTACCCACCTTGCATACCATTAACTTACTGGAAAGTATGGCAGTCGTACCAGAACAATAAAATGCCAAAATGTCCAGTGTTTAATTTGTTTATTTTGCCCTTGTTTAATTTGAAGCAATTCATCCATTGTTTGAACAAGAATGCAGCAAGACCAGGGTGGATTGACTTGGGGAAACCAAACATCATGAGGGAGAGGGAGAGAGACAGAGAGACATTGACTTTGGTGTCCTTTATTACAAAGTGAAAATGTATGTGTATTTTACAAATCAACAATGCCAAGAAGAGAAGGATGGAGAGGAGGAAGAAAAACAAGAGCAGGAAATCAAAAACGTTCATTTGAACTCCACAGGAAACAAAGTAGAACTAGAAGGGCACTCGGAAGAGTGCGCGTACCTCTGCCACATATTTCTTGATCCACGAGAACATATCGGGCCCAATACATTTTTGAAATATCATGCTGTACAGTACTATTTTGGCCCCATCTCTTAATGAGAAATCACTTTAAAAATTAAACAAATCTCGTCCACAGATCACCAAATTATATCAATTTGTCCTTGCGACACACCCAACCTGTCCACCAAGTTTTCATCTGAAACCGTCACAACTTTTGAG
>CM068956.1:148650114-148668425 GCA_035128595.1 Eptatretus atami | reverse complement strand
CTGACCTTGTTTCCTGAATTGACCATGGGTTTGTTGAACTCAGCGGCTCCTGGGAACATGTCTTCGGGCTAAGGGAAAACATTTGGAATGTGGAGATGTTTTGCTGCCTGTCGATCATGCTCATCATCCTTGATGCTAAAGGGAAGGTCATACTTGTGTTGATGAGGATGATGAGGCGTGCATCAGCATGGCGTGAGAGGATGATAGCGCAGATCTTATCCAGGTAGTGATCCCAGTTAGTCCACGTCCGCAGTACTCTGAGTCCATCCGCTTCATAGCTCTCGGTCCGGGCGTGGGGTGCGCTAGCCGGCCAGATCAGCCCATGTCCATGAGGGTGATGTGGTCCTGTGGTTTCTCAGCAACTGGGTCTAGTGAACAGTTGTAACACTTGCTCTTCGCAGTCTTCTGCATTGATCCATCTACATTGTAAAGTGAGAGGCACTCCTCAGTCACTCTCCCCTCAAGGCTGACTCAAGCTGTATCATACCTGATCCCTCACAAGTTCTACCAGGGCGCCAGCCCTGACCTCTCCATCTTGGCCACCTTCAATGGGCACACCAGATGGTGCACAGATCTGTCACTAGCAAAATTCTTCCTCTTATTCCTGTGGATGGTTGCAGTGAGAGCTTCTTCCTTGGTGAAACACTCGCTCTGCAGGATTGTATCAACGCTGTGCTTGGCCATCTTGTAGTGCGGTCTTGAGGTCATACACTAACTCCGTGAGGCAGCCAGGCCAGACTGTAGTGACCTCAGTGTAGTGAGGAGATGTCAAAGGGCTCAGCATCAAAATCCTTCATGCATGCCTGCAGTCGTGAACTGCCTGCTCATCTTCTTCATCCTCGCTGGCTGACACTCAACATGTTTCTCTTGGAACGCTGGCACTTGAGGTTCCGATTCACAGTAGCCTTCACCCTCAGCGACATTGTTTGCATTCTTGTTGTTGAGAACAGTTGCTTCTCATTCTGCAAAAGCTGAAGCCATCCTTGCTTCAGCTCGAGTTCAGATTCATAGTCGTTTCTATCCAAAGGTCCAGTGGCTGGCAGGAGTAGGGTAGCCCTGTCATGGACTGGGGAAAGTGATGTTGAAGAAGGCCATTTGCTCATCTGACAGTGAAGAGAGCATCGCCCAATAATCTGGCACCACCTTCCATAGTCATGGTTGTCAATGCCATCAGTCCAGGCAACATGTTGTATGTTGATGATAGGTACTCTGAGCCATTTCTTTGCATGACGTGCATCATACTTGGACAAGAGGGTCTGACATCTCTATGAATGAGACCAGAAGTTGCCCATGTCTGTGCCAGGTTTCTCTAAACTCTGTTGTCAGGCTCTTCATGTCATCATCATCCTCAAGATGACTGTGAGCTCCTGTAGAGCCTCTGTGTCTCGGTGAGTGCATTGCGTAGAGTGTCAAGATTCTGCTTGATGCCTCTGATAGTTCTCATACTCAAGAATCTCTCTCAGTCGTTTTATGGATAAGAGCCTCTCTCCAGAGCAGGATGCAGCGCACACCCCGCCTGTAGTGCTTCCCTCGTAGTGCTTGGTCACAGACCCCTCCACTACTACACCTGCTGTAACCAGAGTGTCTGCCATGCATAGCCCTTGAATCTTTTATAGATAGCATAGATGTAGGACATCTGCTGGTGGAAGGCGCCAAGAATCGGGATGATGTCTTGAACAGTTCTTGATTCTCGCATCTTGAGCTGCTCGATCAACTTGTAGGTGTGGCATGTCACCAACGAGAAAGGAAAATGGAATCATTCTTCTTATGCATGTAGTGGGGTCATTTACAGCAATTCCGTGACCATGGAGAGCAAAGGTTTGTTCCTCATACAACCACAAATGTTTTACCGTTTTTGACCATCAAGATTACCTCTGTGCATTTACTTGTAGTTCTATCTGTCCATACCTCAACTCAACATGAAAAGAGCTTTCATTAGAGCCTATTATAATAAAAAAACAAACATTGAAAAATTGACCTTTCCCAGCTGAAATCAGCAGCCATCTTGGATTTGAAGGTCAAAATTGGTCAAAATCATCAAACCAACATCAAATATGAATTATTTGACCCAAAAAGTCCCAGAATACATGTACTGTGTAGCATTGTAGGCCAAACCATTGGAAAGATAATTTCCAACATGGCCGACAGTGGCCATCTGGATTTGGGCTCTCACGGAGTTAGCCCGCATTTTTGCGAGAGGCATGGGGGCTAAAAATTTTATTTTAAACCCTCATAGAAGACAAATCCACTGAGAAACGAACCTATGCTCTCCACGGTCACGTAATTGCTGTAAATGGACCTACTAATATGTGGACGCCAAATATTTTTTAATTTCAACAATTTTCTGGAAGAAGTGGTGTATTATTTTGAAAAAAGTGCAAGGGTGAGTTGTAGAAAAGTTCTTAAGTCATCCTGTACATTGAACATTACTTACAAATGCTGGTGCCACGTTTGTGAAGTCTTGATATTCCCAGGTGGAGCTCACTTCAACCTTCGTGCAGCTGCCCTCTTGATTTGGTTGAATGGTTCTAACATATATTTCAAACCCAGATGTGTGACCATCTCCCGGCATGGAATGACGCACAGCATAATGGAATGACGTCAAACTTCAACCTTTTGGGTATTATGATAGATTTCTCCAGTATGTAGCTTAAAAGTCAGTGTGCTTCTAACAGATTGGGGAAATATACGATCTTGAAGCTATTAGAGGTTTAGTGAATACATCTAGACATTTCCTTCGACCCACATTCCAGTTTGTACTGAAATCATATTCCTTATCCAGCTTGCTGTTGCTTTCATAAAAATCCCTTGGAAAGCAAGATAGCTTTTAAATGATCGGAATTCTTTCACACTGAATAATGATTTAACTTTTAGTTGAAGGCCAACCTGTTTTGAACATCTTTACTAAACAGATTGATCATCTTTCAATACAACGGAAAGATATGAATTTTAAAATTAAATAGATACATGATCAAGCACATGAAAATCATACTAAATAATACGAGTACATTTTCCATGACAGATTTATAACAATACATTTATTTTAATATCAAGTTTTAATTGACACATTTTACTCTTGTTTTTATCACCGCTCAAGCCCATTATGCTAATGTTGGAGAAATTGTATCGACAGTGCCAATATTTTGGACGATGTAGTTGTTGTAAATGAACAGGCAACATCCATAATATTATGTATATGTGGGAAAACTATTCACCCAGCCCAGGAATCTAACCCAGACACCCTTTAGGTTGTACTTGGTGGAATCACCTTTGGCAGCAATGACTGCTATGAGTGTTTGGTGGAAGGTCTCTACCAGCCCTTGCACAGTGAGATGGTGAAATCTTTGCCATTCTTCGCTTGAAGCTTTGCCCTCGTTCTGCCAAGTTTTGATGGAAATCATCAATGAACTGTAGTCTTCAAGTCTCACACAAATGTTCAATTGGGTTCAAGTGAGGACTTTGACTGGACCATTCAAGAACATTAATTTTTTTTTCTATTCAGCACTCCAGTGTGGCTTTAGTTTGTGCTTCGAATCATTGTCCTGCTGAAATGTGAATCTCCTACTCGGTTTCAGATTTTTGGTTGACTGAAGGAGGTTTCGTCAAAGATTCTCTTGTACTTTGCACCATCCATTGTCCTTCTATCCTGACAGCTTGCCAGTCCCTGCTGATGAAAATCAGCCCATAACATGTTGCTTCCACCCCCATGCTCGACATTAAGGATGGTGTTGACTGGGTGATGTGCAGTGTTTGGGCTTGTGCCAGACATAATGCTTTGAATTTAGAACCAAAGTTCAATTTTTGTCGCATCTGACCACAAACGTTCTCCACATGCTGCGTATCATCAAGATACTTTTTTCGCCAACTCCATACGAGCTTTTAGATGCGTCTTTCTAATAATGGCTTCTTTCTTTCACCTGTCCATAAGCTAGCTAAGCTTTGTGAAGGGAATGGGATATTGTTGGTTGATTGAACACTGACACGCATCTCCAACATAGGGCCTTGCAGATCTTTCAAAGTCATTGTTGGATTTACAGTGACATTCTGAACAGTTTCCTGCTTGCCCGGCTGCTGATTTTGAATGGTCTGGGTGGTATGATGCGTCTTCTCTTCTAAATGAATTGGATTCACCATCCTGAAAGGGATAATGAGTGACTTTGAAATCATCTTTTAACCCCCACCTGAACAGTGCTCTCCACCACTGACTTCTTTGGAGAGCTCCTTGGTGCTCATGTTTACCTGTTGGTTGACCAAGTGAGTTGCACCTCAAAATCCTTTGATAAGTGGAAAAGGGGGGGGGGGGTGTTAAAACTACTGATTACATACAGGTGAAGTGAAACCTATTACACTTATTTATAACCTTTCAAACTAAAAATTTGCTCCTGAAGTGATTTGAGGTTAATTAGGCAAAGGTTTGAATATTAATGCATCTGAGAATCATCTGATTTTTCTCTGTTAATCTAACTTATTCACATTTATCTGCATCTTTTAACTTTATCACCTTTGGAGTAGTTTGTGAAGATTATATATTAAGTTTAAATTGAAAGCATCATGAAATAAGCTCAGGTGGCATCAATATGTGCAAAACTTTGGAGGTGTTTGAATACTTTTGCAGGCCACTGTATAGTGTATATTCATTTGCAGTATTTGGAGTTTGCGCATTGTAGCTGAAAAAAATAACATGTATATTGCAAGAAGACTCCATAGGTGTGTTTTTGTAATGTGGCGTCTAAAGGGTGTAAGAGTTGATGGGGTCTCAAGGCTTCTGACATCTAAAGAGTATGTTTCCAATAGTAGTTATGGTCTAAAGGGGTCGAATGGTCTTATGGGGTCAAACAGGTGTAAGTTGTCTAAAGGGTCTTAAAACATCTAAATTATGAAGGGTCCTAAATGTGTCTGAAGGTATGTTCCAAAAGTAGGTGTGGGTCCGAATGGTCTTATAGGGTCCTCGGATAGTCAAAAGGATCTGAGGAGTCTGAAGGGTCTTAAAAGGTCGAAGGGATCTAAGGGGTATGTTCAACCGTAGTTCGAGGTTACAGGGGTATAAAGGTTAAAGGGTCAAGGGGTCAAAGCAGTGTAAAGGTTTAAAGGGTCTGTCGGTCTTGAGTGTTAAGATTTAAGGGTCCATGTGTTCTGTTAGGGTCTCAAGGATGCTAAAGGGTGAAGGGGTCTCGGCAGTCTCAAGATTTACAAGGTAGCTTCCATCAGTACTCATCAATAGAGGGATTCATGGTGAAACTGATGTTCAAACAGTGTGCATAATTAATAGACTTGTAGTCATGTTTGTTAAATGAGTGGCTTCATGGCTGGTTTCATTGTTTTTTTTTCATGAAAAGCTCGATGAAGCCGTCCGTCAGGCCATAAAGATTATATGCCTATTATCACGTCCCATTTGAATATTAGTTGCAGGCTACATGAACGTCATAAAATTAGGTATTCGTTGAATGTTCATTGTGAAGCTGTGTGACTATATGTCTATAAATTACCTACTGTTTTGAATGTCAGTTGCATCCTGACTTCACACACATACGTTCATTAATTATGTACTATTGGAATGTACTTTTGATGCTTTAGCCTGCTGAGACCCCTTCGACCCTTTAAGACCCTGAAGACCCAAAAGTCAACAAGGACCCAAAAGACCCCGATGACCTATAAGACCCCTTAGGCCTCTGAGAATTTTACACCATTTAATACCCTTATAACCTTCAAAAATAGATTAGACAGCTTTGACACATTGACCGTTCGACCACTTGGACCTTTTTATCTTAAAAATAAATTTCAAAGAAGTATAATATCACAATAAATTTGTGCAAAATAAATTTTTGTATTTGATTGGTGTAAATCATAACGACTCGATTCTCTGCAACCGACGTATGGAGAGGCGAGCGCAGCGAGCCGAGCCACCGCTAGTGCTATCTATATAGTTTGGATGTGAGACATGTATATACAGGGTGGGGCAGATAAACGGGCCGATTAAAAAAAAAAAAAACTCGGATCTAAATAAACATTTTGTATTTGCCAAATTAACAATATGCGATCTTAAAGTATTTTGGCATGCCATTTATTCTTGAAGATCACATCCTTGAGGTGACCTCAGTCTCTGCACAGACATTCTTCTAGTCTTCCACGCATGCTTCCCATGACGCGGCGTAGTATCTCCAAATAAATTTTTGGCCATTTTTTGATGGTCTATCTTTCAGCTCTTTGATGATGTGTGGGTGACGAGCGTACACTTTGCTTTTTAAGTGCCCCCATAAAAATAGTCATATGCTGTCAGGTCTGGGGACTTTGTGTGCCAAGTAATGTCATCATTCCTGCAGATAATGTGGTTATGAAAAAGTAGTTGTATGGCGGCTATTGACACTCTTGCGTATGAGACGTCGCGCCATCTTGTTGAAACCAAATGGCCTCATGTAAACTTGAGGAAACCGAGGAGCTAGTTGATAAGTCAAAGTTGCGATCATGTTGGCATATGGAAATCGGTTTTTAAAATTTCCTGTTTTCTCTTCCCCCTGTACTTTCTGCTTGCATCTGTCATGTTTTGTGGTTGTACAACTTTGCAGCTTGTGTTTTGTTGTTTTTGCCACATTAAGTCTGTGTGTGTGTGCGTGAGTACCACACTGGTGAGGCAATCTGCGTGCAGGTTGACTCAAATACCAATACGAGGTTGGTGCAGATGCCAAGTTAACATGCATTTGGTGCCAGAAAAGGCCAGGAGATCGAAGCTATTGTCGATGTCAAGTGGACGTTTACTCCTCAAGATTCAAACATTAGCGAAACGGTAATCTGACTGCTCCTCTTTCGCTCCTATTCTCAGAGAGTTTGTTTGTAGCTGCACCAGGAAAGGTTTTGGATGAGCGGTTCCATGTGATTCCACTTATCAAAACCTTTCAATATGGTCGTTTACATTCTATTGGGTTCTTCCTCCCCAAGCCCCCCCCCCCCCCCAGACTTCCTGCCCCTTTCCTCCGGTTGTAATATTGTATAAACTTGCGTAAACCCAACCACGTGCTTGAGTGATGTGTCCATGCGAATCCAGGCGATTCACCTTTCTGAACACTGTCCCTTCCGAAAAGTTTTCTCTCAATGTAATGTTCAACTTGGTTACCGGATTTCACCCAAAACATGACTTTGAGATCATCTTAAGATTGTATGTGTTGGGGGGAATGGATTCACTTGTGGATACTTCTTCACTTGAGAATCACCTTGTGATTTCTACATTCTTTACAGAACATGCTTTATATGCTTCAAATGTTGTGAATTGCTTGCGATGTTCGTATCGGGGAGACGTCACTCGATGTTGTCGATTGCCTCTTGATTTGCGTGGAGAAATCGCCATTAATGTTAAATGCCCACCCTTTAGATTTCGAATCAAATAAATAATACAGTCAACCCCGCTTCATCGGCGGTTCACCTACTATCGCGCCCCCGGTTCATCGCGGGTTTTCCCTTGGAACGTAACTAATTTTTTCTGCGGATTCCCCCGGTACATCGCGGTAATAATATATAAAATATAATTATTTAAGCAATAAATATAACGCGTGTGCTCGACCAGTCACACAACGCACAAGACAAGTTTCGCTTGTGACTTCGAATATTTTCTACGTTTTTCTCCAAGCCCCACGATGCCGCCCAACGCCCTGCACCTTCTAAGGTTCTGGCAAGGAACCGAAGCGCCAGAAGAAAGGTCCTGGGATGCTCCAGGAGAAGGTTAGGTAAAGGTGCCTCGATCTATGCTTCGGGAGGAAAAAGACGAGCACTGCTCATCCCCAGCACCTCAAAACCAGACCAGACCAGACTAGTCGATCCTCCGGCACCTCAAACCCAATCACTGCCAAACCGACCAGACCCAACTAGTCGATCTCCGGCACCTCAAACCCAATCACTGCCAAACGCGACCAGACCAGACGAGTCGATTTTTTGGGGGGCGTCCATTCACGCGGATTTTCACTTAGCGGCGGGAGGTTTGGAACGTAACCCCCGCGAGAACGGTGGTTACTGTATATAATACCACTTTTTTTCTCTCTCTTTTTTTCTTCTTGTAGATCTGGAATACAAATCGGAATGTTATGATGCGGATTACCTATACTGTGGAGAAGCTAAATTAACCGATGGCCGTCTTACCTTCAAAAAACGCAAAGATCTCCAGGAATTGTCAATTGTCGTGAAGAATGCTTCGAAGGAGGACAGCGGCACGTACAAATGCATCATGAAGCGTGTTGCCAATAATGGTGTGGATGAGCCACCTCGGCAGACGAAAACCATCACTATCGAACTGGAGATCTGCGAAATAAGTAAGTGTCATTTGTAGTTCCTCTGTGAGTTATTCCCTTGTTCATCTCTGCAGTCCACTCGGCATTGGTGACATTGTTTGTGTTTTTTAATTTAGCTATTGAAAGCAAATGGGAGAGCAGAGCAATAGGGTGGGCAAAGTTAAGTTGTGGGTGCGTTAACAGTTGTGGTCTCACCCGTGTGGTATAACCTGGTCTCCGAAAGTTCAGTTCACCGCATCAGATGTGTCTTGCCGAATTGTTCTCTAGTCCTGCATTAAATGCACGTTCAAAGTATATTGGCAGTTAATTATTTTTGTCTAAATTGGCAGAGGTGTATTCTGCAGAAGCTTTCCTGGCAGAGGCCTGAGTAACTCTCCGTCGTCAGCGGACTCGTCTGCAAAGTTGTTTGATGGATTTTTTTTGTGTTTTTTTCCGGTGATGTAGATATATCGGTGATGAATGTCAAGAACAGGATTAGTCTCAGAGCTACTTTGAGCGACATTAAGCTGTCCTGGTAATCTATTAAAGTGTAGCTCAGAGCGAGCGACAGCTTATATTCACCAGCGCGTGTCGAGCATTATACAAAGAAGTGTCACGTGGAGGCACAAAAACAGGGGTCTTGTAACTGTTTTCTTCAATAAAGGTGATTGCAAAACAAAGCAAATATACCACTGATGTTTGGCCAAGCCGCGATCACAATCCAGAACAGAGAAATGAACCATTCACATCGCAAAATGATGGTGAACGCTATCAATCACGAGGACCATTATGAACGTTAAAATGCAGAGATCGCCCACCGGCCAGAATGCTATCAAACGGACAGTAATGTGTTGTTACTCACTTGACTTCTGATTCTGTGGAGGGTGAAACAAGCAAGGGTTAACGAATATGGAGCAGCAAAGATTGTCAAGGCAGACAGGACCCAGGTGGCTCTAAATACCCTCTCCTCATAAATTCTCATGCAACATGGCACAGACCGAGCTCCAGTAAGATCATTCTGTAGGACATTATGTTGGCCTTTGAGCCAGTGATTTTTCCATAATCGTGGAAAACGGACAAATTCGTGGAATCCGTGGAGGAAACTCGATGTTTCACTCAAATGGAAAACTCAGTTTGCACTTTTGTAATTTTGGTAACAAGCAAGTTCTTCACATGCTCCCTTTACCTTGTTGTCTTTGACTTAGTCCCTGGTCTTATCCAAACTGTCTAATTCCTTGAAACTTTCTCTTTCTGCGAGCTCGCATTTATGAGTACCCTGCCATCCATCTAACTAACCTTATTGTTTTTTTTTTAGCCGTTTCTGCTCTTCCTCTTGCCTTGTGATAGGTGTCAAACTTTCTCGAATGTCAGGTTTACGTTTGTTGCAGTACCAGTGCAAGTTCTAGTTTTTGTTTTCTGAATATACTACAAAATACTTTATCACTGACTGATCACAATCACAAACTTCACATTCTTATGTTTTGTCATCTTCTTCCTCTTCACTTTTCTTTACAGTTCAGCGCCACAGTTTCTTCCTCGTCGGGCGAGTTTTTTTTCGATGCTCATAGAGTTTCAGCATCTTGTGGCGCCCCTGTAGTAAACGCCTCGTTCCTTGTGACTTTTGAGAATGAAGGCAGCCTAACAAACGTGATTAGTCGAGCTGGAGAGCTCTTGGGGTAGTCTCGGGGACATCGTTTCGTGGTTGAGAGCATCACAATCGCTGGGTAGAGGTAGAGATTAGTTAGGCCTGCTATTAAATGGCCCGTAATGCACGGTCCCTTTCACACTCGACGAACAGGCTCCAATAGACTAACATAGATTAACAAGCGTGTGAGCCATCATGCAGCACGCCATTTTTCTCCTCCCCCATCTGCTGTTTTATTATATGGTCATTATATTCTTCCCCACGTTTGTGTCACTGGTGACACGATAGGCTAATGAAGGGTGCCATGAAAGATTTGGTTCCAATGCAAGTAAACAGACAAATGCCTTTTTCCATTGTTAACAAAACGCTTTTTTTGTTGTTGTAATTTGACAATTTGAGGTTTTTGTGGAAACAATAAATGCACTATTTTGAAACGAAATTACCTGGCTCTGGTGAGGGAGATTGCTATCCAAAGCAATCCACTGCTTCAGAGCACACAAGAAATCTGATGACTTCCAGGGTGTACCCACCTTGCATACCATTAACTTACTGGAAAGTATGGCAGTCGTACCAGAACAATAAAATGCCAAAATGTCCAGTGTTTAATGTTTGTTATTTTTGCCCTTGTTTAATTTGAAGCAAATTCATCCATTGTTTGACACAAGATGCAGCAAGACCAGGGTGGATTGACTTGGGGAAACCAAACATCATGAGGGAGAGGGAGAGAACAGAGAGACATTGATTTGGTGTCCTTTTTATTACAAAGTAGAAAATGTATGTGTATTTTCACAAATCAACAATGCCAAGAAGAAAGGATGGAAGCGAGGGAGAAAAACAAGAGCAGGAAATCAAAAACGTTCATTTGAACTCCAAGGAAACACAAGTAGAACTAGAAGGGCACTCGGAAGAGTGCGCGTACCTTGCCACATATTTCCTGATCCACGAGAAATATATCGGGCCCAATACATTTTTGAAATATCATGCTGTACAGTACTATTTTGGCCCCATCTCTTAATGAAGAATCACTTTAAAAATAAACAAATCTCGTCCACAGATCACCAAATTATATCAATTGTCCTTGCGACACACCCAACCTGTCCACCAAGTTTTCATCTGAAACCGTCCACAACTTTTGAGATATCGTGCTATAGAATCAGTTTCGCCGATTTTCTAATGGTGAAGAATTACTTCGAAAAAATTATTCAGATCTGGATCGATCTCACCACACCAATGAATCGACTTTCCTTGTCAACACACCCAATGTTTTCACCAAGTTTCATCCGAATCAGTCCACAACTTTTTGAGATTATCCGTGCTTTAATCGTTTTTTTTGGCCATATATCTTCAATGGTGAAAGAATCACTTTAAAAAATCTAGTAAGTTGGTTCAGATCCGAATCTTCACCAAAACTAATCAGCTTCACCAATTGTCACACACCAAACCTGTCCACAAAATTCATCCGGCACCATCCATAACTTTTTGAGATTATCCTCTCTACCAAACAGACAGAAAGATGTGAAAACATAATCTCCTTCATCTTCTGTGGCAGAGGTATATTTAATAATTCTCGGATCCGTTTTTGGATCTTCACCAAATCGAATCAATTTATATCGTGGTCGCACACCAAACGTGTCCACTAAAGTTTCAGCCGATTCGTCCACACTTCTGAGATATCGTGCTGCATTAAATCCCGTTAGGGAAGCGGTGGTTTGGAGGTGTTTCGCAATAAGAAGGCGTTTAATGGAGCACAAGTTGAAAAGCCAATGACATGGGACTCTCACAATGAACAAGGGGTTTTGCTCCATCAAGACGGAGTATGGCATATTCACGTTTGGCCCGTAGCCAATGATTGACCTCCACCCAAAAAAGTCCACCAGTTCGGCCTGGATCATACCCAGCCGTACTTCCGGTGGTTGCAGATAAATCGATGGCATATAGTTTGCAGCAACGAGAGATGGCCCTTAAAGATAGGTGTGCTCAGCTTCTTTTCCAATGTCAATTCATAGTCCTGCCTTCCAGTTTCTTTTTTGGCAAAACTGTCTAGAGCCCTGCGGATACCTGTATATCAAAGGTAAGCGCACCGTTCTGTCTTCCATCGAGGTTTTTCTGGAAGAAGGGGAAGGTGTCAAGACAGAAAGGACCTATTAAGGTATGCACCCAGAAGCTTTACTTTTCTTTCAAATTTAGCTTCAGGGAAGAAAGCCAGGAAAAAAGTTCTCAAGGATTCAACGAGTGCAGCCAATATCGTGGTTGTTCCTGATATGACACGGACATCGTCAGCATAGCTGCCTATACGTCAACGGAGACTCCTTGGAATGCAAAGTTGACAGAGCATTTCTCCCTGAGCGTACAAAAGAATTGGTTCCATTGCCAAAGAAAAAGCAAGCCTGAAGCTGGGCATCCTGGCCCGCACCCCTCTCTGAAAAAATTCATTGTTGACCTTAATTCTACTAAATATGTCAGTGTGACAATAAAGATATAAAGGTCTGAAATTGAACCCCAGAGCCATACTTTGAGATAACATGCCACACATAAAAATAATGATCCCAATACCGTCGGAAAGCTTTTTCCAAGCCCAGTAAATAATTCCAGTCATTTTTGATCATGGCAAGCGTCCCATTAAATCCCAAAACCAAAAAATGTTGTAAATGAATGACAGGGATACAGAAAGTCTGATCAGGTACGGCGAGATCACCAATGACTTTCTTCAATCAATTGCCCATCACTTTGAGAAGAGTTGGTTGCGGTGCAAACAATATTACAGGTTGCCAGTTTTCATAATCCGTCTGAGATCACCTGACTGAGGAGCAGCTCACCACTGCTTCCAGAACTCAATGGCATTACACCAGATCGAACGACATTCCTGGATAACATCCAAGAGTTCCAGACCCACAAAGGTCCTAAAATTCCAAGTGAAATTCAGCTGATATGCCATTAATCCGGGTCCCTTCCAGAATCCATTTCACCCAAGGCGGCTTCGTTCTAGTTCAGCAACTGGTAAATGTCACCTCCAGCTTCCAGACATTTAGTCTCAGTCAGGGAATGGGAGATTGGAGGGTAGAATGTTTATCTTATCCTCACAAACATTTTTTTGAAAATAGTTCTGAATAGAACTTTCTAATGTACTTTTTTTTTTTGTTCTATCTATCAGAATTTGTAATTGGATTCTCTCTGGAGTCCATAACTGATAAATATGCTGAGATGGCTTTTGTTTCGGATTCAAGGTAGAAGAAGGATTCTTCGGGACTTCTGATGCTTTTAGATTATTATTCCAAGCCTAACTAATGATTCAGCAACCTTTTTCCTCGCAATAGTTCCTGAAGCTGAGTCCTTCTGTTCTCGGAGTAATTTTTAATTTGTGCTCTCTCTTGTTTTGCGGTTTGTTCTCTATTTTTAAAATTTCGGTTTCTCGCCGAGCCAATGTGCTTTGACTTTCATGAGTCCTGTACGAATTAACTGTGACAAAACAGCCCGTATATGGGTTTCTAGATTGTCCCACCATACATTCCTGGATGCGAAAATAAAGACTTTTTTTTTTTTCAGCCTCAACGCTATCCAGAGATTGTGAAAAGCTTCTTTAAAAAGGGCATATCATCCGCGAACTGTACGAAATTCCAAATAGGCACTCCTTATTTTGAATGTAAGGCCCACAGTGACCATTGGTGGTCAGAGAGATAACTGTTGAAAAATATTTGAGGAGGCTACAACATTTTAAACATGGGGTGGATGTACCATCGGTCAAGTTCTTGCCAAGGACACGTGACCATTGAGCTCGACACCAGTATGTGTTTGTTTGTCATTGGTTGCATCAGTGCATAACATTCAAGGGAAACCCCACGACGAAAGAAAATGGGAGTAAAAAGACAAAAAAAGTATATAAAGGCAGATCACAGAACATGACTGTATACCCGATATATCTCTGCATCTTAACTTCAGCGCGGAAAGGTGCCCATGACACACACACAACACACTACACATCACACACACTACACACTACAGTCCACACACATCACACATCACAACCGATGAGAGAAAGTTTAATGAGAAGAAAAAAGAGAGAGATAGTCTGTTAGTATAGCGCGGAGTTATAAACTTTTTCATTTCTACGTTGGCCGTAGCAATTCGACAAGCCATGGCACTGACCGCGCCAATCCAGTACTTTTTGGGGGATGCTCCGCTGAACGATTCCCTCCTTGGTAGTTGCACGTCGTCCTCCTGCTTGGCTACCAGAGAAGGGCGCGATCGTCAGGCTGTGAGGGAGGGACTTTGGGTGGAGCCAATGGGATGGGTGAGAAGGGTATAGTAAGAGCAAGTGGGTGGAGAAGGCGAGAGTCAGACAGACGTCGTGTGGAGGGCAGGACAGGACTCAGGTGCGGTGGTGGATGCCAGCGATGAGGCCAGTGAAGAAGGCGCGTCAGAAGCTAGTGGTTGGAAATGGGTGGAGTCAGCAGAGCGAATGTATAGACGATCGATCCCAGGCCATAAAGAGAGGATAAGCAGCGAGCGCAGACCAGCCTCACGACCCATCCTTATAGACCCTGTGGTGCAGGGTGGGGTGCGACCCCGAAGCGGTAGTCATCCTAGAATTCGGGTGCTCTGGGCCTCGCCACCGCACGGCCCGGCTGCCATGACCGGAAATGGCCTCACTGTACATTCGGGCTAGCAAGCTCGAGCTGCAGAATCGTCTCACTTCGAACCCCGTGATATGAATCCCTTGCACCGAACTCCCGTGCGTGCGCCTGCAACTGGCCGAAGTCGCATCGGGCCCCACACATGCCTGCCCGGGACCCGCGGTTGCGTTGGTCAATGTGCCTGCTCCAGGTAATGCCAACGCGCCTGAGTGATCCGGGCAACAGCATGCCTCTGGTGGGGGCTGCAGAGGCGGAGGCGTGAGAAGACTCCATGTCTTTGGGAGACATCTGGTGGATGAGCGAGGATCGACAGTAAGATGTTATGTAAACTTATGACGAACCGAATGAAGAGTGCGCTATGCATGCCCTGTAGTGTGAGCCGTGGGTCCACCTTTTACATAGTGGTTATTTTATTACGGGGCTGCGCCCGTGTCTGCCATCGTGCTCGCGGTTTTTTGTCATAGGCGTGGTGGTTGTGCGCTGCGTGCCGGCCCTGCTCTGTCATGAATGAAGGAGGGATTGGATATAATTATTAGATGTAGATTGGTTGAAAAGAGTATAGATATAATTATGAGCGCAGAAATGGGTGAAAAAGAGCGTGCCAGATGTCATCTGTACGGCGCGGGTAGAGGTGTTTTTTTGATTGCTTTGGCGAAGATACATCTTATAGTGTAGGGTGTGGCTGCAGTTTTTACAGGTGGCCGTCTGAGTGCAGTGCCTGCTTGATTTAGTCTTCAGGAATAAGAGGAAAAGAGTAGGAATGAAGTAGAGATATAATGAGACTAACATGAGATCCACACAACGCCTTCGTCCCGTTGACCCATTAAGACATGACGGTAAAGGTATAACTTGTGATTTTTAAGGAATAACTGTCATGGGCATGTGACCACTCCTTGGCTTTTTTCCACAAGATATTGGCTATTCGTTGTTTCACCTTGGCGTCTTTGGTTTTCTATAGGTTTGGCTTGGCTATAGGTTTTCTATTATCATCGCTTTTTCCAAAACCTTGCTGAATTCTTGGCTTTTTTCATTGTCTACCTTGCATTTATGAAAATTGAGGATGGTCACACTGGTCATGGGACCACTGTATGATGGATGCCAATTACCTGGAATGGCCATGCCGGTTCCAGAACGCGAACTATATATTTTATAAATATATATATATAATATATATATATATATATAATATATATATTTAATAATTTACGGCTGTGGAAATTCGGCAACCACCATTCAGCCGTCCCGTAGGTGAGGTATTTCTGAAGTAATGTATAGTTAGCCCCAAACCCGTTGTCTTAGAGGAATTGATGTGATCATCGGCGCTGCGACACTTTGAGTCGGTCGTTTTTTTCTGTTCTTTTCCTTTAATTTTTGAACCAACCGCGGTCAACCACAACCACGCCATCCCCACCACAGCGCCGACCGCGCTGCGGCCGCGCCGCCTCCCGCCATGTGCGCGACTGCATCTTCGCCATCCGCCATTTCCTCTGCCGCGCTCGGTGTGGGGGAGGTGCGGATCCCGAGCCGGGGGTCAAAGGTGAGAAAAAGGTGGGGGCCTCATTTTTCGGGGGGATATTCCCTGGCCCCAGAGCCAAGACCTGACTTTCTCTCGCCCGCCACGGCGCGGGGAGGGAGGAACGAGAGCGCCGCCCCTCTTTATCGGGAACCACTCTGTAAGAGGGGTGGAGCCGAAAACGGGGGCGGAGTGGAGGGCGGCAGCCCCCGCTTAAGCGAAAGCACCGAACGCCGGGTGCAAGAGCTCTCGGTCTTTTTCCCCTTCGTGTGGAACTGGTGGGTGGAGCTGTGAGGAGTCTGTTGGTGGTTGCTCCCTCCGTCTTGCGGGTTGAAGAGTCATCGCCGCGGGCCGAGCCGAGGAGTCGTTGAAGTCGACGCTTGTTGTCGTCGTCGAGTCGGGTCGAGTCGGCAGTGGAGGACGGCGAGAGGAGACGGAGCTCGGAAGTTGAGGTCCGTGGGAGCGACTCGACGGCCCACCAGGGAAGTCACCCTTTTCTTTTCTTTGGGGTTTTGGGCAAAAGACTGTGGGAGGCGGCTGTCTTGTAAAATAGAAACGTTATAAGTGTCTGCCGAGTGTTCGCGTTAGTCGGTGTTAACTCTGCGTCGTCGTTGCTTTGGTTTTTATTGAATATATGCTGATTCTGTGACTATAACGTGTGCTTGTTGCCTGTTGTCTGTGTTAAATAAAGTGCTTGGCATGTTGAATTGTTTCCCCGTTTCGCTGCGTCCTTCTTTGTTTGAACCTCCATCTGCTTCACGATAAAGGTTTCGGTTGGGCGTGATACGCCAATAATTAAATTGGAACCGTCAGGACCGACGATAACACACGACAATCGGTTATCCCGATAGCACGGAACGGACGCGTAAGCGGTCGTGTCCAAGTCGACACTGCAAGGCGAAAGGTAAGCCGATCGCACACGGTTTACATACCGCGTGGGTACTTAGTAGGTCAGAAAGAATTGGCGAACAACCCTACCACACGACGGTGGCGAATTGCGACACGATCGTGGTGAGGCCGAAAGGACCCACCGTGACTGGCTCCCGGCGATTAATGCCGAGAGGGTCAACGACTGATTGTCCGTCTGGTGGCGAGACAGTGCCGCGATTCGAGTCACGTTTGGCGTTCGCACGCCGGCGGGCGCGAATTCGCAACACTGGTGTCAGGAGCAGGATACGAACTCTCCTGTCTCCAGCTAAATTCAACTGGGTAATCGGTCCAGCGGGTGAGAGGGCGACCCGATTCCCTCCAAATTACGAGCGATTTAAAATTAACCCCCTTACGAGAAGTTAGATGGCGTCTCAAGGCGAGAGGGTGACGGGGTAGAAATGTTTGTCATGTGTTGAAGTAGAATCCATGGTCCAGGATGAAATCCCGTGCAGGAAATGCTTTGGTTGCAGGATGAAATTTCCCAACCGAACCCAGAACCCGAAATGGCGTGGCAGCGGCAGAGGCCGCGGTGATCTACCCCCCTCCCCCCTCCGCCAAACCCCGATCCTGGCCGAATCGGCTCAGCCAGTAACTCCGACAATGGACCCACGCTTATGCGCCATGCTGGGCAGGAATCAGGTGGGGAACATGCAAGGAAATGAAAAAACGAATGCGAACAAATGAAAAACTAAGTAAAAGGCTCATGAACGAAAAAATGGATACGGATGGCGCACAGTGAAGGAAGAAAATGAAAGAAATGCGCGGTGAGATGCAGCGAAATGGCCGACCTGCAGGGCGGGCATGAAGGCAATAACGGGGGAGGCGTAATGGGCACGCCAACGTGTGGGAACGACGAGCTGGGGGGGGTGCAACGGTTGCCAGGCCGCCAATGGAAGAAATTAATTCGGGGGACGTGTGAGACGAGACACGTGGAGTGGGTAACAACGACGAGAAGTGACGGTGACCAAGGGGAAAATTAATGGGCGTGACGGAGACGTGCGAGGAGATAAGACACGAGGTGGAAAGGAATTTGAGGAGGGAGAGAAAAAGAACCAATTAGACGGAAGCAAGATGAGGGGCGTACTGGATCGTGAAGAGCAATGGAGCGAAACAGACAGGAAGGACGGAGTGACTTAAAGAGGCAGGTACCCTACGAAAGAAGGAAACGCCAGAAAAGCAGAAAGACTAATAGACATCGGGAAGACAACAGAAACTAATAAATGTACAGAGACACGGGAGATAGAGAGTGATTGGACGGGGTTAGAGAGCACACACACCACACGATAGTGTGAGATATATGGGGAGCTCAGCAGAACGTGTAGGGACCCGGTGTGAGCCTG
>CM068956.1:148615329-148643460 GCA_035128595.1 Eptatretus atami | reverse complement strand
GCCCCTTTCCTCGGTTGTAATATTGTATAAACTTGCGTAAACCCAACCACGTGCTTGAGTGATGTGTCCATGCGAATCCCAGGCGATTCACCTTTCTGAACAATGTCCCTCCCGAAAAGTTTTCTCTCAATGTAATGTTCAACTTGGTTACCGGGATTTCACCCAAACATGACTTTGAGATCATCTTAAGATTGTATGTGTGGGGGAATGGATTCACTTGTGGATACTTCTTTCACTTGAGAATCACCTTGTGATTTCTACATTCTTTACAGAACATGCTTTATATGCTTCAAATGTGTGAATTGCTGGCGATGTTCGTATCGCTGGGAGACGTCACTCGATGTGTGTCGATTGCTCTTGATTTGCGTGGAGAAATCGCCATTAATGTTAAATGCCCACCTTTAGATTTACGAATCAAATAAATAATACAGTCAACCCCCGCTTCATCGCGGTTCACCTATCGCGCCCCCGGTTCATCGCGGGTTTTCCCTTGGAACGTAACTAATTTTTTCTGCGGATTCCCCCGGTACATCGCGGTAATAATATATAAAATATAAATTATTTAAGCAATAAATTATAACGCGTGGTGCTCGACCAGTCACACAACGCACAAGACAAAGTTTCGCTTGTGAACTTCGAATATTTTCTACGTTTTTTCTCCAAGCCCCACGATGCCGCCCAAACGCCCTGCACCTTCTAAGGCTTCTGGCAAGGAACCGAAGCGCCAGAAGAAGGTCCTGGGATGCTCCAGGAGAAGGTTAAGGTAAAGGTGCTCGATCTATGCTTCGGGAAGGAAAAAGGACGAGCACTGCTCATACCCAGCACCTCAAAACCAGACCAGACCAGACTAGTCGATCTCCGGCACCTCAAACCCAATCACTGCCAAACCGACCAGACCAAACTAGTCGATCTCCGGCACCTCAAACCCAATCACTGCCAAACCGACCAGACCAGACGAGTCGATTTTTTGGGGGGGCGTCCATTCATCGCGGATTTTCACTTAGCGCGGGGAGGTTTGGAACGTAACCCCCGCGAGAAACGGTGGATTACTGTATATAATAACACTTTTTTTCTCTCTCTTTTTTTCTTCTTGTAGATCTTGGAATACAAATCGGAATGTTATGATGCGGATTACCTATACTGTGGAGAAGCTAAATTTACCGATGGCCGTCTTACCTTCAATAAAAGCAAAGATCTCCAGGAATTGTCAATTGTCGTGAAGAATGCTTCGAAGGAGGACAGCGGCACGTATAAATGCATCATGAAGCGTGTGCTCAAAATGGATGTGGATGAGCCACCTCGGCAGACGAAAACCATCACTATCGAACTGGAGATCTGCGAAATAAGTAAGTGTCATTTGTAGTTCCTCTGTGAGTTATTCCCTTGTTCATCTCTGCAGTCACTCGGCATTGGTGACATTGTTTGTGTTTTTAATTTAGCTATTGAAGCAAATGGGAGAGCAGAGCAATAGGGTGGGCAAAGTTAAAGTTGTGGGTGCGTTACAAGTTGTGGTCTCACCCGTGTGGTATACCCTGGTCTCCGAAAGTTCAGTTCACCGCATCAGATGTGTCTTGCCGAATTGTTCTCTAGTCCTGCATTAAATGCACGTTCAAAGTATATTGGCAGTTAATTATTTTTGTCTAAATTGGCAGAGGTGTATTCTGCAGAAGCTTTCCTGGCAGAGGCCTGAGTAACTCCTCCGTCGTCAGCGGACTCGTCTGCAAAGTTGTTTGATGGATTTTTTTTGTGTTTTTTTTTCCGGTGATGTAGATATATCGGTGATGAATGTCAAGAACAGGATTAGTCTCAGAATGCTACTTTGAGCGACATTAAGCTGTACTGGTAATCTATTAAAGTGTAGCTCAGAGCGAGCGACAGCTCTAATTTCACCAGCGCGTGTCGAGCATTATACAAAGAAGTGTCACGTGGAGGCACAAAAACAGGGTCTTGTAACTGTTTTCTTCAATACAACGGTGATTGCAAAAACAAAGCAAATATACCACTGGATGTTTGCCAAGCCGCGATCACAATCCAGAACAGAGAAATGAACCATTCACATCGCAAAATGATGGTGAACGCTATCAATCACGAGGACCATTATGAACGTTAAAATGCAGAGATCGCCCACCGGCCAGAATGCTATCAAACGGACAGTAATGTGTTGTTACTCACTTGACTATGATTCTGTGGAGGGTGCAAACAAGAAAGGGTTAACGAATATGGAGCAGCAAAGATTGTCAAGGCAGACAGGACCCAGGTGGCTCTAAATACCCTCTCCTCATAAATTCTCATGCAACATGGCACAGACCGAGCTCCAGTAAGATCATTCTGTAAGGACCATTATGTTGGCCTTTTGAGCCAGTGATTTTTCCATAATCGTGGAAAACGGACAAATTCGTGGAATCCGTGGAGGAAACTCGATGTTTCACTCAAAATGGAAAACTCAGTTTGACACTTTTGTAAATTTTGGTAAACAAGCAAGTTCTTCACATGCTCCCTTTACCTTGTTGTCTTTGACTTAGTCCCTGGTCTTATCCAAACTGTCTAATTCCTTGAAACTTTCTCTTTTCTCGGAGCTCGCATTTATGAGTACCCTGCCATCCATCTCACTAACGTTATTGTTTTTTTAGCCGTTTCTGCTCTTCCTCTTGCCTTGTGATAGGTGTCGATACTTTCTCGAATGTCAGGTTACGTTTGTTGCCGTACCAGTGCAAGTTCTAGTTTTGTTTTAAGAATATACTACAAGATACTTTATCCACTGATTCACAATCACAAACTTCACATTCTTATGTTTTGTCATCTTCTATCCTCTTCACTTTTCCTTTTACAGTTGCAGCGCCACAGTTTCTTCCTCGTCGGGCGAGTTTTTTTTCGATGCTCATAGAGTTTCAGCATCTTGTGGCGCCCCTGTAGTAAACGCCTCGTTCCTTGTGACTTTTGAGAATGAAGGCAGCCTAACAAACGTGATTAGTCGAGCTGGAGAGCTCTTGGGGTAGTCTCGGGGACATCGTTTCGTGGTTGAGAGCATCACAATCGCTGGGTAGAGGTAGAGATTAGTTAGGCCTGCTATTAAATGGCCCGTAATGCACGGTCCCCTTTCACACTCGACGAACAGGCTCCAATAGACTAACATAATTAACAGCGTGTGAGCCATCATGCAGCCACCATTTTTCTCCTCCCCCCAATCTGCTGTTTTAATTATATGGTCATTATATTCTTCCCCACGTTTGTGTCACTCTGGTGACATGAAGGGTGCCATGAAAGATTTGGTTCCAATGCAAGTAAACAGACAAATGCCTTTTTCCATTGTTAAAACAAAACGTCTTTTTTTGTTGTTATTGAAAAAATTGAGGTTTTTGTGGAAACAATAAATGCACTATTTTGAAACAGAAATTACTGGCTCTGGTGAGGGAGATTGCTATCCAAAGCAATCCACTGCTTCAGAGCACACAAGAAATCTGATGACTGTTCCAGGGTGGGTACCCACCTTGCATACCATTAACTTACTGGAAAGTATGGCAGTCGTACCAGACAATAAAATGCCAAAATGTCCAGTGTTTAATTTGTTTAATTTTGCCCTTGTTTAATTTTGAAGCAATTCATCCATTGTTGACACAAGATGCAGCAAGACCAGGGTGGATTGACCTGGGGAAACCAAACATCATGAGGGAGAGGGAGAGAGACAGACAGACATTGACTTTGACTTTTGGTGTCCTTTTATTACAAAAGTAGAAAATGTATGTGTAATTTACAAATCAACAATGCCAAGAAGAGAAAGGATGGAAGCGAGGAGAAAAACAAGAGCAGGAAATCAAAACGTTCATTTGAACTCCAAGGAAAACAAGTAGAACTAGAAGGGCACTCGGAAGAGTGCGCGTACCTCTGCCACATATTTCCTGATCCACGAGAACATATCGGGCCCAATACATTTTTGAAATATCATGCTGTACAGTACTATTTTGGCCCCATCTCTTAATGAAGAATCACTTTAAAAATTAAACAAATCTCGTCCACAGATCACCAAAATTATATCAATTTGTCCTTGCGACACACCCAACCTGTCCACCAAGTTTCATCTGAAACCGTCCACAACTTTTTGAGATATCGTGCTATAGATCAGTTTCGCCCGATTTCTCAATGGTGAAGAATTACTTCAAAAAATTATCAGATCTGGATCCGGATCTTCACCAACATTGAATCGATTCTTCCTTGTCACACACCCAATGTTTCCACCAAGTTTCATCCGAATCAGTCCACAACTTTTTGAGATATCGTGCTTTATATCGTTTTTTTGGCCCTATATCTCAATGGTGAAGAATCACTTAAAAAATTCTAGTAGTTGGGTTCAGATCCGAATCTTCACCAAAATCTAATCAGTTCAACCTTGTCACACACCAAACCTGTCCACAAAATTTCATCCGGATCCATCCATAACTTTTTGAGATATCCTCTACACAAACAGACAGAAAGATGTGAAAACATAATCTCCTTCATCTTCTGTGGCAGAGGTAATTTAATAATTCTCGATCCGTTTTTGGATCTTCACCAAAATCGAATCAATTTATCGTGGTCGCACACCAAACGTGTCCACTAAGTTTCAGCCGATTCCGTCCACAACTTCTTGAGATATCGTGCTGCATAAAATCCGTTTAGGGAAGGTGGTTTGGCAGGTGTTCGGCATATAGAAGGCGTTTAATGGAGCACAAGTGAAAAGCCATGACATGGGACTTCACATGAACAAGGGTTTTGACCTCCATCAGACGGAGTATGGCATATTACGTTTGGCCGTAGCCAATGATGACCTCCCCCAAAAAAGTCCACCAGTTCGGCCTGGATCATACCCAGCCGTACTTCCGGTGGTTGCAGATAAATCGATGGCATATAGTTGCAGCAACGAAGAGATGGCCCTTAAAAGATAGGTGTGCTCGAGCTCTTTTCCACATGTTCAATTTCATCAGTCCTGCCTTCCCAGTTCTTTTTTGCAAACTGTCTAGAGCCCTGGGATACTGTATATCAAGGTAAGCGACACCTTCTGTCTTCCACTCGAGGTTTTTCTGGAAGAAGGGGTGAAGGTGTCAAGACAGGAAGGCACCTATTAAGGTATGGCACCCAGAGAGCTTTACTTTTCTTCAAATTAGCTTCCAGGGAAGAAGCCAGGAAAAAAGTTCTCAAGGATTCAACGAGTGCAGCAATATCGTGGTTGTTCCTGATTATGACACGGACATCGTCAGCATCAGCTGCTATAGTCAACGGAGGACTCCTTGGAATGCAAGTTAGACCAGAGATATTCTCCCTGAGCGTACAAAGTAATGGTTCCATTGCCAACAGAAAAAGCAAGCCTGAAGCTGGGCATCCCTGCCGCACCCCTCTCTGAAATAAATTCATTGTTGACCTTAATTATACTAAATATGTCAGTGTACAATAAAGATATAAAGGTTCTGAAATTGACCCCAGAGCCATATGCTTTGAGAACATGCCACAATAAAAATAATGATCAATACCGTGGAAAGCTTTTTCCAAGCCCAGAAATAATTTCCAGTCATTTTGATCATGGCAAGCGTCCATTAAATCCCAAACCAAAAAATGTTGTCAAATGGAATGACCAGGGATACAGAAAGTCTGATCAGGTACGGCGAGATCACCAATGACTTTCTTCAATCAATTTGCCATCACTTTTGAGAAGAGTTTGTTGGCGGTGCACAATATTGACAGGTTGCCAGTTTTTCATCCGTCTGAGATCACCTGACTGGGAGCAGGCTCACCACTGCTTTCCAGAGACTCAATGGCATTACACCAGATCGTAACGATTCCTGGATAACATTCAAGAGTTCCAGACCCACAAGGTCCTAAAATTCCAAGTGAAATTCAGCTGATATGCCATTAATTCCGGGTGCCTTTCCAGAATCCATTTCACCCAGGGGCTCGTTCTAGTTCAGCAACGGTAAATGTCACCTCCAGCTCCAGACATTTAGTCTCAGTCAGGGATGGGAGATTGGAGGTAGAATTTTATCTTATCCTCACAAACATTTTTTTGAAAATAGTTCTGAATAGAACTTTCTAATGGTACTTTTTTTTTTTTTGTTATCTCATCAGAATTTGTAATTGGATTCTCTCTGGAGTCCATAACTGATAAAATATGCTGAGATGGCTTTGTTTCGGATTCAAGGTAGAAGAAGGATTTCTTCGGACTATCTGATGCTTTTAGATTATGTATTCCAAGCCTAACTAATGATTCAGCAACCTTTTCCTGCAATAGTTCCTGAAGCTGAGTCCTTCTTTCTCGGAGTAATTTTTAATTTGTGTCATTCTCTTGTTTTGCCGGTTTGTTCTCTATTTTTAGAATTTCGGTTCTCGCCGAGCCAATGTGCTTTGACTTTCATGAGTCCTGTACGAATTAAACTGTTGACAAAACAGCCGTATATGGGTTTTCAGATTGTCCCACCATACATTCCTGGATGGAAAATAAGACTTTTTTTTTTCAGCTCACGCTATCCAGAGATTGTGAAAAGCTTCTTTAAAAAGGGCATCATCCAGAAAACTAGTACGAAACTTCCAATAGGCACTCTTATGTTTTGAATTGTAGGCCCACAGTGACCATGTGGTGGTCAGAGAAGATAACTGTGAAAATATTTGAGGAGGCTACAACATTTTTAAAACATGGGGTGATGTACCATCGGTCAAGTCTTGCCAAGGACACGTGACCATTGGAGCATCGACACCATGTGTGTTGTTGGTCATTTGGTTGCATCAAGTGCCATACATCAAGGAAACCCACGACTGAAAGAAAATGGGAGAAGTTATAAAGGCAGACACAGAACAGACTTATCCCGATATATCTTCTGCAATCTTAACTTCAGCGCGGAAAGGTGCCATGACACACACACACACACACACACACACACCACCACACACACACACACACACACACACACACCGATGAAGAGAAGTTAATGAGAAGAAAAAGGAGAGGAGATGAGGCTGTTAGTTATAGCGCGGAGTTATAACTTTTTCATTTCTACGTTGGCCGTAGCAATTCGACAAGCCATGGCCACTGACCGCGCCACCCAGTACTTTTGGGGGGATGCTCCGCTGAACGATCCCCCTTGGTAGTTCGCACGTCGTCTCCTGCTTGGCTATCCAGAGAAGGGGCGCGACGTCAGGCGTGAGGAGGGACTTTGGGTGGAGCAATGGCGAGTGGTGGAGAAGAGCGTAGTAAGCAGCAAGTGGGTGGAGAAGGCGAGTCGAGAGCGAGTTGTGTGGAGTGGCAGACAGGATCAGGTGGGTGGGTGGAGCCAGCGATGAGGCAGTGAAGAAGGCGGCGTCAGCAGCTAGTGGTTGGAATAGGGTGGAGTCAGCAGGCGAATGTATAGATCGATCCCAGGCCAGAAAGAGAGGATAAGCAGGAGCGCAGACAGCCTCACGACCCATCCTTTATAGACCCTGCGGTGCAGGGTGGGGTGCGACCCCGAAGCGGTGTCATCACTAGAATCGGGTGCTCTGGGCCTCGGCCACCGCACGGCCCGGCTGCCATGACCGGAAATGGCCTCACTGTACATCTGGCTAGCCATAGCTGAGCTGCAGAATCGTCTCACTTCGAACCCCGTGATATGAATCGCCTTGCACCGAACTCCCGTGCCGTGCGCCTGCAACTGGCCGAAGTTCGCATCGGCCCCACATGCCTGCCCGGTGACCCGCGGTTAGCGTTGGTCAATGTGCCTGCTCCATGGTATGCCACGCGGCCTGAGTGATCCGGGCCGCACAGCATGCCTCTGGTGGCGGCTGCATCGAGGCGGAGGCGCGAGAAGACCTCCACTGTCTTGGGAGACATCGGTGGAGAGCGAGGATCGACAGTAAGATGTTATTGTAAACTTATGCGCAGACTCGAATGAAGAGATGCGCTATGCATGCCCTGTACAGTGTGCGTGGGTCCACCATTTTATATGTGGTTATTTATTACGGGGCTGCGCCCGTGTCTGCCATCGTGCTCGCGGTTATTTGTCATAGGCGGTGGTGTGCGCGGTGCCGGCCCTGCTCTGTCATGAATTGAAGGAGAGGATTGGATATAATTATTAGATGTAGATTTGGGTTGAAAAGAGTATAGATATAATTATGAGCCGCAGAAATGGGTTGAAAAGAGCGTGCCACGTGCATCCTGTACGGCGGGGTAGAGGTTGTTTGATTGCTTTTGCGAAGATACATTCTTATAGTGTAGGGTGTGGCTGCAGTTTTTACAGGTGGCCGTCTGAGTGCAGTGCCTGCTTTGATTTAGTTCAGGAATAAGAGGAAAAGAGTAGGAATGAAGTTAGAGATATAATGAGACCTAACTATGAGATCCACACAACGCCACGTCGCCGTTTGACCCATTAGACATGAGGTAAAGGTATAACTGTGCATATTTTAAGGAAATAACTGTCATGGGCAGTGTGACCACTCCTTGGCTTTTTTCACAAGATATTGGCTATTCGTTGTTCACCTTGGCGTCTTGGTTTTCTATAGGTTTTCTTGGCGTATAGGTTTTCTATTATCATCGCTTTTCCAAAACCTTGTGAATTCTTGGCTTTTTCATTGGCTCACCTTGGCATTTATGAAAATGAGGAGTGGTCACACTGGTCATGGGACCACTGTATGATGGATGCCATTACCTGGAGGCATGCGGTTTCCAGAACGCAACTATATATTTATATTATATATTATATATTATATTATATATATATATATATATATATATATATATTACGGCTGTGGAAATTCGCAACCACCATTCAGGTCCCGTAGGTGAGGTATTTCTGAAGTACATGTATAGTTAGCCCAAACCGTTGTTTAGAGGGAATTAATGTGATTCATTCGGGCTGCGACACTTTGAGTCGGTCGTTTTTCTGTCTTTCTTTATTTTTGAACCAACGCAGTCACACAACCACGCATCCCCAGCCACAGCGCCGACCGCGCTGCGGCCGCGCCGCCTCCGCATCTGCGCGACTGCATCTTCGCATCCGCCATTTCTTCTCCGCGCTCGGTGTGGGGGAGGTGCGATCCGAGCCGGGGGTCAAAGGTGAGAAAAGGTGGGGGCCTCTTTTTGGGGGAATAATTCCTGGCCCGAGCCAAGACTGACTTTCCTCCCCCCCGCACAGCGGGCGGGAGGGGGAACGAGAGGGCACGCCCCTTTTCGGGACCCTCTCGAAGGAGGTGGGAGCCGAAAACGGGGGCGGAGTGGAGGGCGGAGCCCCGCGCTATAAAGACGGACACGGCGGGTGCAAGAAGACACGCCCTTGGTCTTTTTCCCCTTCGTCGTGGAACTGGTGGGGTGGAGCTGTGAGGAGTCGTGTTGGTTGGTTGCTCCCTCGTCTCGGGTTGAAGAGTCATCGCGGGTCGAGCCCGAGGAGCTCGTTGAAGTCGAGCTGTGTCGGAGTTGAGGTCGTGGGGAGGACTCGACGGCCCACCAGGGAAGTCACCCTTTTCTTTTCTTTGGGGTTTTGGGGCAAATGACTGTGGGAGGCGCCTGTCTTGTAAAGTAGAACTGTTATAAGTGTTGCCGAGTGTTCGCGTTAGTCGGTGTTAACTCTGTGTCGTCGTTGCTTTGGTTTATTTGATATATGTCATTCTGTGACTATACGTGTGCTTGTGCCTGTGTCTGTGTAAATAAAGTGCTTGCATGTTGAATTGTTCCCGTTTCGCTGCCTCCTTTCCTTTGTTGAACCTCCATCTTGCTTCACGTAAAGGGTTCGAGTGGGCGTGATACGCCCGATAATTAATTGGAACCGTCGAGGCCGACGATAACACCGCTCGGTTATCCCGATAGCACGGAACGGACCGCTTAAGCGGTTCGTGTCCGAAGTCGACCTGCGGCGAGGTGCGATCGCCCGGTTTACCATCCGCGTGGGTACTTAGGTAGGTCGAGTTTGGCGAACAACCCTATCCCACGCGGTTGGCCGATTGTCACGATCGTGGTGAGGCCGAAAGGCCCACCCGTGACTGGCTCCCGGCGTTAGTCCGAGAGGGTCACGACTGAATTGTCCGTCGGTGGGCGAGACGTGCCGCGATTCGAGTCACGTGGCCGTTCGCACGCCGGCGGGCGCGAATTCGCAACACTGGTGTCAGGAGCGGGATACGAATCTCCTGTCTCCAGCTAAATTCACGGGAATCGGTCAGGGGTGAGAGGAGCGACCCCGATTCCCTCAAATTACGAGCGATTTAAAATTAACCCCTTACGAGAAGTAAGATGGCGTCTCAAGGCGAGCGGGTGCCGGGGTAGAATGTGTATGTGTTTGAATGTAGAATCCATGGTCAGGATGAAATCCCGTGCAGGAAATGCTTATGGTGCAGGATGAATTTCCCCCAACCGAACCAAGACCGAAATGGGCTTGGCAGCGGCAGGGGCATGCGGTGTATGACACCTCCCCTCCCCCCTCCGCCAAACCCCCCGATCCTGAACGAATCGGCTCAGCCAAGTATACCGACATGGCCCAGCTATGCGCCATGCTAGCAGGATCAGTGGGGACATGCAAGGAATGAAAACGAATGCGCACAAATGAAAACGAAGTAAAAGGCATGAACGAAAAAATGGATACGAATGCGCAACAAGTGAAGGAAGAATGAAAGAAATGCGGGGTGAGATGCAGCAAATGGGCCGAAGCCTGCAGGCGGGCATGAGAAGGCAATAACGGGGGAGTGCGTAATGGCGAGCACGTGTGGGAACGAACGAGCTGGGAGGGGGTGCACGGTTGCCAGGCCCGCAATGGAGGAGAAATTAATTCGGGGACGTGTGAGACGAGACACGTGGAGGTAACAACGACGGAAGAAGTGACGGTGACACAGAGGGAAAATTAATTGGGGTGACGGAGACGTGCAGAGGGAGATAAGACACGAGGTGAAAGGAATTGGAGGGAGAGAAAAGAACAATTAAGACGGAAAGCAAGGATGAGGTACGGGGAGATCGTGAAAGAGCAAGGAGGAAACAGAAGGAAGGACGGGAGCGACTTAAGGAAGACGCAAGGTTGACCTACGTAAAGATAAGGGAAAGACGCCAGAAAGAAGCAGAGACTAATAGACACGAGGAGACAACAGAAACTAATAAATGTACAGAGACACGGGAGATAGAGAGTGAATTGGACGGGGTTAGAGACGCACACACACACACGGAGTTAGTGGAGGATATGGGGGTGAGCTCGCAGAACGTGTAGGGACCGGTGTGAGCAGCTGATGGCCTCCTCCAGGAACGAGGGAGGGAGTATCCCCCTTGAGGCGAGTCACGACCAGGTGAGTTCGGTCGTGTCGAGCGAGTTTGAGGGGAAGAGTGCTGCGGACGGGTGCACGAGGAGCTTAGGGGGTATAGAGGCCCGGAAACCCTTGGGGTGGCACAAATCCCAGTGTGGTTGTCCCGGTGTGTGTGGTGCAAGGTGTGAGTGCGTCCCGTGTGTGGAAGCGACCCGTGTGTGAGTGGTGGGGTGGCAAGTGGCCGAAGTGCGTGCTTCCCAGCACGCCGTGTGTGGATGAGGCACCGCGGGCGAGTGCCCCCGCGTGTGTGAGTGGTATGGTTGTTGTGAGGGAAATGGCACGGTGTGTGAGTAAGGCACGGTGTGTGAGGGGACCGTGTGTGTGAGAGAGCGGTACGTAAGGGAGATGACGGTGGGCATGCGTGAGCTTGCAGCCGCGTCTCCCGGTGTGAGTGTGATAGAATGGAGAGTGAGCGTCGTAACACGCAGGTGTGCGTGGGTGGAATGGCGACGACGACGACGACATGTGAGAGACAAGGGCCGGGTAGCGGCCGTAGTTGGAATGGGGACCGCGCCGGTTCACCCAGCGGCGAGCGCGAGGTCCGTGCTGTGCAACGCACGAGGCGCCACGTGCTCGGCTGCGGGAGTGAAGCCCGGTCCGGAAACGCCAGCGGTGGATTTGCCGATCCGCGGACGGACAAAGTATAGGAGGATGACGGATTTGGACCGGACGGGTTCTCCACGCGAGCTTGTGTTAAGCTCCAACGGGCAGAGCACATGTGTTCCGTGGGGAGCCCCTCGGAGTGCGAGGTTTGCTTTTGGGGTGCGCAGGGTGACGTCATGGCTGCACGTGGGGTTGGAATCCGGCAGGAGGGGTGAATCCCTGCCGGATGGTACCGTCCAAGAGGGAGAGGTACACAGTGCAGCTGCATGACGTCACGGGCAGGTGCAAAGTGCGCGAGCTGCGTTTGCCGCGCTGGTGCTGCGAAAAATTTGAAGAAAAAAATTAACAAAAGCAAGCTCGCTTTCGGTGAACAGGATTCCCGGGTAAGGGTGGAAGACCCCCTGTCCGGGCACAGATGAAACTAGTTAGGGGAAGGTTAGCTTAGCTAGACCGGCTCCGTGGGGCAGGGGTAAGTCCTCATGGGGCCCGTGGAATGGATTAGGTAGAGGGATTGCAGGCAGATTTAGGTGGGGAAATGATTTTAGAGATTTGGGGACAGTGACAGACTGTGGATGTGTAGAGGGGACGTAGCTTAGCTACGTAGTGTTAAAGGGAACGTGCTGTAGTGTAAGGGACGACGTGGAGCACGAGGTAGTTAGGGGATTTAGTGAGCAGGATGGCAGAGATTCAGCGGTGTGAGTTGAGAGGTGTGGAAGGAACATGGAAACGTGTTGAGTGAGTGAGGCCAGCGGGTCTGAGTGTATGGAGCGAATGGGGAATGCATGGTGCGATGAGTGATTGGGGGGAGGAGTGATTCCCGCCCAGGGGACCCCGGGGTCAGTGTAGAGTGGTTAGTGGTTAGTCAAATTGACAAAATGGAGGTCGTTTTGCTGTTGGTGGGAGTGAGGCTCGAACCCATTTGGAGGGGTGCAGGAGCCCTGTTGACGGGCTGGGAGCGTGGCTGCGAAAGGTGAGTATGCTGAGTGGGTACCCGGGCACCGGGCTAGTCGGCCGTGGTAGGCCAAGGGCCATGGGGGCCGGGTTAGCGTAGTGGGCACGGGTGCGCCCGCATGATGCGGGGGCCCGGGGCGCGTTAGCCACGTGGGCAGTGTTGTGGGCACGGGTGACCCTCGGAAAGGGCCCGGGAAGCCAGCCTGCCACGTGAGGTTTCAGGGGAGTCGCCATGGAGGGCACTCCCTGGTGTTTAGGGAGCTGGTAGGCTCGGAGGCAGTGTAGTGCCCGGGGTGCCATAGCTGGAGAATCGGCAGAGGGTCGTGCCTGCCAAGGGGAGCCACGCGTCCAGCCATGAGACCGTGTGAGGGCACGGGAAGAAAATTGGGGGGCGAGGCCAAATTTGAGAGGACACCAACACAGGCGACGGGAATCTGGGTTGATAGAACCAATAGTTTAAGCGAGAGGCGCTTGTTCAAAGCCCCGGGGTAGTTTAAAGGTTAATGGACAGGGTAGATTAGGAAGTGTACCCCTCCGCACATCCATCCTTCGCTCACGTTGTGGGCCGTTGGACCCACTTTGTGTTAAAGATCGCTGAGGTCTGGGGAGGCATCCTGAGGCTTGAATTGGGCTCGACACATGATGCTAGCTCTCCTCATTCCCCTCCGGAAGGGAACGTAGGGGTTGGGAGTAGGCTAGGGGACGATAGGTAGCCGAACAAGGACAGTAAGGGGGTTAGGGAGACGAATTTATAGAGGGGATGAAATAAAAACAAACAAAAAATAAGTTGGGGGCTAAATTGGGTTTTGACAAATTAAGGGGGTGGGTATGGACTGTGACAGGCAAAGGCGATAGGTGGGAGGGAGACCGTAGGGTAGGTCCGAGCCCGCTTCCGAGTGGCCAGCACCACGCACTCCTCCCACCAACCTCCACTGCAGGGCGAGGGCCGGCCAACTTCATCGGCTGGCTGTGTTTTACTTCAAGGCCTGTGCCGCCAGTTCATCTGCCGGTGTGTTCGCCTACAGCGGCCTTGTCATGCCATGCCTTGCCTGCCTGCCTTTGCCATGCCATGCCCACTGCCCATGTGCACCTGCCGCGTTCTGTTTTGATTTGCCCCCCCCTTGTTCATTTCCATGTGCGCCGGGATCATCATCAAGCAACAGTTTGCAAGCTGCAAGACTGTCCTGTTGGCAGCTACAACACGGGCCGCAGTGGCGGCCCGTGCGCCGGTTTTCTTTAACTTTTTCTGCCTGCAGAGTCCATTGATCCTGGGCCATGGTTTAGTGTAAATTATAAAGTTAAGGTTAAGATGTACTGTAATATGAGTGCGCCATCGCCCGGCATGTATGTGTTAGGCCGGCAATTTTATTTAAGTCGTCCGTGTGAGTGGTTTTGTTTTTTTAGTTACTCAGCCCTCAGGTTATTTATTTTGGGGACACAATACCATGAATGTCACACTCAGGGATCCGAAGGTAAAACGTACTAGGGGAGAACTACACATGATGGCACACGAGAATTTGACGACTCGGGACGAGTCTGTAAAAAGGGGAGGGGTAGTGTTACGGCTGTGGAAATTCGCAACACCTTCAGGTCCCGTAGGTGAGGTATTTCTGAAGTACATGTATAGTTAGCCCAAACCCGTTGTTTAGAGGGAATTAATGTGATTCATTCGGGCTGCGACACTTTGAGTCGGTCGTTTTTCTGTTCTTTCTTTATTTTGAACCAACACGCAACCAACCACGCATCCCACCACAGCGCCGACCGCGGCTGCGGCCGCCTCCGCCATCTGCGCGACTGCATCTTCGCCATCCGCCATTTCTTCTCGCACGTCGGTGTGGGGGAGGTGCGATCCGAGCCGGGGGTCAAAGGTGAGAAAAGGTGGGGCCTCTTTTTGGGGAATAATTCCTGGCCCCGAGCCAAGACTGACTTTCCTCGCCCCCGCACGGCGGCGGGGAGGGGGACGAGAGGGCACGCCCTTTTCGGGAACCTCTCGAAGGAGGGTGGAGCCGAAAACGGGGGCGGAGTGGAGGGCGGAGCCCCGCGCTATAAAGACGGAACACGGCCGGGTGCAAGAAGCGCCGCCTTGGTCTTTTTCCCCTTCGTCGTGGAACTGGTGGGGTGGACTGTGAGGAGTCGTCGGTTGGTTGGTTGCTCCCTCGTCTCGGGTTGAAGAGTCATCGCCGGTCGAGCCGAGGAGCTCGTTGAAGTCGAGCTGTGTCGTCTCGAGTCGGGTCGAGTCGGCAGTGGAGGACGGCGAAGGAGAGGAGCTCGGAGTTGAGGTCGTGGGAGGAGGACTCGACGGCCCACCAGGGAAGTCACCCTTTTCTTTTCTTTGGGTTTTGGGCAAATGACTGTGGGAGGCGCCTGTCTTGTAAAGTAGAACTGTTATAAGTGTTGCCGAGTGTTCGCGTTAGTCGGTGTTAACTCTGCGTCGTCGTTGCTTTGGTTTTATTTGATATATGTGCATTCTGTGACTATACGTGTGCTTGTGCCTGTGTGTCTGTGTAAATAAAGTGCTTGCATGTTGAATTGTTCCTCGTTTCGCTGCCTCCTTTCTTTGTTGAACCTCCATCTTGCTTCACGTAAAGGGTTCGAGTGGCGTGATACGCCCGATAATTAATTGGAACCGTCGAGGCCGCATAACACGGCTCGGTTATCCCGATAGCACGGAACGGCCGCTTAAGCGGTTCGTGTCCGAAGTCGACCTGCGGCGAGGTGCGATCGCCGGTTTACCATCCGCGTGGGTACTTAGGTAGGTCGAGTTTGGCGAACAACCCCTATCCACGCGGTTGGCCATTGCACGATCGTGGTGAGGCGAAAGGCCCACCCGTGACTGGCTCCCGCGTTAGTCCGAGAGGGTCACGACTGAATTGTCCGTCCGGTGGGCGAGACGTGCCGCGATTCGAGTCACGTGGCCGTTCGCACGCCGGCGGGCGCGAATTCGCAACATAATATATATATATATATATATATATATATATATATAATATATATATATATTACGGTTGTGGAAATTCGCATTACACCATAAAAGAGTCCTCAGGTGAGATATTTCGGTAAGTTCATGTGTAGTTAGCCAAACCCGTTGTATAGAGGGATATGTGTGATTCATCCGGGCTGCGACGCTTTGAGTTAGCCATTTTTTTTCTCTATTGTTATTTTCGACCATTAAGCCGCCAACAACGCAAACATCCACTACCTTTTCACAACTCCATCCCGCAAACATCGCTTCACCGCCATTCCCAAACGACGCCCGCCAACCACCAAACCACACAGAAAACCCCCACCACCTTCGCCTATCTCTTCTCCAACCATCGACCCACCACCAGTCAACACCAAACGTCGTGCTGTCCAGGGCCCGTTCGGCGATTGGTGCCGAATGCATCGAGCCGCGAGCGCGAATGGCGGCCTTTCCGAGGGAGAAATCCGGATCAGGAAGGCTTCACGCCCCCTTTTTCTCCGTCAAATGGGCGAGCGTCGTGCGTATGGCCCCGCCTCCAAGCGCGATGAACGTGGATTCTTTACGAGAGGAATTCGGATCAAAAAGGGTTCACGCCCCTTTTTGCCGCACCAATGGCTGAACAGAGGGTGGCGTGGCCCGCCTCAATCGCGTTTTGATCCTGAAATTTGCATATAGGCTCCTCCTGCGGCCTATAAAGACGCGAGCATAAGGCGACTCGAAGAGTTCGCGCGGTTGAGTTGCAGCGGCTGGGCGGGGCAAGTGAAGAGGTTAAAGTGAAGACGGCGGTCGGCAACGAGGTTGCGGTGTGGGGGTCGCTCGTCTCGTCGCGGGGTCCAAGCAGCCAGCCATTCCCCTCTCCCTGAGCATCAGCAATCCCCCCCCCCCATCCGCGCTGGGATAGTGCCGGGGGCCCCGTTCCTCCCCACCCTAAACGTGGTGCCAACAAAACTGCTTGCGCGGAGCACGCCGTTGAGGGCTCGCCGACCACGCCAGGGGCACGGAGTCGGGGCGCAGCTGCGCGAACATTGCGGCTTGCCCGCCATCGCGGTCACGAGGACGCGGGTAAGACCTTCTCGGTCTCGTGGACCTGGCCGCTCCTCAGGATCCACGCACATTTGGTCCACGGACCTGTCTGCCTCCTTGCCTGTGAGGGTGGCTTTCTTTCCTTTGTTTTTTGTATGAGTGATGTGGCGCCGAGTCCCGACAAGTAGAACTGTATAAGTGTTGTAAATAATTGCCCTTTTATTCGGTCATATTGCATTTGCTTTTGTTGCATCTTGTCTTGACTGTAATATACGTGCCTTCCGTGTTTCCGTAATAAATGTGCATTGCTTGTTGAACTGTTTCCCGCTTTGCTTCGTCTCCTTCCTTTTATTGAATCTCCATCTTGCATCACGTAAGGGGTTCGTAGTCGGTTTCAACATCCCGGTAATAATCAGAACCGTCAAGGCCGACGATAACTCCGCTCGGTTATCCTGTAATACGGAACGAACCGCTTAAGCGGTTCATGTCCGGAGTCGGCCTGTGGCGTGGTACAACTCCTCGGTACGCTACTCGCGCGAGTACTTAGGGTAAATCGACATTCGGCGATCGGACCCTATTTCGCGCGGGTAGAATGCGGACTGAGTTTGGTGAGGTTAAACCCCACCCGTGACTGGCTCCGGGCGGTAGTTCCCGAGGGTCACGACTGAATTGTCCGTTCCGGTGGGCGAGGCGGCCGCTTTTGGCTACACGGCGGTCGTTCGCACGCCGGCGGCGGCGAATTCGCAACACTGGTGTCAGCGAGCGGGAAACAAACTCTCCCGTCTCCAGGCTAAATTCACGGGATCGGACCAGGGGTGTGCGAGGCGACCCCCCTTCCCAAATTACGAGCAGGCCAAATTAATCTCTTACGAGAAATAAGATGGCGTTTCAAGGCGAGCGGGTGCCGGGGGTAGAAATGTATATGTGTAGTAATGCGGATCCATGGCCCGGGATGGTACTCTTGTAATTTGAATCCGTGGGGAAGCTCAACCCTATATTCTGAGCACGAACTTTACTGGCAAACTGAGTCGCATAATGGCGGCGAGATCGCACCTCAGCGCAGCACGGAGCGAGCGGCTATTTATGGCGCGACACGAGGCGAGCGCCCCCAGCAACCGTTTCAAACCACGTGGGCATGGCAGGCGAGGTCAAGCGCGCCTACACCGGACATTGGCGGGCTTTGGAAAGAATTGAAGGAAGAATGGAGGACCGAGTCGAAAAAGAAAAACAAACACGAGCTGGAAGTAAAACGATTAAAGAAAGAACTATTGGAGAAGTCAGACAGGCAAGGAACTAGAGGGAAAAGTGGGGAAATAGAATTGAGGATCCATAAGTGGGAACAAGGGACGAGCGAGCTAAGCAAGAGAATGCAGGAGGACCGAATTGGTAATTCCGGGATAGAGAGAACTTGGAAAGGAATGGAAAAAAAGCTGGAAAGGAAAAAGGTGAACACGACTTGGAATTTAAAAAAACTGAAGGAAGAGGTAAGATCAGGCAAATAGATAATAGAAATCCGAGAAGGGACGATAAAATTGAGAGAGGAATGGCTAGAAAGAGGAAAGGAATACGGGAAGAAAATGGACGAAATGAGGAGGGAAGCCTGGGAAAGTTGTGTGGAAAGGAGGAAAGAAGCATGCAAATTGAGAGAGGAATTATGGGAAAAAGCTTCTGAGATACTGAAACAACTAAACCAAAGAGAGAGGATTACAAAACGAACTAGGATGTTAAAAGAGGAGAGGAAGAGAGCGGAAAATGAAACGTTGAGGAAACACACTGTCAGATCAAACAGTTGGAAGCAAAGCAGGTTGGAGTGTGCGGAGATGAGAAAGGAAGTAGAAAAGAAAGCTTCGGAGTTGCAGAAGCACCAAAACAAAGAGACGGAATTACAAAACGAGTTGAGGATGGTGAGAGAAGAAAGAACAAGGACGGAGAATGAAACGTTAAAGACCCACACTGTAACAGATTGAACAGCTGGAAGCGAAGGCCAGATTAAAGAATGAGGAACAAGAAGAGTACTGAAAGAACAAGGAATGAGACAGGAGAAGGAAATTAGTCAATTGAAGGAAACCACGAGATTGCAGAGTGAGGAACAAGAAAGACAATGGGAATGAAAACAAAAACATGAAGCTGAGGTTGACCAATTGAAAGAAAAGGTGAGGCTGGGTGCGAGGAGATAGAAAAGAACAGACTGAGTGACAAGACTGCCAAAGAATAGAATGCGGACTGAGTTGTGTGAGGTTAAACCCCACCCGTGACTGGCTCCGGGCGGTAGTTCCCGGAGGGTCACGACTGAATTGTCCGTTCCGGTGGGCGAGGCGGCCGCTTTTGGCTAAACGCGGTCGTTCGGCCGCCGGCGGGCGCGAATTCGCAACAATATATATATATATATAGTCGAGCTCTCCTGCAATCAATTACCTTCCTTTTCTTATTATAATGTAAAGATTGACTGCTATATAGTTGAGGGTTGGTTTTTGCACCATTCTTATGATCTGGTGGAAAATTGGTGACCTTGCATTATGCAGGCATGCAACCCTCAGATAATGACCTGGAACAGAACAGAAAAGATGAATAGACTGAGCAGATGAATAATTTGTGTGTATTGAAGTGCCAATCCCATCATGCTCAGTACAGTAGCACCGGAGGAGCTGAGTGATTAGGAACAGGGTTCCTTTCTGCATCCTTGAAAGTTGTGGAGTTTTTAAATTGCATTTGTCCAGGCCTGCAAAGTCATGGGTTTCAGTGTAGGTCATTGAAAGTCCTGAAAAATAATAAAAACTGAAACGACGGGGGTGGGTACTTTTTAAACAATCAAACTGATCTCGCTTCATTTCAGACCTTCGTTTGAAATCTCATCCAATGATTATGCTTTTCTGTCTGAAGATGACAGAGGTTAAGCGTGTTCGAGTTGAGGGTATATTTCTGTACTAATTGGACCACTTTTTTTTTCCATCATCTGCTCAAGGTGCTTTTTCAAATGGAAGTTGTTCATAAAGAGACATTGATGCAGCCTTGTTTTTACCATGTTTGTTAATGTAGAAATGTAACTTGGTATAAATTATGTGAAACCCTCTTCAATGCTTGGTGTGCTTTTAACCGGGTTGTCGTCTCGTGTGCAGTGAAACGTGACCTCACTTCTGTGATATCAGAGATCATGATGTATTTTATGATCGTGGCGAGCACCTTGTGCCTGGCCGTGACGCTCGTGGTTTGCTACAAGCAGGTGGAACAGGCCGACCTGGAAAAACGTGGGAATGTGTAAGTCACAACACCATTATTTTATCACTTGTTCTCATTTTCCTCCCTCATTCTCACACACACACACACACACACCTACCTACACACCTACACCTACACACACACCTACACACCTCCCATGTACCCACTCCACAATCTCACTGTCACTTAATTTGCCTTGATTTTCACTTCTGCTACACATCACCCATGTTTACCCTGCGCGTGAAGGTCAAAGTGGGGATGCTGTGTCACTGTCTGTCTACAGACGTGTTGGTCTAATGCTCGAGGAGCTCCTTGATCTCCTTTGAATATTATATTTTGGACACTGTAGAACATGAATCTGAACACAAACTTGCAGCTTAGCACTACGTTGGCTCTGACATTGGCAGATTGGGGATCTGGCGCGATCGTGCATGCTTAGGCCTAAGTCACATTTGGCACGGCGGCCGTAGGGTCTACAAAATCTACGGCCACTAGCAATTATAGCGCAGCCGCAGTATTTCCACGGTCACACAATGTAGCAGTCACATATGTTTTTGTTTTTCGGGTAGCCGCACGGGGTATTTTAAATTGTGGAGACCGAAAACGTGGGGTGCCGTACGGTCTTTGATTTGATGTCGCACGGTGACCTTAGGGCGTCCCTGCGGCGGCCATAGAATTTTCAAGGTGCCCGCAAGGCCACCGCAGGGGGGCCCCAAGGCGAACGTGCGGCCAGACGGGCAGTAACGAGTGGGTATATATACCAGTTCTTTTTTTATTACTGAAATAAAAATATACCAGTTTGGAATATACCAGTATATATAACTGACTATACTATAACTATGATATATATATATATATATAACTGAATATACCAGTTCGGAGTATAGGAAAACACCTATACTCCGATCTCTAGCGGTAGCGCACGGTCGACGCAGACTGCCACGGAGGCCGTACGTAGGACGCACGGCGGGCGTACGGGAACCGTGCGTCGACCCTGCGATGCCCGCAGGTAGTCACACAGACCGCAAGGCCACTGTACGTTGAACACAGGGATGCCTTAGGACTACCCTACGGCGGCCGTGGAAATAGTGCGGTCGCCGTAATTTTTTGGGGGTTGGCAAAATTCATTTTTCATTGATAAGAGCCTACGGCAGCCACACGAATAACGCAAGCCCACCGTACGGTCGACGTGGAACACATCTACGTCACAGCTTGGCTTGTCGAATTGCTACGGCCAACCTAGAAATTAAAAAAGTTATAACTCCGCGCTTTAATTCCACGGAGACCCCTACGGCCTGTAAAAGATAGCCATACGGCGTAGGGCCACCCTCAGGCCACCTCAGAAACTCTGCGGCCGCCGCACGTTTCTGTCAATTCAGGGGGGGGGGGGTACGCGCCGTATCCTAGCCGTAGAGCAAATGTGACTTAGGCCTTAGAGAAGAGTATGGTAATCGTTTTCCTCTGCCTGCCTGTCTGGCAGTCAAACAAAATTGAAAGTTATTCCAATGAGGAAACTTACTGTTATTTATGATGTTATAAAGGACACAAATGTAATGTGTTAAATAAGGTAGTGTAATAGACGCTGCTTCAACGGAGGTAAACGTCTGGGAAAAGAAAAAAAAGTGATAGTCTTTTAAACCTTTATTTTATTTCAATTGAATTATATACTTGAACACAAGTTGCCTGGTTCACACTTCAAAAAACTTCCAGTTTAGCAGTACTTGGACAATATATGATGCCATCTCGATGAATCAAATTTGCTGCTCGTGCTCTGTGTTGGAGAATATCGAGATTCAGACAAAATTGCGGCTCGTAGGAAATATAGTATGTGCTCAAACACAAAGCAAGAGTTTTTAAAAGAGCCTTCACATGTCCTTTGTCCATGCAGGGTTACGTGCTCTATGACCTTAGTAGTTGGAATTGCACTACAAACTGCTGTGTTTATGTACACATGCCAAGGTGGGGTAGGGGTAGGGTGTGGGGGAGAGCTGTTCCTCATAGGGGATATTAATCCGACAGTATTTTGCACAAAGTAAGTGAAAAACGAATTATCTGCCAGGTCACTTTTGGCCAAGTACCTTTTTTACACCAAACTTCTTTATTTTTAAAAATTCCATTGAAAAACCCTCATCCGCTGTCCTCCTCACCTCGCCTTTATTTTTATTTTCACCTTTATCAAATGGTCTTCCTTCATGTCATTTTTTTTCCCCAGGACCGATTACCTGGTCATTGCACCTGTAAACAAGGAGGGTGGTGCTGGAGAAACGGCAGAGGAGGAGATTAAGGAGACAACATAGGGTTTGTTCCCATAAGTTATACAACAATTTTTATTGAAGTAGAAGTTTCCTTTTTTGTGAATTTCATATTTTTTACAGATAAACCATTGTGTTCATTTAGCTGATTGACTTAGAGAATTTTTGATATTTGGACAGATAAACATTGTATTGTTTAAGCCCAAAGCACCACATTAGGAAACAGGAAGAGAGTCTGGGAGATATACCGTACAACATTACTGAGAACCTGAAGTTGCATGTACTCAGAACCGATAACTGGTCCTTGAGCTTTGCCATATCTACGGTAATATTGTACAATGAAAATTAGATGCAGAAAAAGGCAATTGTGGCTGCATTGAACACTGCTTCTCAATCACGTGATCATTGTAGCAAGTAACAGCGATTGATAATTATGATGGAATGGGGGAAACATTCCAACAGCACTCTGTCATTAGGGATTGGATGTATAAAAGGCACCTGCAGGTGGTGGACGGGAGGGTGGTGGTTAACTCTTCATAACAGGAAGGTTCATTTGAATTTCACTTCTCAATTGATTCGGTAAGGGAAGGTGGGAGTCATCGTTCGATTTCACAGCTGTGTGGCTGCCAAGATAGCCTAGAGGTATGCACACATGCCTGTGCACTGTCTAGCCTTTGTTATAATCTCAGTAGGGGTTGTACAGGGCCTGGAAATCCTTGAATAGCATGGAAATTTAGCTCAAGTTCAAGGCCTTGAAAGCATGGATTTTTGCCGTTTTCCTCTAAGGACCCCCGGAAGAGGCATGTGGAATGAAAAAGAGAAATGGTCGACTTGTTTTGGTTTAAATTTGAGAAGCAATTATTTTGAGCGATCACAGGAAACGGTTGTGGAATCTGATACTGAGTTGTGGAATCCACAACAAAAAAACTGATACTGACACGGACGAAAAGCAAAATACATCGCCTTGGGGCTCTGCTGAGGAAGAAAGGTGGAGACACTCACCTGGGTGAGGCATGTTGGGTTAGGGTTAGTGCCTGGAGAAGTTCATCCTCGGAGATGACACAAAACAGAATTTCTTTTCTGAAATGGAATTCAGCTTTTTTGAAATGCAAAATCACGAGCTTTAAATTTAATTGACTCCATTCTTTTGAAAAAAACATTTTAGTTGCTCAAATGTACCACACTGACACACGTACTCCTGCAGCGTGAACAAAAACTAAATTACCATTTTTATTCTGGTCCTCTCAGAGAATAAGGTGACTTAATTATGGAGGAGCATGATGTAGATTTTCTGAAAAGAATGATGTCCCCTTGCCTTTCTTTTAATGATCATTTAATGGGAGGTAGTACTGTGTGGAGAATTGGCCAACACATACACGTGGGGTGTTGGTTGCAGCCATTGAACGTTAGATGTTCCTGGTGTTACACACGTAAAAATAGTTGGTCTGGTGGTCGTTGGAGGAGGATAATCAAAAAAATTTTTACAAGGGGAGAATCAAGTTTCCAGGATCATTCATTATTACCTGTATGGAGGTAATTACAAACTGCGGTTGGCTACAGATAAGAAAGGCACTCACCAAGCAAACTGTGGAGTGTGCGATCGTGGGTTTATGTAAGAAATATGGGTGAAGTAGTTGTGAAGAACCACGTGCAAAACTTATTGAAAGCAAATTCCGTGAGATCTCATGACATAGTCACCTGTTTACGTGCAAAAAACTTTTGTCACCTGTTCAGAGTAATGTGAGCAACCAATCCTATCCCTCTCCTTAGAATTTCTTTTTACAGTCAAAAAAGTACTTCTCTCTCTGGAAACCAGCAAGGCGTAAGGATTACATGGAATTCCTCCTCGTACCTTGAAGGAGTGTACTTCAGAACTTGCACCTGTGCTTCCTCATTTATTTTGCTTCTGTTTTTAAAACCAAAACGTTTCCTTTTCCCTGGAAACCTGCATTAGTACAGCCTATTCCAATGTAGAGTGATCATTCAAAACCTTCCAACTACTGTACTATTGCTCTGACTTCCACTATTTCCATCATCTTTGAACACCTTCTCAATTCTCATTTCATCAAGCATCTTGAATCTCAGTATTCTCTCTGACCGTCAATATGGCTTTCGCAAGGCGAGATCTCCTCGTGATATCCTTTCCTATATTACGAATGTCTGGGCTTCTTCTGTGAGAAACTTTGGGAGATCCTTTGTTGTAGCCCTTGATGTCTCGAAAGCTTATGACAGTGTGTGGTATCAGGGTCTGATATCCAAGCTCCCCTCTTTCAGCTTTCCTACTTCACTCTGCCCTCTCGTAGCTTTCTTTCTCTCTGGCCGTTGTATCTCCGTAATTGTTGATGTTTGAACCTCTTTCTCCTTCACTGCCAACAGCGGTGTCCCTCAGGGTTCTGTCCTGTCTCCTACACTTTTCCTTCTTTTTATCAATGATCTTCTTTCTTCTACAAACAACCAAATGCATTCATTTGATGACGATGCATTCATAAGGAATCTAATCATTCATATGATTACATTCCTCTACATTTTTCACATCTGCTCCATCTTCTCTTGCTTGATCAACATCCTGCTTGATCACGACTACCTCCATAAATTCAGATTTGTACAGGATTTCTTAGTGGGACAAATGCAACCAAATTAAGTTTAATGCTTCTTAAACTGAATTTCTTCCTATTTCTCTGTCCAAAACTCTTCTCAACTTTGCATCGCCTTTGAAGGCACGACAATTTTACCATTTGATACAGTAAACATACTAGGTATTTCTATAATATCAAATCTATCTTGGAAACCCACAATGTACAAATAGCGAAGTCTGCCTCAAAGAAACTGGGAATCCTGTTCAGATATCGAAGATTCTTTTTGTCTGAACAGTTGCTCCGATTATATAGCGGTTTGATTTGTCCTTGTATAGAGGACTGATCTCACATCTGTGGAGGTTCTAGCTCCACATATTGTTGCAGACTCTGAGTTCGATGCTCGCCACGAGGGGAAGCACTCGGGTCCCTCTCAAACACCCGGTCCTGAGGCACAGATAACTGCACGCACCGGCAGGTTGCTGAGCAACCATGAACGCCGATTGGCACTGCCAATCTGGGCAGGGTTACTCTACTTTACATGATACCTTACCTGTGGACAGCCGAGTCAATTGGCGTCTCGTGCCCTCAGTGCACACCCAGATAACTGCCGAGCAATGCAGTGAGTGTGTGCTGGCTAACGAGAGCAGATTTGGTGGGGGCAGAACTTCCTGGCTAATCTAATGTGCAGACCATGCTGCACCATTGAAGGAATAGATGAAACAGGCTGGGTTCATTCATAACATAAGCAATTTATTATGAGCGAGGGTGAGGAAAGATCATGTGGCACAGTAAAGGGTTTTATTCAAAAAATGTACAGCAGGGGAAAGCCAGGATTTGTGGATACAGCAAAAGGAATGAAATTATTTCTTCCAAAAAGAAAGATACGGAGCAGAGCTAACCCGATATAAAGCACTTCGACAAGTTTGTATTATGCGACACATCACAGTTGCCAGCAGGCACACACCCGAGGAAATTAGAAATAGCCAGAAAGAAGCAGTTGAGGTGTAAGCGACCTCGTTGTATCTGGCATGGTCGACGGACCTACGCAACCCGATCACTTAGGAGAGTGGAGGAGGGAAGAAAACTTGGGTGCCTACGGTGTGTGAGTGGGAAGTGCAAAATGTGATGCAATGTGATGTAGAAGACGTGCACATCGGTATGCTCTTTCAGTGATGCCTCTGCAGGGGACGAGACAACAGATGGGAGAGAAAGATCCATGAGAGATAGCTTAATGGGGTGTGTAAGAGAGTCTGCAAATGTGTTATTAATGATGACTGTGGAACGCCGATGACCCGGCAACAACTCGGCGCTGCTCGCCTGCCTCGTTATTGTGTTGCCCTCTCAGCTCGGCTCTCATTTGGCAAGACTGGTAGATGATGACTCAGAAAAGACTCTGGACCCAAAAGACAAAGCACGAAAGATGAAAAGACCCTGATTCGCTCTCTTTTTTAAAGACTCGGGGCAAAGAAGAAGCCAGAACTCTGATTGATAGATGCTGTAGGCATTTCCGCGCGTCCCCAAAGGGTGGAGGAGCTCCTTGAGAGCCAACAGCCATCCATATCTAGTACCCAACTGCGTCTGCTGATGTCTTGCTGCAGCTCAGTTACTTTTTTTAGGAGGTTGGTCGCAGGATTTGCATTCTGGCCACTGTAAAACACATCATTGCACAAAACCCAAAAATGCAAAGAAAACTGAAAACCCACTCCGTGGGTTTGCTGTGCTGCTACCCTTTGTGGGGTAGCTCATCGGATGACGGGATTGGGGCAAAGCCTTCGGGACCCCCATTCCTTGATGGGAGGAAAAGCACAAGGTAAACATCCTGGGTCAGACTGCGGTGGTGTGTGGTGGAGTGGTGCTGAGGAGTCGTCCACCAGACCGCAGTCTCCTTGGGTTAACCTGAGGTGGTCCCTTCGGGTGGGTGCCTGGAATGTCCTAACCCGAAGGGAGGATGATTACCTGTCTCTGTTATCATCTGAGCTCAAGCATTTCAAGCAGTCATACAGCACTCTCTGAGGTTCGGAGACCGGAGAGTGGCGAGATCATGGCGGGTGGTGACACCTCTTGGTCTGGTCGCTCTGATGGTTACCATGTTCAAGGAGTTGCTGTAGCTGTGTCCAATAAGCTGATTCCAATGATAATTAAGGTAACACCGGTCAACAAGCATATTATGAGACGAAGGATTCGTCACTCCTTGGGTGTCGTTTCACTGGCCTCTGTATATGCTACAGCTGAGGCGAGTGATCTCATCGTGAAGGACGCATTCTATGCTGCGCTCGAGTCTGTGGTTGATCACTGCCCCAGGCGAGATACTCTTCTCATCTTGGGGGATTTCAATGCATCGACTGGAACTGATAGGGATGTTTATGAGACGTGTGTTGGTCCCCATGGGTCTGGAACTGTGAACCTGAATAGCATGAAGTTCCTTGACTTTGCAAGAAGTCATGGACTTAGGGTGGCTGGTTCATCGTTTAGGCACTCACAGGCTCATCGCTGGACTTGGTATTCCAATGCTGGTGGTGTGACAAAGGAGATTGACCATGTGCTCGTTGATTGTCGTTGCAGGATGATCCAGAACTGCAGGGTCTACCGGAGTGCTAAGTTCCTCAATACCAACCACAGGCTTGTTGTAGCAACTCTGAAGTTGCAGCTTAAATCCAGGAGAATGGTACGCAGCCCAGCCTTGGCTGGATGTTGGCAATGCCAAGGATGTGAGGGTCGCTGTGGAGTTTGCGAACAGGCTAAATGGGGAATTGGGGTGGGGTGGGGGGGGGGGGCGGTCTGCTGCTTTGGGGAATCTGAAGAGTTGTGCAGTGCCTTCAAGACCACCATCCTTGATGTTGCCGGTGGATGTCTTGGAACTCACCGAAGGGCGAATAAGAATTTTGTCTCAAGGGACACTGGATACCATTGAGCAGAGTCGCCGGGCCAGGCTGAATGGCAGAGCTGAGCTGTTCAGGGAGCTGAGGTGTAAAACTTAACGTGCACTAAGGGTGGACAAGGATGCCTATGTGCAAGGAATCTGTGAGGGGGTAGAGCATCACTTGTGGTCAAGTAATTCTTGTCATGCTTTCAGGGAATTTGCACATTGCGTTCCTCCAAGCCTGTCCCTCGTTGTTCTGGAGTTAGAGCAGAGGGTGGTAGGCTCTTGACGGAGGAGTCCGAAGTGAAGGCCCGCTGGGCCAGTTTCTTTGACTGGCTGTACCAGGCTGACCCACAAGCTTTTGAGTTGGATGTCAGGAGTGTTACTATCCCTATTGCTGACCCTCCAATCAACTGT
>CM068956.1:148552812-148563263 GCA_035128595.1 Eptatretus atami | reverse complement strand
TTATTGGACACAGCTACAGCAACTCCTTGGGCATGGTCACCATCAGAGCGACAAGAACAATAGTAGGTGTAACCACCCACCATGATCTCGCTGCAATCCGGTCTCCGAACCTCAGAGAGTGCTGGCAATACCGATGTCCAAACGCTTGAGCTCAGATGATAAAGAGACAGGTGATCATCCTCTCTTTTGGATCGGACATTCCAGGCATCCACCCGAAGGGACCGCCTCTAACCCAAGGAGACCGCCGTCTGGTGGACGACACCTCAGCACCACTCCGACACTCTCCTGCAATCTCACCCGGGAATGTTCCCCCTTGGTTTCTCTCCTATCATCAAGGATTGGAGGTGCCGAAGGCTTTGCCCCAATCCCATCATCCCGTGAGCTGCCTTGCAAAGGGAAGCTGCACAGGAGGTACTCCCACGGGGTGGGTTTTCAGATCTTTTTAATGCTTCGAGAATGTTTTGCGGAATGAATGGTTTTACGGTGGCCAGAGTGCAAATCCTGTCACCAACCTCCTCATAAGAAATAACCCAACTGCAGGAGGATGTCCACAGACACAGTTGGGCACTAGATATGGATGGCTGTTGGCTCACAAGGAGCTCCTCCGCCCTTTGGCAGGTTTTGTTTTTAATCCTGCTGGGTGTCCATATCCAAACACCCTCCTCACCAGAAAACCTGGTGGGGGTGACTGTGTAGTCACCGACAACCATATGTGTACGGTATATGGAAAGGCAAATTTACAATGCTCTTTTCAATAACTAGTGTGACCCCCTGTGGATCATCAGCAGACAGTTCTGGACTCTTTTCCTTTGTAAATTACCCATTTTGTTGTACCTTCCAATCCACGTAGCCTTGCAATCCACGACAGAGACTTTACAGCAGACAGGATGTGTTACGGGAAAGAGTGAGTTTTACGGCAGAGTTTCTCTCTCTGCACATGAATAAATGCCATTCAACAGGTTTTGGGGTATAGAGCACCGAAGTGTGACGTCACGTTGGCATGAAAACGCTCGACTGGTTCGAAACAAACGAAGCCGGGAGCACGCTCGCTTCGATCAAACGCATTTTTCCGTGTTGAAGCATCACTAAATATGGCTGCCGCGTGGTTTACCTCACTAGCAAATTTGCTTTCCGCCGAACTAAAATCTCTGCTAAGATGAGAGCATCATTTTGAATGGGATCATGTGAAAAACCTTTCATATTTTCCAGGAGAACCTGGGGGAATTGTTTCAAGCTATAATAATGAAAGGGAAATGTTACATAGTTGTGGTTAAGGGTTCGTTACCATCTCCGTTACCATCTCGTACTCTGAACAAGTGGACGCGTACAACGTTGTTCCATCTATCCACTCTTATGTCTTCTTTGGAAAGTCGTGTTGGGAAAACAAGAGATTTCAACGTTCATCATAAAGGTTTTGAATTACATGCACCAAAGACAACTTCACGGAATTCAAGATTTATCATTTCATTTCATGTTTTATCTTCTTGGAGTATCGATGGCCACATTGGAGACGTGCTCATGTAATTTTCACTGTGAATATCTACATGTACATTACTAAAAGAGCCATATTGGTTCACGAGTCAGTAAGTGACCACTATATTCGTTATCGGTGTGTGTCTGTCTGTCTGTCTGTCCTGAGCATAGCTCCGTGGGTTTTGATCCGATCTTGATAAAATTAGGGGTGCGGGTTTGTATCATGACTAGTTGTGTTTCCTGAGAATGGGCGTGCTGCGCCCATTATGGGCGGAGCCACGCCCAAAAAACGTGTTTTAGGGGTAACCGATTTCAAGTTACATCTTCTCCGAGGGGGTTTGTCGAATCTGGCAGGGGTTTCGGTATTTGGTTAGCCCAATGGCACCTGCTAGCCCCACGGAGCTCGATTTTTACATTTTCGTCCAAGGTCAAGGTCACAAGGTCACAAACTTAGAAAAATGTCAAAAAAATCAATAAATTCGGCATCGAGCTCCTAGGGTTTTCAACTGTTTTGAATGAAAGTTGGTATGCAAGTAGTGCTCTTCGAGTACTACAACTTTTTCATCTTTACGTTTTTCCCGATTCCTGCCAGTTTGCCCGTGGCGTCCCCTCGAAGGTCAAAAAATAAAAAAGCAACCGTGTACATTGCTCATGAACCATCCCCGTCTCCAGACTTGTGTTAACTTATTTTAACTAAGTTCATTTCGCCAGAAATGTCAGTGAAGTGAGTTAAGTGCCTTGTACATTGAAAGTGTGAGCATGTCTCCTATGATGATTTAGTGTGCATCAAATGAGTATGAAATTGAGTGTAATTGAATGAACACCTCCGGACAGGTACATTGATTTGATTGATTTGATGTTCCATACTCTACAGAGCGTCGGTGATGCCAAAGCAGTTTCCTAGTAAGGGTTATACCGGGTGGTTTATCATTGCCTTCTGGGTGGAACTGGTGCTCTTGGCTGTCTGTCTGCATGCCCAGGTAGGAATGAAATTAAGGAAACATATATATACTCGACATATTTCTGAGAAATGTGCATCCTGGAAGTTGCTTTGTCCAATGATTTTTAGTAAAAGTTGGGAACATGACTTTTTAACTTAATTAAGGTATGTTGAATTCGACTAGCCCTGTTCCCAAGCTGAATTTTGAGTTTTTGACCATCTAATTAGCAATTTTGACAATTGACAAAATTGACAATTTTGGGCACTTTCTTGGGACCGCCACTACTATACCATTTAAATAAATGTACATTGTTCACATGTACGCATCTTAGAAATGTCCCTTGAGCAAGAGATTAAAGCTACAGGCTAATAAAATTCGTAACATGCCAAAAATCTATTATTATTCTAATTAGCTACCGCCATTACCAAAAAATCTATTTTCTGCTGTAACTTTGTTACTATGCATGCAAACCTGACAAATGGGATGTCTAGACCTACGTTTTGAGGGTCAAGAAAAAATGATTAAGACATATTTGAAGCATTTTAATTAATGTTTACATGGTTACCGATGTTCATTAATAAAATGTAGAAGTTAAAGTTGCTAGTCTGTAATCATAAAAACTAAACAAAGTTCTATCATGCTGCTACGTGAACAAATTTCAGTCAACATAAACAGTTTTCAGGAATGCCTAACATCTTTTAGGCAAATCACATTGTATTCATACAAGGAGTCTGATCATCAATCTGTTGGCTTTGGCCATGCACCATTGATGTGCATCGTAATCTGAATTCCGGCATGTGCGCGTCGAGTCTTGCATTGTTTCGGACATGCACAGGCTACCATCTCGAGGCAACTGTCTGGAATGGACTCAATGCCAACAGTATGGTTGCAGTCCTGATTCCCCAAGTCTCCATCCCATTTCAGAGGGCGCAGGGAGCTCAGGTGTGGGGCAGTGGGAATTTCTCCATCATCGCTTGATAGTGTACTCTCATCAAATGGAAACGGAGCGCATCACTTGTTGGGGCCATGGCTTCTGGTTTCCCCATCTTGGAGAACAATAAATGCCTGTGCTGCATCAACAGAGTCTGTTGTGTGCACATTGTATATTCTGCAGACAAAGGTTTCTGAAGATTTATGGTTTCCTCTGTGAGTTCACCAATGCCCAGTTCTCAGCAATTCATGGTGCTTTCGAAGACCTTCCATGATGATCGTTTGTGTGATTCGCGATGATGATGTCCTCCTCAGATTTGCTGAAGCAGGCTTTGTCGACGGGTGCTGTGAATACTGGCTTGCATTTTCCACGAGTTATACTGACAGGATGCAGCTCCTCCAGGTCATTTGGCACAATCAAAGTATGTCTTGTGGATAGCTCGAGATTTTTAAGAGAAACATCAGTTGTTTGGCCTGTTGCCATGCTGCCATTTGAGTTGCATGGAAGGTATTCTTTCCATCAAGTGTTTCATCAAGGATGTCAATGTTATCACACAGTGTAGTGGATGAATTTATTTGCCCTCAATGTTTGGTGGAATGATGGCACCAGTTGCTTTTCCAATGATTTGAGAGTGCTCTCAGCCAAGGAAGTGTCTACTTGCAACACCTGTTCGTAACTCAGGCAATGCCCTGCCTTGTTGAACAATCGTACTCGGTCTTTTGACCGCGTAGCTTGATGAAGAGTACTTGCAAGACCAATATGTTTTGGAGTCCATTTTTGCCACCACTGACATAGTAGACAAGATCTTGTGCCACACTCAGAACTCTGCTCCGGACATGTTCTTCATTGTTCCCAGGGCTATCATCTTCAAGGATGCCTTGCCACTGACGATCAGTCTCAGTAGCATATATAAACTCTTGGGAATGTATGCTATAGCATCTTCTTCACTGACAGAGAACCCTTTGTGTCCTGGAGTTTCCATCATGTCTCCACGGACTTTCATAGCTACATGAACAAGTGAAAGGAAAATGTCATCCTGGGCTCATACTTAGGAAAGGCTAACTTTTCCTCACTCTCCTCTGTGTCTGTTTCATCTGCAAAACTGCTGTTGGCTGGTACTTGTGGGAATCAATACGGTTTTTCGTTCTGAATATACAAACTGTCAAGAGGTGAAAGAAATTGAAAATGTCCCAAGTTGTGACTTCAACTTTCCTTGAATGTTCCTCTCTGCTTTGATAGGATGGCTGAATCATGGTTGAAGATTCCTCAGCTAGCTCTGTATACCTTTCCCATACATCATCCAGAAGAATCACATGTCTCTTGTCAGCTGATTGATGGAGCTCTTGGCAAAGCCATATCATAGCAAGGTCTGTATTTGCTGACTCCTGCTTTGTTTTGGAGGTAGACCTGTTAAATGCGCTAAGACAAGGCAGATGATATTTGGCTTCAGCTGCAATTAGGTCAATCACTCCTGCCAGTTGAAGGCCAACTTTGTAGTCAAGATGTGAGGCTTGAATTATTTGATCACTCATTTGCTTAGTCATGACGGAGATCAGTCGTGCCTTCTTATTTGCAGTTTGACAGAAAATGCAAAGGCTCCAGTTGACTGGCTGCACACCTTTTCGCACTGAACGCCTGTTACCACCTGGAAACACCTGAACTGCAACCTGCTCCTCTGTTGAATACTCTGTCTGAGTCCTCTGAAGACATTCTATTTTACTCTTGTCCGTGAAGTGGGCGTAGCACATTCTGTGCCAACCAAGAGATACGGCTGTGGCAGAATCTAATGCATTCTCAAGAGATCAATTAAGTCTATATTTTTGGAGTCCCTCAGCTTCTTTCTGCTACAGGCTGCATTCCTGAGTGTTGTGAGTCCTGTTCAGTTGCTTCACTCAGGTTTTTTCTGGCTTTATGCGTTTGGCAGAAAATGCACAGACTGGAGTCTACAGGTGACGGCCTCTTCAAGCTAATCACGGGATCCATTGTGCCTGCAAACAAGAATGAATCATTAGTATAGGTCTACAACAAGCCCATAACAACTTAACAGTTAACTTAACAACTTAACAGTTGTTCACAAGTAAAATAGATTAGCATTGTGCTGGTATAGTAGTGCCTGTCCCAAGAAAGTGCCCAAAATTGTCAATTTGGCAGCCATTTGTTTTATGCTAATTAGATGGTCAAAAACTCAAAACTCAGCTTGGGAACAGGGCTACTCTAATTCAGCATACCTTAATATGTTAAAAAGTCATGTTCCCAACTTTTACTAAAAAAAGCTTCCGAGCCTTACACAGCCGGGCCCTTTCGAGAAATAATTCGTCTAATATGTAATATATATATATATATATATAGTATAATATAAATAAATTCACAGCTCTGGAAAAAATTAAGAGACCACTGCAAAATTATCAGTTTTTCTGGTTTACTATTTAATAGTATGTGTTTGAGTAAAATTAACATTTTAATTTTATTCTATAACATACTGACAACATTAACTTCCCAAATTCCGAATAAAAATATTGTCATTTAGAGGCATTTATTTGCAGAAAATGACAGCTGGTCAAAATAATCAACAACAACGATTCAGTGTTTCAGAACACCGGGCGTAGTGGCGTGCACCTGTAATCCGGCTACTCGAGGCCTTGGGTTGGAGGATCGCTTGAGGACGGGAGCTCTGCACTGGGCCGTGCTATGAGAGGGGTGTAGGGCAGCCCGGAATCATGGCGAAACCAATCCTTATCCCTGTGTCTAAGTGGCAACCAGGGTTGCGTCAGAAGGGCATCCGGCGTAAAACCTATGCCAAATCAGTATGCGGATCATAACGGATGATCTGCTGTGGCGACCCTAACGGGAGCAGCCGAAAGACGAACAACAACATTCAGTGTTTTCAGATCTCAAATAATACAAACAAAACAAGTTCATATTCATTTTTAAAACAACACAATACTAATGTTTAACTTAGGAAGAGTTCAGAAATCAATATTAGGTGGAATATCCCTGATTTTTCAATCACAGCTTTCATGCGTCTTGGCATGCTCGCCACAAGTTTTCACATTGCTGTTGGGTGACTTTATCCCACTTCTGGTGCAAAATTCAAGAGCTCAGCTTTGTTTGATGCTTGTGACCATCCATCTTCCTCTTGATCACATTCCAGAGTTTTTCAATGGGGTTCAAGGTCTGGAGATTGGCTGGCCATGACAGGGTCTTGATCTGATGGTCCCCATCCACACCTTGATTGACCTGGCTGTGTGGCATGGAGCATTGTCCTGCTGGAAAAACCAATCCCTCAGAGTTGGGTACATTGTCAGAGCAGAAGGAAGCAAGAGTTCTTCCAGGACAACCTTGTACGTGGCTTGATTCATGAGTCCTTCACAAAGACAAATCTGCCCGATTCAGCCTTGCTGAAGCACCCCCAGATCATCACCGATCCTCCACCAAATTTCACAGTGGGGTGCGAGACACTGTGGCTTGTAGGCCTCTCCAGGTCTCGTCTCAACCATTAGACGACCAGGTGTTGGGCAAAGCTGAAAATTGGACTCATCAGAAGAAGAGACCTTACTCCAGTCCTCTACGGTCCAATCCTTATGTCTTTGCAAACCTCAGCCTGGCTCTTCTTGCTTCTCATTGATGAAGGGCTTTTTTCTCGCTTTGCACGACTTCAGCCCTGCCCCTAGGAGCCTGTTTCGAACCGTCCTCGCCGTGCACTTCATCCCAGCTGCCGTTTGCCATTCTTTTTGTAGGTCACTTGATGTCATCCTACGGTTGTTGATGACATTTGAATGAGTTGCGGTCATCCCGGTCAGTGGAAAGTCGTTTTCGCGCCTCTGCCAGTCCTGTAAGCTTTGTTGTCCCAATGTCTGCTGCTTGACCTTGTCCTTATGAACCGCCGTCTTTGAAATTTTAAGGATGGAAGCAACGTGACACTCACTGTATCCCTCTGCCAGTAAAGCCAAGAATTGACCCTTCTTTCCTCACTCAAACTTTTATTTTCAACTCTTTTGGCATTGGTCAATTTAGTATTTTTTGATTCCAATTACTTTTGAGGTACTACTAGCACTGTTTTTGCCATCCAGCTGGTCCTATTGCAAGAGGATAGTGATGACCACAGCAGTGTTTTTATATCTTTCCTTGTTAAATAAAGATTGGTTCAGGTGCGATCACCTGTACCTCACTAAGTAGAATGAGGTGTGCCTGTGTTGGAATCAACAGACACTGGATTGAATGGCTTGCCATACATGTAGAGATGCTGATTTTAAATTTTTTTGGAGTGGTCTCTTATTTTTTTCCAGAGCTGTATAATATTATATATATTATATAATATATATATATATATATTAATATATATATTATATTATATATATATATATAATACACGGGTGGTCCAAAAGTCGAAAAAAAATAGAATGTTGCTCCACAAGTTTAAAATTATTCTAATATGATCCAATAACGCGTATAATTTTTTTTAGCTTGATCGGAGGTGATTTTAGAGGTCGCTCCATATGACGACTTTTAGTCTCATGATCTAAAAATAAATTAGGGTATGGTCAGGTACGATTATGGGTACTTCTGAATGTCCGAGGTGGAAATGGAGTGCATTTTCGAACTCTATGGGTCGATTTACTCTAAGAAATGACTGCACCGACATTGATTCACTACCATTTCGAAAATATGACCTAAAAAAAAATTTATCATTACTGGAGTTGAGTAACTAATCCTACTCATTTCGATATTTTTCTAATCTATAATTAATTTGTTGTCCGTCTAAAACATTTCTTAGAGTAAATCGACCCCACTGAAGTTCGAAAATGCAGTCCATTTTCACCTAGGAAGTTCAGAAAGTGTACGGATTCGCATTCACCATGCAACCTTAATTTTTTGTGCGTAAACAAATGAAGCTAGGGAGGCGTGGTTTGGTGCACGTATGTAGGCGATCCTAATCCGTATGCGTGAATATTTTCGCCTGCAGAAGCTGTCAGTCGCCGACAGACGCCGATAAGTGAGGAAGTGTAAGTAGCACCGTCGGATTTTCGTTTTTGACAAAATGGCGGAAAAACTTGAACAAAACGCTACTGCATCAAATTTTGTGTAAAGCTTGGCGATTCCCAAGTGAAAAGATCCGCAAGATTCAACACCTTCGGAACGAAGCAATGGGCACACACAGATAAAAGAGTGGTACAACCGCTTCAAAGATGGTCGCACATCAGTGGAAAGTGAAGCACGTTCTGGTAGGCCCTCAAACATCCCGAAATGAGATCGTCATTGACCAAGTGAGGACCCTGCTGATGCAGGATCGTCAAATCACGATAGAGAAAATTGCAGACGAGGCGGGCGCTCAGCATTGGATCATCATTCATTTGTGACTGAGGATTTGGGCTTAAGGAGAATCTCAGCGAAGTTCGTGCCAAAAAGCTGCTAACGATCGAGCAGAAGCAACTCCGTTTGGAGATCGCAACAGGACATGCTGGAGACTGTGAACAGCGATCCAATATCTTTAACACAGTGATCACTGGCGATGAGACCACAGTGATCCGTTCATTTTGTGAAAAACGAAAATCCGACGGCGCTCACTCCACTTCCTCACTCATCGGTGGTCTGTCGGCGACTGACAGCTTTTGCAGGCGGGAAAAATATTCACGCATACGAATTAGGATCGCCTACATACGTGCACCAAACCACGCCTCCCTACTTCATTTGTTTACGCACGAAAAAATTTAAGGTTGGATACTTTTTGAAAACACCTCGTGTGTATATATATATATATACATATATATATATATATATATATATATATATAATATATATATATATATATATCATATATTTATATATTGTACGGATTTCAGAATCGGTCTGATGAATGCCATCCACACATCCATTTCCTTAAATCATGTTCAGTATTAGCCCCATTCCCCATGGTCTTATGGAAATTTTTAAAATGTGTAGCATTGAGAAGGGTAAAGAATAGATCCCCTCTCTTATGGAAGTTTTTTTTTTCTTTAACGACAACGTTTACACACATTTCTTTTGTGAGCGTGACGCCGCCCTTATTTCCTCAGCAACGTTATGCCATATTTCTTTTCGCTGACGCCGATTGCCCGCCCTTTTTCGAGCGCACGGTTGTCATGGTAATGGTGTGCAAGTGGGGCGCGAAATGAGCTTTGGGGGGACTCTTCGCCCGCCGAGACGGGCCGCAGATATAAAAGAATTCGGCAGGTCCGTACAGAAGGAGAAGTAAGCACAGAGGAAGCGGCAATGAGAACGAGCAAGAAGCGGTGTAAGCTACGCAAGGAAGAAGCGATGTGTGTAACGCGCGCAAGAGAGAAAGAAAGCGAGAGTTGAACGTCGCGAGGGAAGAAGCGAGCCAGAGAGGAGCTCGCGAGGCCGCAAGCCGAGGAAGCGAGTTGCGTGTGGTGTCCTGATCAAGTGCCAACAAACGAGACAATTCGTTCCTTTCCAGTGCTTAGCATGGCGAGCGTGTGGTGCATCAATGTGGGTTTGTGAAGTAGGCCGTTGTTGGTTGCACCCGACAATTGCAGGTGAGGCATCGGGTCGGCCACAACGAGTGAGGAGCGGGTCAGATCACCAACGTACTGTGTGCGGTTCACTGGACGTCACCAGTTTCGTAAAGTGCGAGGAGCTTGGCCCGTGTCGCAGCACAGGGTCCTAAACCACGACAGACGATCTCGGTGCCCCCCCGCCCCCCCAGATGTCTACTGCGGCCAAGGCGATGTCGAGTGGGTGCAAGGCTGGTGATGGCGACGGACCGGGGCAGCAGCACGCACACAATTCAGGACGTTTTCACTCTCCAGACGACTACTTCTCTGGTGAGCGAAATGACTCTTTCCCCCCCCCCCCGGAATGATCTACTGGTACCTTGTCTGTGTTTAAGTTGTAAGTAAGTCAACCCCTGATAAGCATCTGCTCTCTGTCTCTTTCCTGTCATTTTGATTGATATTGCCTGATTAATTATTCATTTTGATTGCTTTGGAATTCATTCATTTATTTACCTCAGAAACGAAAAAGTTCTTTTTTGGTTCAGGAGTCAGTAAGTGACCACTATATTCGTTATGTGTGTGTGTCTGTCTGTCTGTCTGTCTGTCCCGAGCATA
>CM068956.1:148506059-148537161 GCA_035128595.1 Eptatretus atami | reverse complement strand
GGTCAGTAGAGGACAGTGCGTGACTCATGTACACTCGTTCAAGCGGAGTGTATAACACGAGAGCTACACCCTGTGTCCACCATTACCTGATTGCCATGACATATTCCATAATGTTTCCAAGATGTTGCTCGGAGGTAAACATGATCTCGCTTACCTTCTTGCCCTTTTGGGTTTGTGCTCATCATCTCGACGGGCCTTTGAGCATTCTGTTTTTGAGAACGAGCTAGTACATTACATGCCCAGAGCGGTTTGCCTTCTGGGTTCGGTTTTCAAAGTGAGTTTAACCCTGTCCTCTACCTGTGTGGGGATGCAGCTACCGGGATGCACTGTTCAATCAGACTCTGGAGAGGCCGACTGTGGTTGGTTGTTTTCCGTGGAGATCCAGACATGGTGTACGAACTTATTTTTTGTTGTTAGCTCAAACGGTACAAATGTCTCGCATTAATTTATCGCATTTATTGCCGTAGAGACGTCATTATTTGGGCCGATAAAAACCTTGGCTCTCCCTCTGAACAAGTCATGAATATGTTGTGTGAGCGTCGATTAAAATTCGATCGCACCGAGTTATTTCCCAGCGTCATGTATTTTATACAAACAGGTGTATTGTTATCACTGAAGTATAAATCAAAATGCCAACTTTGAAGGTTCTAAGGTTTACGAAAAGTCAAAAACAGTTGATGCACACCTGCGTGGGATTTGTTGACTATCAAATCATCGTAGTTCGTGTCGAGTTCTGGGTTGCCTTTACTCGATAACATTCAGCAATGTGGGCATTGCAGGTTTGAATCCTGACCCAGCAATATGGGCATTGCAGGCTCGAATCCTGACCCAGCAATGTGGGCATTGCAGGTTTGGAAGGCAATGGGGGAACCACCCAGTGTCATTGGCAGAATTAGTCTCTTCACGGGATGGTACCTGGACCTGTTGTGATGGTACTTGGACCTGCTGTGATGCAGATATCTCATGATGATGACCAGTGATTATTGTTGTTATTATTATTATTATTATTATTGTTGACGATAATAGCATCGCGTTTGACTGTTTGATGCTCCCAATCTGAGTACTTAACTCATCATACTGGGACCCGGGTTTGAATCCCGCAGAGCACGTGGATTTGTACGTTGTCCACTCGTGCGTGCCCTTGTCCTGTACACGTACGATATGTATAAAGAAATAATTTTGAGTCTTAGTTTTGATTATTCGATCTCAGAAGTGAAAGATATTGATTTTAACAAAGGAGAGTCCAGGTGTGCTGCCCTCTGTCACTTCATGCTCTCTCTGGCATTTTGACTCTTAAGCTATACTACACCCACGGAGATCCCGTTCCTGACATTTTCCCACAATGCCTCTCTCTGTCATTTGCATACGTTTGTCGATGTCCCACCGTTTCCCTTTTGCCACATTTTGTCTGAATTGTCCCCTTTGTCCTCTGTCGTTCTCCTCTTCGCCAAACCTCAATATCAGTATCTGTAGAAAATAAAAATAAAACAAGATACATTGACGTGGAATTGTTGAATATCTGATCGATCTACTTTGCGTATTGAGGGTTGTTTTTTTTCTGTTGTATTTGATCAAAGTTTGTGATGAATGTGAGATGTTTTATGGGTTAATATTAGCTACACAGCTAAGTAAAGTCTTTTTTTTTAAGGTTTGAATGAAGAATTTACTGATAATGTAACACAAGTAGGTTTGAAACTGAATTGGCACATGGTATTGTGCTGTGATTAAGAAACAAAAGCTGAGGTGTAAAACACTGAAGTGCATCGCTCATTGGGCCATTAAAGCCCATGTGGAGATCCGTACACGGGTGGAGGTTGTGCCTGACGTCCGTGCCGTTCACTCATCGAGTGATGCACACACAAATTGGAGCACTTAGTGTGTGTCTACGTGTCTATGACCTCCTCTCAACATCCCTCTCACTGACTCTGACCTAGATTGCTCTGACTATGCGCTGAGGTTCAGGAGTCCGGATCGCTTCGCACGGTGCGATCCATCCACACCGAAACCCCAATCCCTCGGGTTGTGATGCCATGGGAAGATTGGGCTCGGTGGCGAGGCTGATATGGGGATGGAAGGGGAGGCTGGATGGGGGGGGGGGGTGCTGGAAACCATCAACTTGCACCTCTAAACTAATTATTTGCATTTTCTCAACACACAGGGATTTGAGGTTTTTGAACGCAAGTAAGCCGACTATTAAACATGTGCCCAAAAGCGAGAGAGAGAGACAGAGAGAGAGAGAGAGTGACAGACAGAGAGCGTGACAGAGAGAGAGAGAGGGAGAGAGTGCCAGAGACAGACAGAGACAGAGACACACAGAGACGGAGAGAGACAGAGACAGGACATGGCCACCACTCCTTTTTGCACATGTACATAACCCAGAAGCTTCCAACCACCCTTTATCTATGGATGTTGCACTATTCGACAAACTGCTCCATGAACCTTGGATCACTGCAGGGAAAAACATGACAATGAGAAATCATTTTCCAAGCTGTTCTAAACTGCTTTTCAGACAGGTAGTTAAGTGTGCACGATTTAAGTGTAGACACATGAAGTACACCTCATCAGAATCGAAGAATGGAGCATCGCTTCGTCGGAGCCTTTACTGAATGAATAACACGAGCTACATTCTCCAGATCGCACTTGGGGTTCATCGATTTATTTCGATGCACTAACTTTGTTTGACTCTTTCATTTGCACAATCCTGCATCAACATTACATTGAAGATGGAGACTTTATGGAACACCACACGTCACATGGACGACGCGAGTCCAATTTACATTGTGCAAATTTTACAAAGCGAGGTGACACAACCAAAGCAAACAATTTTCAGTTTTAAGAACGTCTGAAATTACTTTTTTTTTTTTTAAATGAGAACACCACTCGGTAGAGCGCGTAGTCTCACCTCAAGCGCTCATTCTTAACAAAAAAATACCATCGTTATATCCGAACATATATTGTCATTATCCATAGCTTTGTTGATTATTCGGATATTTAACGAACACTTTTGTGCGCATCAAGGCTAAATTGCGTCAATGAATACGAATATGAAAAGTATTTCAAACTTATTTCCCATGCTAGTCAATTATGTGGTTGAAGTTTTGCATAAATCCGCTTAGCAGTTCTGAAGAAGATTTTTTTTTTTAACGTTTTTATTTTCAATCCAATATGGCCAACAGACCACATGACCGATGATATCATGAAATTTAATTCTTCACTCACGTCGGGTCGTAGATCAGATTTTTTTTTTTTGTATACATAGTTGAGGCTCGTGGAATAGCTGATACACTGAACGGATCAGGACGTAACAGAACAAAATGAAGACAGAGTAGGGAGGAGGTAGGGGTGGAGGGGAAGGGGGCAGGAACACCAACGGTCGAGTTAAAGCCCAAGGTAGAGGGGTATTTGGACAAACAATGGAGGAATGTGGTGCAGGAAAGGACCAGATGGATACAGAAGGAAGCTCACAAGAGGGGAAACAAACTGGAAGTTTGGAAGGAGAAGGGCTTGGGTGGGGTGCGGTTTGGGTGTTAGCAAGGGTAGAAAAGATCATGTTTTTGGATTGGGGATGATCTGAGATGGTGGGGAAGAGCTGTCTTAAAGACCTGAGAAGAATGAAATTGAAGATAATGAGGGAGTTGGTTCCACAGGCGGGAAAGATTAGGAACGAATGAGTGCAGGTGAGCCATGCTCCTGGATTTTGGGAGTTTCACCAGAAGGGGGTTGATGGTGGAGCATGTTCCGTGCAGAAACCTGGGGGACCACGCACAGAAAGAACACAGGGTGCAAGACCAGAGAGGAGGCAGTGGAAGACAGAGATACCACTGACCTGTCTCTGATGGGAAAATGATAGGCCCATGGATTCAGCCTCATCGCGGGAGATTACAATAATCTTAAACACCTTGGTTTCCACGGTGTCAAACTGAGCAAGGTGTGAGGCAGGGGAGCCAGCACAGAGGGAAGAGCAGTCCTCCATCAAGCTGCGGACAAAGGCCTTGTATGTGGTCTTGGTCTTGGTTCTGGTCTTGGTTCTGAACTTTGCCGCCAACACATACATGTTATGTTCACAGAGATTTGCCGGATCTTAAGGTGTCGATCTATTACCTGTGAATGAACAGCATGTGCAGCATTGTGACCAGGACAAAATCCTCCAAGTTGATTGTTTTTGTTTGTCGAAAAGAAATTGCTTCACATCAGCTGCGTTCACGTGTTACCTCGCTCAATATTGTAAGCTGGCTGACCATCTGCAGCTGAACCAATGGAACTTGGCACCTTCTTGTGAATCAAGGTGCTATTCGACTCCTTCCTTGAGGATCTTGCACAGGTTGTAGTGAAACACTTGTTAACACTCAAGGAGATGTAGGAGATGTGTGGTTGACAGAGGATCACCTGAGTGTGGAGAAGAAACTGAAACGGTCTTGTTGACCATACACAGGGTTGTGGAGGAAGTGGCGAAGCACGTTGAGTGAGGAGAGAGACGTGGTCGTGGACCCAACTTTTAAAGCGCAGAGTACAGCTCGAACTACATCCTTCATTTCAAGAGGAGTCCGTTTTAGAGTTCTTTTGCTTTTATGTTCCCTTTGCAAAGGAAGTAAATGTTATTCTTGATCCTCAATTTCTGTAGAATTTGAAAATTGTGCCATGAAGCCGAGTCCAGGGGCCTTTCATTTTCCCATTGCAAACAGGTCAGTGGACTCTCAGTCTTCATTTTCTGGTCTTACACCATCTGCTCTTTCTGTGCTTTGTCCCATCTCTCCCCTAGATTTCTGCTTCTGCAGGGCACATACGGTCGACCATCAACCCCCTTGTGGAGAAATTCCCAAACTCCAGAATCACTACTCACCTCCACTCATGTGTTCCTCTTTTATCCTACCTGTGGAAGAAACTTCCACATTCTCTTCAATCTCATTTTTCTCTCCAGGTCTTCAAGAGAGCTGTTCACCACCATCTCAGATCATCCCCTATCCAAACCCATTATCTTTTTTTAGCTCCATTAACCCCTCTTTCCACCCCACCACAAACCCACCTCTTTCTAAAGTTCAATTTTTTTCCCTTCCTGAGAGCTTGCTCTTGTATTCCTCTTGTCCATCCCGTATGTCCTCCCTTACCCCTCATTCTTTCCTACATCCCTTATTACGTCTCCCTCGATTCTATCCTTCAACCCTGCTCTCGGTGCCCCCCCCCCTCTTTCTGCTGTTCCTTTTGTTCTGTTGCGTCCTCATCCATTCTGTGTTCTCGCTCCTCCATGAGCCTTGATTCTGTATCCAAAAAAAGAAAAGAAACTGCGCATTTGAAAGTTCTGATGAGCATGAGATGTTAAATGAGTTCATATTTGCAACATAGCCATGTGTAAGTCTTTCTTAGCTTAACAAGAAGAGAAGGATTTAGTGAACATGAGATGTTCATGCAACAAGTTATTGCGTGTTTGAACATTAAAGTGACATGTTGCATGTTATCTGCTTATCTTATTATGCATGTTATCTTAACAAAGCTTATCTGCTTCATTTTCCCGCGCACGCGAAGCAAAAACCGGGGTTAAGCGATTGGTTCACTTCTGTTTGTGTGTCCTCCTATCTACAAACATCAGTTGATGATTGAGGAACAACTCGATTTAAATTTAATCTTTTATCTTGAACATGAATCGGAAAACTAACCTGTAGTTTCACGCACTTTGTCTCTGAATTTGTCCCGATCGTATATGCGCAGAGAGGAGTGATAATATTTTAAATCTCTCTGCCTGTCTAGCAGTTAAACAAAATTGAAAAGACGTCATAAAGGACACAAACAACAGGCACGGATAACTAATGTAACCTGTTAAATAAGGTGGTGTAAAAGACACTGCTTCAACTTCCGGAATTTTTTTTTTCTACAACTTTTAAAATCTTTATTTTATTTAAATTTAATTATATACTTGAACACTGGAGAACACAAATCACCTTCTTATCGCTTACAAACCCCTTCCGTTTAGCAGTACTTGGACAAAACATTACGACATTTTATTTATATCATCACGACCAATCAAACTTGCCGCTCGTAGATCCCACCATGTCCTTGTTTCTCAAGACAGCGCGGGGTAAGGTGTTCTATGGACTTGTAGAAAACAAACTCTGAACCTTCAATACAATTATAATATTTATTCAATACACAGGACACATTTAATATGCGCTTAGGAGATTCTGGACAATACATACGAGTTCCAGATCTCTCAACATAACCGGAGAATCTTCGTCTTTATATAGTTTCCAGTAAGACACAGTTTTAAAATAATTTTCTGACGCTGACGCCAGTTCGCCCGGTCTTGACAATTTCCAGGTGAACCTTATCTTCAGTCTTCTTTGACAGTTCCTGCTTAAATGTTGGAACACGTACTCAAACCCAGACATATTAATCGCACAGATGCTAGAATGCCGTCAAACGCCAACTCTAATGGCCATTAAAACAAGTTTCCATCATATGTAGGTTAAAAGTCAGTCTGCTTCTCCAAAACTGGGAAGATATATTATTTTGAAGCGACCAGAGCACCTGTACATTTTCTTAAGTCCACATTCCAACTCGTTTGTGTCTTTCATACAAAATTCTCGAGATAGTTCTACATGACAGGCAATTCTTCTTTATATTCAACCTACTGGCAAATTTCAACCTGTTTACACATTTAATATACAGGTGATCTTTCCATACAGAGGAGAAATATAATTATGTTAATTCCAAATGGATACATACTTAAAAACATCATATCATATATTTGAGTACATTTATTTCAGGATAAATATATTTTCATTTTAATACCAAGTTTTAATCATCATCAATTTATTTATTTTATCATCATCAATAATTTATTTATCACCCCCAAACCCATCATGATAAAATGTTTCTACAGACTAGTTACAGTTACTAGGAAATTCTCAATTAGATAATCGTTAATGGTGGCAATTGATTAGAAATTAGTACTTACCCATCGATTGGTGTCTTCATTTTTAATCCCAAAATACTCTCTATTTGATAAGTACAATCGATGTTTTATTCAAATAATATTGACAAATGAGGACACCCACAGACACAGACAGCACATTTTTCTGCTGTCAGAAAGTTGTACATTAATAGCAAAGTTGATGCATGAGCAGAGAATGTATTAATAGGCAGGGATCTAGTGTTAGTCGGTAAGATCCAGATTTAAAACTGAAAGCACAACCAACTCGCACAGCTGCCCAACAGGCCAGGCTTGTGTCGGAAGTTTCCAGTCGGTGGTCTTCATCCGGCGCTGAAGAGGTTTGTCACGGATTAAAGACTACGCAGTGGTATTCATCTGAGCCTTGCCTTTGTTGACACAAACACCATGGATTTAGTAGTTATGTGTCTCAGTCTCTCCACTTGTTTTTCGTAAGTCCATTATTGGACCCTTTTGGGGGAGGATGGTGTGGCTTGAGCTACTTATTACATACCCGAATGTGTCCATTTATCCACCATATTACATTCAGGGGGTATTGCGGCAAAGATGCAATTGATTCAGAGTTTGGAAACTTTCACAGGGATTTGGAATTATTTAATTTTTTTTAAAATTTCCATGCTCGGATTGACAGCTGTGTCTCATTAGTGCACACACATGTCTTTCTGTTCATCGCGGACCTCGTACTGCTCTCTGGCCTTGAAACTTGCGAGTGACATCATAACATGCCATTTTGAAAAAGTACCTTCTAACCTGTGCCTCAACTGCTTGGTGTGTAAAGGTTGGAAGGATGACCTTGTGCCTGACCAAACCACGAGGTAGAAATGCTTCTCGATGGAAAACCATCCTCTTGGATGAGGTATTGTTGTTCTCACGTCATCGTATGAAATTTGAGTCGAAAACGTTGGTGGGATCGAGTTCTTCCATCGCTCGGTGTTGAAAGCAAGCCAGATTCGAATACAATGCCTTGGGGCGAAATCATGTTACAACAGGGATGGAGGATCCCTATTATACTGAATACAAAGTTCCTTTTAATACATGTAGCTGTTGTAACGAAGCTTTGTTTGGCCTTTCGATGAAAAAGCAGACCTTGTGTGTGTTTTCACGATGCTTCGCTAAACGTTTGCTTCCAAGCTGACACGGCTCTCCCACTTGCCACGCAGGTTGCCATTAAGATCATCGATAAATCCCGGCTGGACCAGGTGAGCCTGAACAAGGTGTACCGTGAGGTGTACATCATGAAGCAGCTGTCGCACCCGAACGTCATCAAGCTGTACCAGGTGAGAGGCACGGCCAGACGGAATACATTGTTGTGGTTTCTTCGGTAAATGTGAAAGAGGTGAATTACATCGCAGCTAGAATTGTGCATTCGATGTTCAAATGATTGCCCTTTCCTGCCTAATCGAGGAATAAAACCACTCTGGACAACAATGGCCTTCTCCACCCTCGGGGTGTTTGGAGTTTGGTGTCATTGTCAAAATGACGACCATGGTACATACAGGATGTGTATTTTCTGATATTGGGTTTCCAAAAAATCTAAATGCACCTCTACTCATAAAATATCAACGTTCCAAACTTGCTTTCCCCCCCTAATTGACCAATAACTTTGGGGGTAAACATGAACCTTTCCGATTGCTGACACTTGCCTGCCGTTACAACGTGAGACACACAGGTGCTATCAACTACATACATACACGAAGATATACAGGTCATGGACAAATAATGGAAATGCCAATGAAAAGTTACTCAATAGGGCGTTGGGCCACCACGTGCGGCCAGAACGGCCTGTATACACCGCGGCATAGAGTCCACCAGCATCAGGAATTCTGCAGGAGGTATTCGGCACCATTCTTCCAGGAGAAAGTCAATCAACTCACACCTGTTTGATGGAGGTAGAAAACGCCGTCTCATGCATCTCGTTTCAGAATATCCCATACATGCCCGATTGGGTTCGGATCTGGTGACTGAGAAGGCCACGACATATAGATAACATCAGTGTCATGCTCACCAAACCATTGGGCTACCACATGTGCTCTGTGGATGGGGATATTTGGGGTTTCCTCTTGCAGCTCGTAATTATAGGCAAGCATACGGAGATGTTATTTGATTAATTAACACATGGGCCACACCTGTGTGGAAGCCGTTGCTGTGTGTCCCTCATTTACCCAGGTGTTTCCATTTTTTTTGTCCACTACTTGTATGTCTTTGTTATGAAAGGACTGTTCAAATGAGACAAAAGTTCACCCAAAGCTGGGTGGGGATGTAGGAGATGCATTCTAAGGGTTTTGAATACATTTTTGCCTCGCAAAGCCTGCTGTTCGTGTTAAATATTCAAATGGTAAATACAAACTCCGTTAGAGCTGTTGGACTTTACAAACGCAAACTGACCAATTGCCTGGTCCTTTCGTCAATTTTTTACCCACAATCCCCTCGCAGGTATACCAGACACGAAACATGCTGTATCTGGTGACGGAGTACGCACGTAACGGGGAGATGTTTGGTGAGTAAGGAAGCAAGCACCTGCTGTTCTGTAATCACCATAGCAACACACATAGCGCTCCATCCTCGCAGCAGAAGCACGTGCTGTGCATTATGTGAGGGCTTTAGAGGAAATCTTCGCAATGTTTGTAGATATGTGGAGTGGAGAGGAGTGGAAGGGGGAAGGGAGTGGGGGGGATAATAACTGCCTTTATTTGTTGTTATGATCTGAATAATGTCACGGCTTGTTAACTTCATGACACCCGCTAATCCGAACCATCTGGTGTTTGCCTCTGTTTGCCTCTGTTTCCCTCTTCACCTTTCACCGATTCAAACAATTGCCACCGCAGGGTTGTCTGAGCTCACTGGATTGGTTGTGCTGACTTTTTTGATCCAATCAAATGTCAGGAGCGTTGGCAACCCTTCTCTGCTGACTTCTGATTGTTTGGTTTTTTTTAAAATACAGCGCACAGCCGGTTGTTGAAATGGGAAACGTATTGCTCACGTCCCTGAAGCATTCATTGCCTGTTTTTATTACGATTGCTGAAAATTGCTTTTCTGAGGATTAAATTTGCACATTAATTGCAGGCTAGTTTATTCAGCGACCCGCACTTGGCAAGTGTGGTGAGTATGCCAAACACCCCTCAACGTTACTTTTGGGAGGCCTTCATCCTGCTGTGGACTAAAACAGAGGATCGAAGAAGAATGAATTAGCGTCTAACGAGTGTTACATGTGCGTTTTCTACCCTGGTAATCTCTCGGCACTCGACAAGATGTCACTCGGTCAATGCGAGCGAGGATTGACGTGCTTTTCAGCTCCCCAGCTGTTCTGTGCTTTGCCTTTGTCATCACCGGTGATTATGCCATACGCTTGACAAAAGTAGTGATGTAAACCTTTCAGTGCCTTTATCTTCGGAATCAATGTTTTAATGAACAGAAATTGAGGTTTGACTACAGCAGGCGAAGGTTGTCACACTGGCGGTGTAGTGAAAGGGTACAGGAGGGTGGGGCACACAAATAACGTCGTCTGCTGGGCTCCTTGATGGATATGAAAGTGGCAAATTTTTTTGTTTAGTTTATTTTTGTATCCAGTGTCGAGGCTCGTGGAGGAGCTCGAACACAGAATTGATCAGGAGAGAGAGAGAGAGAGAGAGAGAGAGAGAGAGAGAGAGAGAGAGAGAGAGAGAGACAGACAGACAGACACGGGGGTGATGGGCATTCCAACAGCAGGGTTAAGGGACAAAACAGAGGGAGACTTTGAGAAATAATGGATGTGGGGTAGGAGAGGACACAGGGTGAACAAGATGGATACAAAAGCAAACTCTCAACCACAGAAGTGGAAGGAAAAAAATTGAAAACCTGGAAAGAGATGGCCTTGGGGAGGGTTATTGTGCATGGAAAAGATCATGGTTTTGGATGGGGGGTGATCTGAGATGGTGGTGAAAAGCTATCTTGAAACCCTGGTGGGAAGAAGAGCTTGACGAGAAAGTTGAAGACTGGAAGTTGGTGGAAACAGATGGGAAAAAGGAACTAGTGAGTGGAGGGGAGCAGTGATTCTCCATTGGGAGTTTCATCAGAAGGTGGTTACTGGCAGACTGCGTGCACCCTGCGGAAACCTGGGGATGGGAAAGGGGGGGGGGGGTGGTGGGGGAAAGAGCGGAAGGTGCAAGACCAGAAAGGAGGCAACAGAAGACCGAGAGACCACCTACCTGTCAGCAATGGCAAAGTGATTGGCCCATAGACTCAGCTTCATCGTGGAGGATTCCAATGATCTTGAAGGCCTTGGCTTTCACATCGTCAAGTTGAGCAAGGTGTGAGGCAGAGGCGCCTGCCCAGAGGTAAGAGCAGTACTCCATCAAGCTGTGGACGAAGGCCTTGTTGGTAGAGAAGATTTCATGTGTGTGAAGAAAGGACTTTGCACAATGGAGGACTCTCAGTCGGCCACTGGCTTTGCAGGCCAAGTTAGATACGTGGCTTGCCCCAGATAGGTCATGGCTGATTGTGAGACCCAGGAGTTTGAGTGATTGAACTTCCTTGGGAAAATTGTTAAGAAAGTAGAATGGAAGGTTTGTCAGACAGTCCTTTCGGAGAATAAAGCTTGTTGGAGGATGGAGTGGATCGGTCGTCCTGTGATGAAGCTTGTTGAAGGATGGAGTGAATCGGTTGTCCTGTGATGAAGCTTCTTGTGTGTAGTTCCGGTTTGAAGTAGATAAAAGGGCTGCTTTTAGTGTCTTCATTCTCAACTTCTTAATTCAGTCTTTCATTCCCTTTGAACGTACAGGTGAGCCAAAATTTTTTTTAAATTTAAATAAAGCTCTTTACCTCCGCCACCTTTAGATGGATGGTTATGGTTTCACCCCTGGTCCGTCTGTCTGTCTGTGAACAGCATATCTCAAAATGGGGACGAATTCGGACGAAACTTGGTGGACAGTTTAGGTGTGTGATGAGGACGAATTGATTAGATTTTGGTGAAGATCCGGATCCAGATCCGGCTACTATAATTTTTAAAGTGATTCTTCACCATTGAGTGATGATGGGGCTAAAACCGATATATAGCACAATATCTCAAAAAGTTTTGGACAGATTCAGATGAAACTTGGTGGATGATTTGGGGGTGTGACAAGAATTAGCCGATTAGAATTTGGTTCAGGTCCGGATGCAGATCTGGCCTATCAGTGGAATACAAAATGTTAACTGTTCATCCTCGTGGAGGTATGCACTCCACCGAGTGCCATTGTAGTTTCTTGCTGTTGTCATAGCATATTATTTTGATAGTCTTAATTGAACAATCATTGAAATCTGTGTCGGCTTTTACGATAAAGTGGAAAAAAAACAATCATTTGTCCAAGTTTTTTCCACATTTCCCCACAATGCACGTGCCTCCTTCGGTAGATTTCATGAAGGTAGCATACGTTGAACCACATTGGCCTTGTCACGCGAGTTGAAACCAATGAGGCCATGTCTGACCATTTGTGAATCATATTACTGCACTCCTTGCCTCTGTCAATGCCCCATCTGTAGTGGGTTCATCATTACCTATCTCTCTCCCTCACCCTACTGCCCGTTCTCAGAGTACCTCTCAAAACACGGGCAATTGGATGAGGAGGAGGCAAAGCGGAAATTCCTGCAGATCGTATCTGCCGTGGATTATTGTCATCAGCGCGGGATCGTACACCGGGACCTCAAAGCCGAGAACCTTCTGCTTGATGGGAACATGAACGTCAAACTAGCAGGTATGGTACCTTTAGGATTATGTGCTTCTGGTGCATAGTGTTTAGGGTTTGGTACTTATCATTACGTTTTTGGTACTTGCCATGAGGTTTTTGGGTTTGGTACTTATTTTGTGTTGGTTTGGTACTTGTCATGAGGTTTTTGGGTTTGTGACTTATGTATTGGTTTGGTACTTGTCATGAGGTTTTTGGGCTTGGTACTTGCTATGAGATTTTTGGTTTGGTACTTGCCATGAGGTTTTGGGGTTTTGTACTTGCAATGGTGTTGTTGGGTTTTGTACTTGTCATGAGGTTTTTGGGTTTGGTACTTATTATGTGTTGGTTTGGTACTTGTCATGAGGTTTTTGGGTTTGCAACTTATTATGTATTGGTTTAGTACTTGCCATGAGGTTTTTGGGTTTGGTACTTATAATATTGGGTTTGGTACTTGCATGAGGTTTTTGGGTTTGGTACGTGTCATGAGGTTTTTAGGTTTGGTCTTATTATGTGTTGGTTTGGTACTTGCCATGAGGTTTTTAGGTTTGGTACTTGTCATAAGGTTTTTGGGTTTGGTACTTGCCATGAGGTTTGGGTTTTGTACTTGCCATGGGGTTTTGGGGTTTTGTACTTGCCATAAGGTTTTTGGGCTTGTACTTGCCATGAGGTTTTTAGGTTTGGTACTTGTCATGAGGTTTTTGGGTTTGGTACTTATTTTGTGTGTTGGTTTGGTACTTGTCATGAGGTTTTTGGCCTTGGGACTTATGTGTTGGTTTGGTACTTGTCATGAGGTTTTTGGGTTTGTGACTTATTATGAATTGGTTAAGTACTTGTCATGAGGTTTTGGGTTTTGTACTTGCCATGAGGTTTTTGAGCTTGGGACTTGCTATGAGGTTTTGGGTTTGGGACTTGCCATGAGGTTTTGGGTTTTGTACTTGCCATGAGGTTTTTGAGCTTGGTACTTGCCATGAGGTTTTGGGTTTGGTACTTGTCATGAGGTTTTGGGTTTTGTACTTGCCATGAGGTTTTTGAGCTTGGGACTTGCTATGAGGTTTTGGTTTGGGACTTGCCATGAGGTTTTGGTTTTTGTACTTGCCATGAGGTTTTTGAGCTTGGTACTTGCCATGAGGTTTTGGGTTTGGTACTTGTCATGAGGTTTTGGGTTTTGTACTTGCCATGAGGTTTTTGAGCTTGGACTTGCTATAAGGTTTTGGGTTTGGGACTTGCCATGAGGTTTTGGGTTTTGTACTTGCCATGAGGTTTTGGTTTTGACTTGCATGAGGTTTTGAGCTTGGTACTTGCCATGAGGTTTTGGGTTTGGGACTTGCCATGAGGTTTTGGGTTTTGTACTTGCCATGAGGTTTTGGGTTTGGGACTTGCCATGAGGTTTTTGGTTTGGTACTTGTCATGAGGTTTTTTGGCTTGCTACTTGCCATGAGGTTTTTGGGTTGGGATTGCACGAGGTTTTGGGTTTTGTACTTGCCATGAGGTTGATGGGTTTTGTACTTGCCATGAGGTTTTAGGGATTGGATTTGCCATGAGGTTTTTGGGATTGGTACTTGCCATGAGATTTTTGGGATTGGTACTTGCCATGAGATTTTTGGGATTGGTACTTGCCATGAGATTTTTTGGGATTGGTACTTGCCATGAGGTTTTTGGATTGGTCATTGCCATGAGGTTTTTGGATTGGTACTTGCCATGAGATTTTTGGGCTTGCTACTTGCCATGAGGTTTTGGGTTGCTACTTGTCATGAGGTTTTTGGGTTTTGTACTTGCCATGAGGTTGATGGGTTTTGTACTTGCCATGAGGTTTTTGGGATTGGTACTTGCCATGAGGTTTTTGGGTTTGGTACTTGCCATGAGGTTTTTGGGCTTGGTATTTGCCATAAGGTTTTTCGATTTGGCACTTGCCATGAGGTTTTGGGTTTTGTACTTGCCACGAGGTTTTAGGTTTTGTACTTGCCATGAGTTTTTGGGTTTGGTACTTGCCATGAGGTTTTTGGGTTTGGTACTTGCCATGAGGTTTTTGGGCTTGGTATTTGCCATGAGGTTTTTGGCTGTACTTGCCATGAGGTTTTTGGTATTGGTACTTGTCATGAGGTTTTTGGGCTTGGTACTTGCTATGAGATTTTGGGTTTGGGACTTTCCATGAGGTTTTTGGGTTTTGTACTTGCCATGAGGTTGATGGGTTTTGTACTTGCCATGAGGTTTTTGGGATTGGTACTTGCCATGAGGTTTTTGGGTTTGGTACTTGCCATGAGGTTTTTGGGCTTGGTATTTGCCATGAGGTTTTTGGGCTTGGTATTTGCCATGAGTTTTTGGATTTGGCACTTGCCATGAGGTTTTGGGTTTTGTACTTGCCACGAGGTTTTGGGTTTTGTACTTGCCATGAGGTTGATGGGTTTTGTACTTGCCATGAGGTTTTTGGGTTTGGTACTTGCCATGAGGTTTTTGGGCTTGGGATTTGCCATGAGATTTTTGGATTTGGTACTTGCCATGAGGTTGATGGGCTTTGGACTTATTGTGGTGTTTATGGTTCAATGGGAACTAGTGTGTTTTTTGGTAAAACATACACATTTATCACATCAGTCATGGAACTTGTGCATATATTGCATGCAGGACAAAGACGTGTACTTTTACATGAAGTACAAGTACATTCGCCCACAATGGACAAACGCACACATTTGGGATATGGGTTTTGAACCTGGGTTCCCGACATCATCCCCCATCGGTTCAAATGGGAACAATATAATGAGCCAACCCGTTTGAGACTTATTGTGGGGTTTGCGGTTTCATACTTATTTTGGGGGTTTTGACGATCGAGCAGCAGTTTTATGAAAAGGGCATTTCGTGCTCGTGGTTGAGGGATTGTGAAGAGAAACAGGTTGAGATGGTTGGGTCATGTGTTGAGGAAGGATGAAAGTGACTGGGTGAGAGGAGTGTTTGAAATGAGTGTAGTCGGAAGTGGAGGACGGGGAAGACCGAGAAAAACTTGGCTAAAGGTGGTGGAAGAAGAAATGTGGGCAAGGGGATTAAGAAGGGGAGATGCAGAAAATAGGGTAAAGTGGAGATGATTGTCATGGGGCCCGCAAGGCTAACCCCTGCTTTAGCGGGGAAAATGGCCTGTGTGTGCGCGTGTGTGCGTGTGTGCGCGCGTGCGTGCGTGCGTGGTTGAGGGATGGTGATGCAGGGACAAGTTTTAGTTAAAATAAAATTTAAAAGACTTTCTTTATAAAAATTAAACAAAACTGCAGTGATTGTACAACTCGAAGCTTTAGAGAAAGAGAAATGGGGTGTGTGGGAGCGAAACAGTTGGTACCGTGGAAACCATGGTCTTCAAGATCATTGGAATCTCCCGTGATGAAGCAGAGTCTATGGGCCTATCACTTTGCCATCACAGATAGGTCAGTTGTCTCTCTGTCTTCAACCGCCTCCTTTCTAGTCTTGCACCCTCTGCTCTTTCCATGCTTTGTCCCCTCGTCTCCTAGGTTTCTGCAGGGCACACATGGTCCACCATCAACCCCCTTCTTGTTCAGCTACCTAAACCCAGGATCACTGGTCACCTCCACTCATTTAGTCGTCTTTTTCCCCCACCTGTGGAACCAGGTTCCACATCCTCTTCAATCTTATTTTTAGCTCCAGGTCTTCAAGACAGCTATTAACTACCATCTCAGATCGTCCCCAATCCAAAACCATGACGTTGTCTTCCCTCGTTAACCCCCCACCTCCACCCCACCCTCATCCCTCCTCTGTTTTCCCTCCTTGGAATTTCCTTATGGATCCATCTTGTCCACCCCATGCATCCTCTTCTGCCCCCCATTCCTCCCCACACCCATTGTTTGTCTGCCTCCCTCTGTCTTCACCTTCGGCTCTGCTGTCGGTGGTTCTCCCCCTCTCTCTCTCTCTCTCTACCGTTCCTTTTTGTCCTGTTACGTCCTGATCCGTTCAGTGTACTCGCTCTTCCACAAGCCTCGACGATGTATTCAAAATAAAAAAATAACTCGTTTCAAATGACTACTTTCACAAGGACATAATTTGTACAAATGTACAAATGAAATAACTTGGCACAAAAAGTTTAAACTTGAATCGGCCTAGGCCAAGAGGTTGAGTCCATTTATTCCTGATACGTGAAACACCCTATCCCGATCGCCGACAGAAAACAGACTTTTTGGAACGCCGGCCACATTTTCCATCCAATCATCCTGTTTGGTACTTGTGGTATTCCAAAGTTCTCCATGGGTAGTCGCTCCTATGTTGAAAGTTTCGTGTCAATTGCTCCGGCTGTTGTGGAGAAAACCAATTTAAAAGTGAATAAAGGTGAAAAGTGAGGGCGGAAGAAAAACTAAAAAAAGAGGGCTTTGGCTGATGTTCCACAAGATGGTCACGGATGGTTATGGACACCTATTACTAGAAATATTACAATGAATATCGAGTTTTAACAAGCCCCTCGAGTTCAACATCACAAAGTGAATGAAAGTATAAAACACTAATCTGTCAAACACACCCTGCTAACCTCTGGTATGGGTACATTGGAAGATTTGAACAGTCGCGATGTTCGAGACGGGTCTCCGTGAGGACGCCCGTCCGATTTTGAAAACGTTCATCGAGCGGCACGCAAGCCTGTCACCATTTTATGAACCCTGCCAGTAAACGACACACATGGGCATTTGGATGTGGAAATCCCACGCTCGCTCTGCGTCGAGATCGGTCCTCGTATCCACTTGAATGTACACGATGGGACAAAGCACGACGGATACCGGTGGGCCTCTGGTAAAGAACCCAAACATTGAAAGCACCGTCGATCAACGCGAAAACGTCTTCCATATGCATCATATGAAAGAATACCCGATGAAATGAAAAATGACAGATCGGGTATATCTATTACGTGTTTACGATCATGACGCACACGTCGCACAGCTACCTCACTGTTTGCCTGCAGGACTGTCGGGGCTTTCAGGGCCGGGATGCATGGCGGGGATTGTGGTTCCGTGTTTGGCTTTCGAGAAAGAGAACCGGGGGGTGTGTGGGAGCGAAACAGTGCGACGATGTGTGCTTCGGACACGGTGCTTGCTGGGGATGTGGTGATGCTACCATTAAGGGAAGTGTGGTGGTGATGGAGAGGACAAAAAGGAACAGGATACATCTCAAAGGGACATATCAAAGTTGAGTATTGCAATTGCTTAACTAAATATTACCGTTATAATTGAGTGCAGCGTACGACTGTACATTCGCACGCAAAGGCGTCCGTGCAATACCATTACAATTAGGTATAGTATATGCACACAAAGGCTGTTGTGTAATGCCGTTATAATTAGGTGCAGTGTCCGACTACGTTGAAGCAGAATGGCCATTGCGTGTTCGAGGAAGGCAAATAGGTGCATCGCTACACCTCGTCGATGAGCTTTCCGTGGCCTGTGAAGTGTCCATGTGTTGGCACTTATCACTGCACTGTAATAGGCCCACGTCATGTAATATTACGACGATGCCAAAGGCCGCGGCATTTTCAAACGATCTCGGGGAGATGTTTTCGAAAGCACGCAGGAATGCAACGTATTTTCCTTCATGACTTTGTCGTACGAGACTCGTCGAGTGACGCACTTGGCACAATCCCCGACCACCCTGGGTTATAATTGTTGTGATTCAACCTCGCACGGCCCTGTGGTATGTCCCGTGACACCTTGATGGGCACGCTGCACCACGGCACATCACGTGGGCCATTGATGGGCCGCACTACAGTGTGCTTTTACTATCTGTCAGACGGAATTTTCTGTTGACTAATTAATTTATTTCTTTGTAGCTGCCTGGCACACAAGCTGGCAGGTTATTACCCGGGCCTACGTATTTGCCCAAGTTTTAATCGTCACCATATCGGGTTGGCATCCCGAAGATCGCAAGGTGGCGGAACATTTTCGACTCGAATGATGTTGTAATTTGAAGTCGCTTGATTGTTATTCTTCTTTAAAACCGTCACAATTATTCCAACGTCCTTGTGGGGTTGGCCGCCGAAAGGTTGGCCGAGATATATCACGAACCGGCTCGCCAGGCCTGATGACGTTTGAAGGAGCTTAAATGATAATACCTATTTTGACGGTGTGGTTGTTAAAAACCTCAAAGCTTTAAAAAGTTTCCTTTCCCTGCCTGTTCTAACCGATGTGAGACAGTTCTCCATCTGGTGTACGCACGTCACGTGATAGATCGTGGTGCGCTTTTCGGTGCGCGGAGATCTGTAGGGATAGCGAGGTCGATGAGATGATTGTTTACTCATGCCACAGTAAGTTTGGTGACGCAGGCACGATGGGCCGAGTAGCCTTTTACCATGTGAAGGTTTATTTGTGTAACATGGGCACCGGGCCTGGATTGTTTTGTTCTCCTCACGGTTGATACATCCACCTGTCTCATCGAGATGTCTTGACACTCGCTCGGCGTTACATTTGAGCTTCGATTGTGCATTTATTTTTCTCGAATAAGGAATTGCGGAAGCTTGCATAATGCTACCTACAGAGGTTCAAATGAGAAAATACGACGACATGGAAAAGGACTTCGGTCCCAACACGCCCGTGTCTCGCACACTTCGAGCCAAACTGTAGCTGCGAAGTATGCACACTCGCCTCTGAGCAGCCTCACCTGGGTTTGAATCCTGACCCAGCTTTAAACTGCCCTCCTGGTGATTCGCATGCAGGCCGTGTGCCGTGATCAATACATGTGCCGTCTCTCGGATGGACGTTAAACTGGGCTTCCCATCTGCAGCATTAGTTAGTGGATGTTGAGATCCCACGGGGTCTTGGGTGAAGAGTAGGAGAGTTATCACTGGCACCCTGAGCAGAATATGCAGGGCAGGAGAGAGCAGGGTTAAACGAGGTTCCTCTGTTGTTCTGATGATGGGTTAATGCCAAAAAGCCTTGCATGGTGGTTAGCATACCTTGATGAACACCCTGTTGGTTTCATCCTTCGGTTACCCGTCCTCCGACGCAGATCGACACATAAACCCTTACGACGATGGAATATTAGACTTATTTGATTGCTTTTGGTTATCTCTTAACTCAAACCCAGGATTTTCCTGGGTTCGATCTTAACTAATGACTCGAACCCAGGATTTTCACCTCTGACCTCTGACATGCCAATTGACTGAAATTCCCTCCTCTGTGTGTCATCTGTGACTGCAAGGATAACAAGAACGACACTCGGAAGAGCACATACCTCCGCCAGGCTGAACAGTTTACGTGTTGTATCGCACTGATAGACCGTATTGGGATCTTCGCCAAAATTGATTCGTCGTCGTCACACACCCAACCTGTCCACCAAGTTTTGTCCGAATCCGTCCATGACGTTTTGAGATATCCCGCTCACAGACAGATAGACAGACAGCCAAACAGATGGTGGTGAAAACAGAAAACATCACCTCCATCCACCTTCATTGGCAGGAGGTAACATTGTCATCAATTTCTGCTTCTTCCACAACCTCAACAAACCTTAAAATGTTATTCATCAACACAAACTCTTCCTTGCAGGTTACACACAGTTTCCCCTGCACATTATTCCGCTTCCACTACGACAAAGCCAAATGTTCTCATTTTATATTTAAAAAAAAAAAAAGAGAGAATGTCACATGACGTCTTGATCAACAAAGGCACGGACATTTAACAAGGGAAGCGAAGGAAGAACAATTTTTAACGTCACAAACGCTCACAACATGCAATCTAATGAAAAATGATTTGTTTGGTGGTTTGTTACGAAGGTTCAGTTCGATGGCCTAAAAATCCTTCCAAATTCGAGGAGGAGATTTTGTCCACTTTTTCACCGTTTCATCGACGACCTCCCCAAACATGGACAAGCACCTTGTGATGTCGCTGGGAACTGCAAATGACGTCGTTGACATCGCTATGTGGAAATCGTTGTGGATCTTATGGCCTGCCCGGAGCATTCCTAACATGAATTCATCTCTGGAAAATGTCTCACTTTTGTTCTAATCAACTCGGGTCTCCACGCCAGCTCGGGTCAAGTCCAGGTGTGCACTGCCTTCAGGGATGCGTCGTGGAGTGTGGGTCTTCGATCGGCAACGGACCTCGTCGAGCTGCTTCGAGAGCCGACGGATCGCATTCGCAGACGCTCCGTCTGATAAAAGTTTTCGAGTCGAGCAACAAAAGCGATTCGCTTGACTTGTTTATTTAATTTATTTTCATCGCATTTGCTCGACAGCCTCTTACCTGCACCGTGACCTTTCCACTCACTACAATAACAGTCAGTTCTGTTGGCCTCGGCCCAAAGTGTACAAACGTGCAGTGAAGCGGTGACCTCTGACTCCTAAACTCCTGCAGCTCATGTTTAAGTTCCAGAGACCTATTATTAAATGCCATTGCCTTGGCATTTCCTCCAATTCCAAAATTTTGGTCAGCCGACGTCGACTGCGCCATTCTCATGTTTTATACTCGCAGGGCCTACCTGTAGCTTAAACGAGGTACACTTGTTGTGGCTACTGTACTGCCTGGAAAAGGCCCAACGGTGTCGCAGGCCTTTCCTCGCCGTCCATGATAACTGTCAGGCCTGCGATGACCCAGTCCAACAGGCCAAGTTGCTCCGTACATAACGTGGGTGTGTGACCCGGGCTATCCTTGTGGTTGTTCCAGCGTCCATCAGGGTCGCCAAATTCAAAACTCTTTCGTCAAAGCTACCAGTTTGTTCCTTTCTTTAATGCTTTGTTCTGTTCTGCTTTTCCCGTTGCATATTCTCCGCTACACCCCCTGGTTTTGACCTTTTCTGTGATGAGGGCATTGCGAAGGACCACGAGTATATTTTGGTGTCGTCTTGTTTCTCAATTTGCTCCTTCCTTTTGCTCTTCATGTATGCTCCAAAGTAATCCTTTGGGGTCCAAAAGAAAACACTTTTGAGTACAACCCCCTGCGAGATTGTTTTCGCAAGAAAGAGCAAATTGTGAACCACACGTTTTGTTGTTGTTGCTGTTGTTGTTGAAAGTAAGTTTGAATGAACGGAGTTGACAATTAAACAGAAGTTAAACACGTCAACCCATTTGTATAATGGAAGAGGTCGAGTTAACAATGATAAAAGAGCAACACGTCGGGCATGGTGGTAATGGACGGCCAACTTGTGACAATGCTGATCACTATGGCAACAAGGGAGTAGCAAAATGAGAGACAACAGAACTGGTGGCCATGACTTAAAAAAATTGTAATTGTTGTTTTGGCCCATGAAGAGAACCTTTGTGATTTTGTTTTGAAAAACTAGGAAACCACAGAGGCTTTGTGGCAATGTTGTTTTTGGTCCAGAGCAGACCTTTAAAAGACTCGGACTGTATAGCAACAACAACAATGAGGATGTGGTCACATGTCTGCCTGGTGAGCCCAATTTGCACAAGAACACCTGTCACATTTCGTGGGGAAAATCCTGCAGTCCCGAAAGAGCTTGTCCGGGACGGGCGAGTCGTGTCACGGTCACACCGCTTGTGTGTTGCATTCTGCAGGCACGTGGTTGCTGATGGTGGTCGAAGAGTTTGGCCTGTTTTGTCCGTTTTCTTTCCCTACCAAGCAAGCCTCGGAGCGTTGCTCGATAATCAGAAGTACGGAGCATCATCGTGCATGGCTTCACGTCGATTCCAAGCAAGCATTTCTGCTGTTCTCCAGGGAGATGACGCGGACGGCTGGAAACTATTGCTCAGTTGCCTACAGGAATCGGAGCTCTTCGATTGAACCATCTGTCAACATTGCCTATGGGTGGGATATTAGAAAACTGGTTTTCATAAACATCAGAGTCTTTTTGTGGACTCAGAAAAAAGGTTCATAAAGACTATAAAAAGAAAAACGAGGAAAAACAAGAAAATTTTCGAAAGCGAATGCTGAGAAAGATATGGAATGGCCGTGGGAAAGGGGGGGTCGGGGTGAGTTCTCAAAAAAGGAAGAGAAAATTTCATTGTCCCCTGTCCCTGAGTTGCCCATCCATAGCTTGGATGACTAATACTAGCCGATGGAATGGAGCAGTTTGAGCACTCAGGGAGTTGATTATGAATCATAGGAGCGATACAAGGTACAAGCAGGACAAAAAGGGGGTTAGAGACAGAGAGAGATAAGGGAGAGGGACGAACGTCATAAACTGCTCGGCCACGTTCCCCCGAGGCTGTCGGTGGGGTGAGATTGACGTGAGTGCGCACCGACAGCTGGCGTGAGCAATGAGGCTCCTGACGTCAGTAACCGAACAATTTGCCCGCGAGAGGCTCTAACCGCAGGACGCTACCCTGGGGGATGGAAGGAGGCGGCGATTGACGACGAGGGTGACGACTGCTCCGAGCGTGCTCGGATATGTGGACGCAGCACTAGAGCTTCATTCAACTGTCAATTTGTTTCACTGGAAGTGTTATCAAGAGGCCCTTGCTTGCTCAGCAGGGATTTTTTAATCACAAACACTTTACTCTCAATCAGTTCTGTTGGCCGAGGTACTTTTCATCACTTTATCATCAACATTTTTTTTTTCTCCCCTTTTGCTGTTCGTGGGAATTATTTAATTTTCAACCCCTTGAGAAACTATCTAAATTAGAACAGCATTTGGTGGAGCACATACCTCTGCCAGGCTGAACAGTTTACGTTTTGTATCCTACTGATAGGCCGGATCTGAATCCAGACCTGAACCAAAATCTAATCCGCTTGTTCTTGTCACCTACCCAACTCATCCACCAAGTTTTGTCATAACAAGTCCACAACTTCTTGAGATATCGTGCTCACCGACAGACAGACAGACAGATAGATACACATACAGAAAAACAGGAGTGAAAACATAACCTCCGTCCACCTTCGGTGATGGAGGTAAAAAGTGCTGCCATTTCAATGCGTTTATAAATTCTCCTACACGTACACACAACCCGTCAGGGTAGGTTTTCTCTTGACGTTTGCTGTGGCTCATCGATGCACTTGTACATGAAACATGAATGGCGTGCGGGACAAGGATATGAGTTCTCGTTGTATATTTCCACAAATCGCAAGGACATGGGGAGATAGACAAATCGACGCAGGACGTGGGATGTGAACTTTCAGTCCCATAATCATCAGGAGCCGTCCGTTTAGAAGGGAATACTGATCAACGTGACAGTCTGGCGTGACGCTTACATCAGTGTGCTTGTCAGGGCGGTGAATTGTGCAAATAATGCGCTCCACTCGTACGTTTCCACGAGGTTATCCTTTGCATGGCTGCTCAGGCTCTCGCACATTTTGTTTTGCCTTGTATTTCGTGGGCGAGCACAGATGATTGGGCAAGTGTTTGGGTTGGGTGTGTAAATGAGAGAGATGGTTCTTTGAATGGGGAATTGGTCTTTTGATCCAAACAGCACAAGGACATAATGAGATGTCAATGTATATTTTTCTTCAATGACAATGAAATTCGGAGATGGCGGACAAATGAACAGAAAACATGCGGGATTCGAACCCGAGTCACATGATCACGAGGCAAGTACCATGAAAGAGCGACAATGCTTGTTTCTGACGCACATCGGTTATTGGGACAGAGCAAGAGCTTTACCCTCGGTAAACCACAACGGCACAGCGTTACCTGTAATAATAACGAACGTTGTGCAGGTTTTTCAAGAAATTGGTGAAGTGGATGAATGGTCGACGTTTCCTAGAACACTATTGTGTTGCGGCTATAATGAAAGGGGAACTGTATGAGTGGCATGGAAAGGGCCGACATGCGGCCGTCGAGCTGCACTTTGGCAAGAATGGAAGCAAACTCGTTTGCCGTCAAAATGCTTCCAAATCCATCCTCACATATCCCTCTTGTCCTTTCGTTTTGCCCTTAGATTTTGGATTCGGAAACTTCTATCAGAAGGGTGAGCTGCTCGCCACATCATGCGGCAGCCCTCCTTATGCTGCACCAGAGGTTTTTGAAGGACTAGAGTATGACGGGCCGCAACTCGACGTTTGGGTGAGTACGGAAGAGAACGGTACTGCCGAGTGTGCCGTTGTGGTTTTCCGAGGGTGAAGCTCTCACTCTGTCCCGATGTAACTGACGTGCGTCAGACGGCACACGTATTGACATGTACAGTGCTCGTCTTTGATGTGGTTCATACTTTGAGAACGTTTCATTTTCGATTTCCCTCTCACCCCTCCCCTCCACTTCCCCCACCCACCGCAGTCATTGGGGGTTGTGTTGTACGTGCTGGTGTGTGGGACTCTGCCTTTTGACGGAGCCACGCTGCCTGCCCTACGCCAGAGAGTGCTTTCCGGGAGATTTCGTATCCCATTCTTCATGTCTGAGGGTGAGGCTGAGAGGACCAGGGTTTGGAGGAAAATGAAATGCACACTCGGAACAAATTATCACGTCATAAACCCTTTTTTTAAATGTTTTTTTTTAACACAAACTCTAGGATCATGGAAGACTGAAGGGGGACAAGGAAACAAATTGGCAGTTTGGCAGTGGGGCAATCTTTGGGCAAAACAATGACTGGAATGAACTCGAGAGTTCATTGAACACAAAACTCTGTATATACTTAAATTTTAATTAAACAATGATTTTAAAGATCCTTTTAATAAAAAATCCGGAAGTTTAGCACTATTGAAGCGGTCTTGCACACCACCATCTAGAGAACTGCAAAATTGGAGGTTCCTGGGAGTATTATGAAGGTGATTTGTGTTCCACAGTGTTCAAGTATATAATTCAATTTAAATAAAATAAAGATTGTAAAAGGCATGTAAATAAATAAATTCTGGAATTTACCGCCATTTTACCCAGTGTTTATTACATCACCTTATCGAACATGTTACATCAGTTATCCGCATCTGTTGTTTGTGTCCTTTGTGACGTCCTTAAAAACAGTACGTTTCCTGTTTGGAATGATTTTCAGTTTTGTTTGACTGCCAGGCAGGCAGACGGAGTAAAAATATTATCTCACTCCTCTCTGCGCATGTACGATCAGGCCAAATTCAGAGACAAAGTGCTGCTAATCCACAGGTTTGTTTTCCTATTCACATTCCGATTTGTGTTCAACATATAACAATCAATTTAAATAAGTTGTTCGTCAATCATAAACTGATGGGAAAAGGAGAGAGAGGAGAGGGAGGAAACACGGAGGGTTGAGGAGGGTTGGGTTGGGGTTGGGTTCATGGGGGTTAAAGATTGTGGGTCGGGGTGGGGGATGACAGTTGGTGGTACATCGTTTGCTTGAAATCCTGGAGGGAAGGATTGGATTGATCCATCTCTGGAAGACATTTCCACAAACCGGACGGAAGGGAGGATGTGTGTAACACCAGAGAGGTGGTTAAAAAATCACAGCAAGGCCCCCAACTTGCCCGTCACTTCAGAGCAAACATCCTTGTGCTTCAGATCCCAACAATGTTTTGCCTTAAAGGTACCTGATTAGTTGTGGCTGCCACCACACCTGCAACGAAAACATAATCATAGTATCGTTGTAATCACCGGACTCGTCCCAGTTGCTCGCTCTGAATCCCGAAGAACTACGTTAAAATGGTGAAGGCGGCCAACTGATTTTGGCGCTCCAAGCAGGTTCCCGGGCCAGTTTACCGCATTGCTGTACTCAGTGGGACCACCTGAGCCTGTCAGGAGACGTGATGATCAGTACCGGGCGCCTGATCACCCAAAGGGGTGACCCGAGGGGTCGCCGCTCGGATGCAGGTACGTTTCCTTGCTGGGCACGAATCGCCACAAAACCAAATCGGTTCTTTAACGGATGTTTGTATGGTTCGCGATCAAAACTCTCAAATTACTCCGAATCCAAATGATAAATAATAATGTATTAAACAGGCAAAAAAGGTGGGAATACAAAGAAGCAATACAATTATTTTTAATACACCCCGTACATGCCCCCGAGTACGTACGAACAGTAATTCATCTATCTAACTGCGTAAGGCCTCAGACATTCCACAGGTAAAAGGACCCGAAGAACAACGACACTGAAATTACCAGTGCTGCGCCCAACAGGACGCAGTGCGACCCAAGGGAAATGGGTTTCTGGCAGGAAAACAGTTCATGCCTTAAGCACAGGTCGGCAGGTGGGGAAGGCAGGTCTGGTGCAGCTTACGGTGAGGTCTGGTGGAAGGCTCCAGGCAGGTGCGTCTCGTGCTGTGGAGAAACCCCAGGGGGTACATGCGCAGCTTCCCCCTTCAAGTTCCCCCACATCTCTTCCCCCCACAGTTCGCACCCCCCCTTTTACTTGCTCTGCCACCACCCTCAGTCTGTGACGCCACTAGCCCCACCCTGCTCATTTGCCATTGGCCTGGGGCCCAGTTTGTGGGTGGAGCAACCCACCCTGACTTTTCACCCACCTTGATGGCACGGTTTTACTTGTCATAGCGGCTTTTTTCACCTATACTCGTATCGGTGGCCTATCAGGTCACTTAAAAGCACATTTAAGAGATCACAAAGGGATAAAATACGATAAAGGTGTCAAGGGAACGCTGTTTTAGCACACACATGTGGGGAAAGTTGACGGCAGCTTTCCATACAAATAACGACGCATAGCCTGATAGTCATTTTACCTCATGCTTATGTTGTTGAATGAATAAAGGGAAATAACTATCACTATACTATACAAAGTTAGCTCTGAGAAGGCGTTCTCACAACAGTATAATAAATACTGCACTGTAACTGCAGTCATAGTACGAGAAATAGGCGTTCACAACCATCCTTGACCACATTGTAGAACGTCTGCCGAAGCCCTCACTTTTTTACCTTTATTTGCTTTTAAATTCGGTTTCTCGCCACCACTTGATGGAATGACACAAAACTTTCAAAAGAGGACCCGATGGGTGACCTTGCTGTCCTGATGCATGGAGATTTTATTTATTTATTTATAACCAAAAGTACATGATGATTGGATGTAAAATGCAGCCGGCATTCCAAAAAGTCTGTTTTCTGTGGGCATGGGTTGCAGGTTGTTTTACGTATCAGGAATAAATGGTCTCGCCTTGCTTCGATCGGCCTCGGCTGAATAATACAGCACGATGATAGTGCACTGTAACAAAGCAAACTGATGTCACAAAGATTGTCTCAATGGTGTGATTTGATCCCCCTCTGTCCTAATCAGAGGTTTGTCCTCTCTTGTCACTTTTCACCAAGTGAAGGTCCTCTTTACCCTCGTCTGGACAAGGGAGGAAAACATACTTTTTCCTTCGGTTTCACACCACAAACATGCTGTGAACGACGACGATTGTCAGAAACAGATGGCTGACCAAATTTAGATGGAGCTGTCACGCTCGTAGGAGAACAGAGCCTCCTTTTTTTCTGCTTGTTCATCTAAGTCTGTGTACCACTTGTTTCCTACAACGTCCATGATACCTGACATGGCTCAATTCAGCATCCAATTAGCTTGCCATATGGTCAGCAAGAGGCTTGAGATGAAGTTCACCGAATGCAACACATTTCTCAGCATATTCCTTGATCAGGAGTATTTTATCAAGACCAGGATCAGGCACGAGGTGGTCAGGAGATCCTCCTTTATATATATATGACACACATCAATGAAATGTTATCAGATATTCTTCTTGATTGCTGTGATTTCTTCTCAGATGAGACTGTGTGGATGATTACAGAGAATTAAAGATGAGGAATCCACCAGGTTCTGTGAATATCTGAAAAAAAAGCATCAAATCGCAGTTATGAGAGTAAAAAAACACGTCAGTTTTTGGGTTTGACCTTAACCTTATGGCATGACCTTGACCCCCATATGGCCTTGGAACATGCCTCAACCCACTAGGCATCCTAAAAACGATAAGTTTACACAATTAGATCTTCTCAATCAGATTGTATGCATTGCTGCAATATGCCCATTTCCACATCGATATAACCGTACAAAGGTCAAAGTCATTAAGGGGTCACCTGACCCCCGAATGGGGTCGAGAAATTGTCACCTTCCATTTTTGCTCGCCTGTTTGAAGAACAGAGAGCTATAGCGATACCCCCGGCGTGAGCGTGAGCGTGAGCGTGAAATGTTAAATTTTTTGTATTACGGAAAAACTCCTCGACGGATTTCGACGAAACTTGGTGGGGGGTTTAGGTATGGTCCAAGGATCATGCCATTAGATTTTGGACTTGGTCCCCCCCCCCAAAAAAATTGCTAGAAAAATTTTTTTTTTGCATTTCTACATGTTTTAAGTGATTTCCAACCCCCCCCCCCCAAAAAAAAATTCTTAGAGAAAAAAAAAATTTTTGCAACTTTTTTTCAACAATTTTGATTTCTTTTTTTTGCATTTCTACATGTTTTAAGCGATTAGGATTTCGACGAAACTTGGTGGGGGGTTAGGTATGATCCAAGGATCATGCCATTAGATTTTGGACTTGCCCCCCCCCAAAAATTTAGAGAAATTTTTTTTTTGCATTTCTACATGTTTTAAGTGATTTCCAACCCCCCCAAAAAAATTGCTAGAGAAAAAAAAATTTTTTGCAACTTTTTTTTAACAAAATTTCGATTTCTTTTTTTTGCATTTCTACATGTTTTAAGTGATTTCAAACCCCCCCCCCAAATTTTTTTTTAGAGAATTTTTTTTTTGCATTTCTACATGTTTTAAGTGATTTCCAACTCCCCCCAAAAAAAATTGTTAGAGAAAAAAAATTTTTTGCAACTTTTTTTTTAACAAAATTTCGATTTCTTATTTTTGCATTTCTACATGTTTTAAGTGATTTCCAACCCCCCCCCCAAAAAATTTTTTTTAGAGAAAACAAAATTTTTTTTTTGCATTTCTACATGTTTTAAGTGATTTCCACCCCCAAAAAATTTTTTAAAGAAAAAAAATTTTTTGCAACTTTTTTTTCAACAAAATTTCGATTTTTTTTTTTTTTGCATTTTATACATGTTTTAAGTGATTAGGATTTTGACGAAACTTGGTGGGGGGTTAGGTATGGTCCAAGGATCATGCCATTAGATTTTGGACTTGGTCCCCCCCCCAAAAAAAAATTGTTAGAGAAAAAAATTTTTTTTTTTTGCATTTCTACATGTTTCAAGTGATTTCCCCAAAAAAAATTGTTAGAGAAAAAAAAAATTTTTTTTTTGCATGTCTACATGTTTCAAGTGATTTCCACCCCCCCCAAAAAAAATTGTTAGAGAAAAAAAAATTTTTTGCAACTTTTTTTTCAACAAAATTTCGATTTTTTTTTTTTTTGCATTTCTACATGTTTTAAGTGATTAGGATTTTGACGAAACTTGGTGGGGGGTTAGGTATGGTCCAAGGATCATGCCATTAGATTTTGGACTTGGTCCTCCCCCAAAAAAAAATTGTTAGAGAAAAATTTTTTTTTGCATTTCTACATGTTCAAGTGATTTCCAACCCCCCCCCCCCCCAAAAAATTGTTAGAGAAAAAAAATATTTTTTTTTTGCATTTCTACATGTTTTAAGTGATTTCCAACCCCCCCCCCAAAAAAAATTGTTAGAGAAATTTTTTTTTTTGCATTTCTACATGTTTTAAGTGATTCCAACCCCCCCCCCCCCCCAAAAAAAATAATTAGAGAAAAAATTTTTTTTCTTTTGCATTTCTAATGTTTTAAGTGATTTCCAACCCCCCCCCCCCCCAAAAAAAAGTTTGAGAAAAAAATTTTTTGCAACTTTTTTTTCAACAAAATTCGATTTCTTTTCTTGCATTTCTACATGTTTTAAGTGATTTCCAACCCCCCCCCCAAAAAATGTTTTTTTAGAGAAAACAACTTTTTTTTTGCATTTCTACATGTTTTAAGTGATTTCCACCCCCCCAAAAAATTGTTAGAGAAAAAAAAATTTTTTGCAACTTTTTTTCAACAAATTTCGATTTTTTTTTTTTTTGCATTTCTACATGTTTTAAGTGATTAGGATTTTGACGAAACTTGGTGGGGGGTTAGGTATGGTCCAAGGATCATGCCATTAGATTTTGGACTTGGTCCCCCCCCCACAAAAAATTGTTAGAGAATGTTTTTTTTTTTTTTTGCATTTCTACATGTTTCAAGTGATTTCCAACCCCCTCCCCCCCAAAAAAAAATTGTTAGAGAAAAAAAATTTTTTTTTTGCATTTCTACATGTTTTAAGTGATTTCCAACCCCCCCCCCCCCCCAAAAAAAAATTGTTAGAGAATTATAAAAATATTAATTATTAGACTCGTCTTAAAAACGATAAATGTATAAACAGGCGAGCATTGGGTGGCTTTGACACCAACTCTGGTTGTGTTTCTTACATTCTAAAGTGCGATATCTACCCTTAACCCAATTTTGGCATCAAAATCCTACGGGGATAATAATGGGACATGGTCAACCGTCACTATCTTGTCTCACCATGGCTCCGGAGCCTGGTGTTGGCTTTGTGGTTAGGGTGGTCTTGGGATCCTAGGGCCCTGAGTTCATGCACCGTTGGCCACTGGATTAACAACAGTGGGTTGAACCAGCCTGTCATCTTTCCGAGGTCGGCGAAATGAGTACCAGTATACTGGTAATAGGGGTACTGCATCAGCGCCATAGCTGCACCCCTAACCAATGATGCAACCAGCAGCCAAAAAGGCAGCACACCAT
>CM068956.1:148474165-148490225 GCA_035128595.1 Eptatretus atami | reverse complement strand
TTTATTATTTTAATTATTTTTATGGTAAAATAAGCATTTTCTAGCCTAAAAAAATTAAAAAACGTAAAAAAAATAAAAATTTAAACATATTACAAGAAATAAAATACTGTACAATGTACATAGTGTACAGTAGAAGAGTAGACAAAGAGTCGTGCGTATGGAAAACGCAGATGCGACCGCTTCCACTTGCGCTAGTTTACCCACGTGAACACGGCACGCTATTGGCTGATGGATGGGAGGCGACCAACCAGAGCATGGTGTTCTGTATCCTGGGTTCTGATTGGCTCAGCGACCGTGCAGCAATTCTCTGCATCTCCGAGCATGCATTCAGCATCTCGCCTTGTCCATTTCACAACGACGTGCGATCGCTACTCGTAGTGTTACTCTGCGGTGTTGTGTTTGTGTGAATTACCCGTGAAAGTTTTTAATTTATTTCAACCCCTACAATGCCGCCCAAACGTTCTGCACCTTCTGCCGCCCAAACGAGTACCCATTAGAATTTTATATGTTGTTTATATTACGTATGTTTAAGAGTGTAGGAAGTGTTTATACGAGTGTGGGAAAGGTTAATAAGAGTGTGGGGAGGGTCATAAAGCTTTAAAATATATATAAATAATAAAATAAACATATGGTCGCTACTTCGCGGATTTTCACTTATTTGGAATTTGGGGGGTTTGGAACGTAACCCCCGCGGTAAACGGGGGATTACTGTATATATATTTTTCTTTTTTTGCGGTTCTGGAAAACGCATGCTTCTAAGGCAGTGGCATCCATCATACAGTGGTCCCCAGACAGTTATTTTTTTCATTAATATACAGTATGTGCAGTTAGATCTTTCCCTCATGTCTATTGGGTCAGAAGGGACAAAGTGCGTTGTGTGGATCTCATAGTTAGGTCTGATTATATCTTCATTGTGTGCAGTTTTATTGTGTGCAGTATCTTCATTGTGAATATTGTGTGCAGTTTTAGTCACCACAACTCAGGAAGGACATAGGATGGCATGGAGAGGGTTCAGCGCAGGGCTACTAGATTGATTCCGGGCCGAGCTGGACTCAGCTACGAGGTGCGGCTGAAGGAGACAGGGCTTTATTCACGAGAAAGGAGGCGGTTACGAGGAGATATGATAGAGATGTTTAAGATAATAAAAGGTCGAGATAAGATAAGTGAAGATGAATTATTCAACAGAGTAGACATTGATAAGACCAGGAGCCATAGCTTGAGAGTAAAGAAGAAGAGAGTTAAGACGGTATAGTAAGGCAGGGGACTTTCACTCAAAACGCTTGTGTTAGGCAAATGAGACCGCTTTTGCAAAAATGTTTCTTGTGTAAAATGTGTTGTTTTGCTTCGTACAAGGTAAAATAAGCACTATCTGATGAAAAACACATGTTGCTGCACTCAAATAGTGATTTCGAACATATAATGGAGTCGGAATAAGCTATTGTTTGAAAAACGCTTGTGTAAGGCAAATGAGACCGTTTTTGCACGAATAAGATTTCTTGTGTAAAATGTGTTGGTTTCCTTTGTACAAGCTAAAATACACACCATTTGATGAAAAGATGTGTTTCTGCATTAGAACCGTGATTTGGAACAAAAAAAGATGTGGTCAGACGAAGCTTATGGTCAGAACAACCTCGGAACTAGTTTTCTACTGATAAGACTGAAACTGGTTGAAACCAGTTTGAACTGGTTATACTTTTAATGAAATGATTTTGCATTGTTCTTCGTTTGCATTTGAAATTATTCTTTATTTTGCAAAACTGGCATGGATTAAATGGACGATTTTCATAATGCCTCCGCAGCTGAAGGCCGAAGTCATGTTTTCGGGTTGTCCGTCCGCCATCGTTTTGTTTTTTTTAACCACGATAACTTGTGAACAAATGAAGGGATTTCATCCAAACTTGCTATAAGTATGTACTGTGATGTAAAGATGAACCAATTCCATTTTGAGTTCATTCGGTCAAAGGTCATGTGCCCTTTGATAATCATTTTGCAGACCATAATAAGTGATCTCTTCTACTTATCTCTCTTGTGATCTGTAATTGAGATTAGACGTAACAGTGTGTTGGTATCAAACACAGGTGGATGCAGGCCATCTCTAAATGGCATGATCGTTATCCATTGACCCATTTGCATCACATTCTATTTTCTAGTTTTAATGTCAGTTTTTGTAAGCAATGTTTATTAAGCTAACTAAACTAGAGATGCACTTCTGATTTGTGCATCATACACCCTCTTGTAACCCTCTTTGGCATCCTTCCTTTCTTGGCCACCACAGTCGCTGCAGTCATGCAATTTTGACGATTATCATGCCATTTACCAACTCCTGCTCGAGCGCCTCCGAACCCATCGCTGCAGTTTCCCATTGGAATCAAGGCTCGACACCAGGTCCCGCCGGCCAAGCTCCATTGCTGAGCAATCGATCGCCAAGGTAGGATTCTACTGTTGGGGTAAACTGAATTGATGATATTCAGCACAGGGGTTGTTTTGCTGCACTCATTTATGACCAAATTGCTCTGGACGTCCCCACCTTTGCCCAACAGACCAACCAGATTTTACAATTGTTTCCTGGCACTGCAGCAAACCTCAGTCAAGGCCCAGAGCAAGTGTCTCTGGTACCAACAAACCAGGCTGTTCAGCCTCCCTGGAGCATGTTGTCGAACGAAGCTGTCCTGTGGGTGGATGGCCAGAGGGCCCCCGACCCGTGGGAGAGCACGGAGGAAACGCAAGGAATGTCCAGTGAACAATTTGGACAGACATGGTCATTCGATACAGATCTTATTCCAACCGCAAAGGTTTGTTTTTGTTTTCATTTATACCCCACGCACATGAAGCAAAAGCAGGGTTAAGCAATTGGTTCACTTCTGTCTGTCCGTCTACAAACGTTGGTTTATGATTAAGAAACAACTTACTTTCAATGGAATGTTATATTTTGAACACTAATCGGAAAACAAACCTGCAATTTAGCAATACGCTGGCTCAGAATTCGTCCCGACCACATGCACAGAGAGGAGTGAGATTTTTTTTTTTCTCGGTCTGTCTGTCTGTCGGGTAATGAAACAAAATTGAAAATCATTCCAAACAGTAAACTCACTGTTTTTAAGGATGTTGTAAAGGAAACAGGCGTGAATAACCAATGTCACATGTTAAATAAGGTGGTGTAAAAGACGCTGCATCGATGGTGGTAAACTCAGAAATATTTTTTTTCTACATCCTTTAAAATGTTTATTTTATTTCAATTCAATTATAAACTTAAACACTGTGGATTGTAGAACACAAATCACCTTTTTGGCACTTTCAAAACCCCTTCCGTTTAGCAGTACTTGAATAAATTATGATGGCATTTTACATCATCATGACCAATCAAATTTGTTGTTCACAGACCCCGCCCATTTTAGTACAGCGGATTGGTGCAATGTCGAGAAGAGTCGTGCACTTTTTGATAAAAGCATCAAACTTGGTGCACATAACTAGTCGGCCATTACAAACAAAATTAGATATGGTTCCATCCCAGTTTTTTCTGATGATGGCTAGAGTGGCCATCTTTCAAAATGGCCACCACCTAACACTAAACTAGCATATAACTCAGCAACCAAGAGGCCTAGGATCCTAATTCTGGTGTTTATATATATAGGTTTTGGGGTCATATAATTCAAAGAAGGCAACGTCGAGTGTGTCGAGTATTTTTTATAGCCACTTATTGTACCACTTTTTAAAGATAAATACCCTTTTATAGGTTAGGGAGACAAGTTTGGAGGTCTTTATATTGCTTTCGTTCTTAAATTTATGGCATCATCTTTTCATACATGTAAAATAAACTACTACACGACTAAAATACAACACTATAGTACTACAATAACATCAGTCAAAATGATGCCAAGTATGGACGACAAGGAAGTTGAATTAAGACTTGTAGTTGTAGATACCGAAGTGCCATGAGTCAGATAAGCTTACAGTCAAATATGAAATGCCAGACATCACATGAACTATTAATGACAAGAACCACCACATTCACACAAAGCTGTGCATGGCAGAGTTGCGTTTGTGCATTTGCAGTTTGTTCGACACCCTTTGGTGCAACCGCATCTTATAACTTCTCTGCAAACTCTGCTGGCTTCAGGAAGACTGCTCCAAAGAACATCCCATTTTCCATCACTGCTACAAGTCCATTCCCATCTATCTGGTTGTGGGGGGGTGTTGCCTTTGGTTCAAGCACCCGACTCCAGATGTGACCGGCCTGGTATTCTGCTCGTCTCGTGTGCTGAAGTAGAGCACCCTTGGCCGGTGGAATGTTGCTCACATCTCTACCTTTCTGTGTGAACAGGTCGACCCTGAACTCATCAACATGCTGTCTAGAACTTGCTCAGTCATAAAGAAGTACGACAAATCTCTCCAAAGCATCCATAGCAGTATTAGCATCTGACACCTGTGGTTGTTCCATCAGCTTCATCAACTCCCTTGTAACCTCAGGGCACACGCTCCATGTATCCCATGCAGTCTTCTTCCCTCTGCCAGCAGAGTAAGAGGTGGTATCGCACCCAGTAATGGCGTGAAATATTTGAAGTGCAATGGACTTCTCATGCCCAATCGAAGTTGAGATATCATGAGCTGAGAACATGTGCAAATGCTTGCCTGTGCCGAACACCACCCATGGAGCAGTCAATGGCATTTGCAAGCTTTCGAAATACATACACTGCCAGAACAACTACATCACTGTCCACAGTGCAGATGAAAGCAGTTTTGTGTTGTCTGGCTGCATCAGCAACATGAAGCATCATCTGGCTGTCTGCTTCCTCATGTGTACAAGGGGCTAAACCTTCCATGTTTCTTGTGTGGCGACAAACAACATTTTCATTCAGCGTGCTGATTACTTGTTTCTCCATTTGAATGTTGACAACTTCTCTACCGAGGAATGAGAACAGTTCCTTATTGTTTTCAGGGAGCCGCAAGAACTCTTGCCGGTGTTTGGGTACTGCATTCTTTGGCTAAACCCTTTGACGGATTCCTTTCCCCCTCCTCTCTCTGGTTTTTGCCTTCAATGAATCTGACCTGTAATCATTCCAAACAACATCAACCCTCTGAGCTCTCTCTAGCTTTGAATTTACATGTGGCAGAAAGACATCCTGTGCAAACTCCTAGAATATTTTTGGCTGCTCCAGGCTTCAACATATGTACAATGGCAGGTCCATCTAGCACAACAACTTCAGTATCTGGACTGCTGTGCTCCTTTTCAGTGACTGTATCCTCAAGGCACTGAACAATGTCGGACTCGGTGCCTCGTCTCAGCTTTCCCCTATCCGACAATGATGGAGGGCATGTTTGATTCTCATGATGGAAGAACTCTTCCAGATTTCCATCACGAGCTTGACAAGCAACATAGAGCCTAGAGAAGAGGTAGCAGTCACTTTTCAGTGCCACCATAAGTTCCTGTGCTTTCGTCTTCTGGCGTGTAGGTGGAGTGCTGAATAGGGGAAGCTTGTTGTTCTTGATATCATGATGCAGTGGCTTGGTACATTCTACGAGTCGTTCCTGAACGAAGGTGTTGTACTGCGAGAGAGAGAGAGAGAGAGAGAGAGAGAGAGAGAGAGAGAGAGAGAGAGAGAGAGAGAGAGAGAGAGAGGGGAGAAAGAGAGTAGAGAGAGAGAAGGAGAGAGAGAGAGAGAGGAGAGAGAGAGAGAGAGAGCAGAGAGAGAGAGAGAGAGCAGAGAGAGAGAGAGGCAGAGAGAGAGAGAGCAGAGAGAGAGAGGAGAGAGAGAAGGCAAGAGAGAGAGAGGCAGAGCAGAGAGAGAGGCAGAGAGAGAGAGAGAGAGGCAGAGAGAGAGAGAGAGGCAGAGAGAGAGAGAGGCAGAGAGAGAGAGAGAGGCAGAGAGAGAGAGAGAGAGAGAGCAGAGAGACAGAGAGAGAGAGAGAGAGAGAAAGAGAGAAGACAGAGAGAGAGGCAGAGAGAGAGAGAGAGGAGAGAGAGAGAGAGAGAGAGAGAGGCAGAGAGAGATAGAGGCAGAGAGAGAGAGAGGCAGAGAGAGAGAGAGAGAGAGAGAAGAGAAGAGAGAGATAGGCAGAGAGAGAGAGGCAAGAGAGAGAGAGGCAGAGAGAGAGAGAGAGAGAGAAGGCAGAGAAGAGAGGCAGAGAGAGAGAGAGAGGCAGAGAGAGAGAGAGAGAGAGGAGAGAGAGAGAGAGAGAGGAGAGAGAGAGAGAGAGGAGAGAGAGAGAGAGAGGAGAGGAAGAGAGAGAGAGAGAGAGAGAGCGAGGAGGAGAGAGAGGTAGAGGGAGACATACATGACAATTGACCGATCTGTGATTTTGTGTATGTCCAGAACGAGCAGATCACCACTTTCTTTGAGAAAAGGATTGCCATAACCATCTATGACAGACTTTAATGCCCGGACATCTTGTTGGAATGCTTTCTGCACCTTTGGTCGCTGTTCATGGTAGCGCACCTCGGGGGTTCACAGTGCTTGATCCACTGATGCTTCAAAGTCCGTTATGAGGCGTGCCATCTCTGGACCACTGACCATCCACCTTTGGGGAGCAGCAGAAGACTCAGTCAAGCCAATAGCTCCACCATCATCCTTCACCACAGCATTGTTTTGTTCATGTGCCTGATCAAATGCTAGTTTCGAAAACGCATGGCTGGTCTTTTTTTTTTTTTACTGTAAAGTGTCCCTTCATGAAGTCATTGTAGACCAGAGGATGCTGCTGAAGTCGAGCCAACATGTCACGGAGGTGAACTGGTATCCACCATGCGTAGTTGAAGTGGTCGAGAGCAAATAACCAGTGCACAAGCTTTGTCAGCGACTGGATATACAAATGGAAATCAGCATTCCAGAGAGATCTTACAAAGAGGAGGTGGTGAGCTGTACCAGCATCACACACCAAAGTTTAAACATAGGTTGACTTCCCATCAGGACAGTACACCATTCCTCAAGACTCTTCGTCTCACTTCCCGCAGACTTCACATACGCCTGGTATGCCTCTTCCAGAGGTTGGTAGATGGCACATGCTGTTACCTAGTGGGCCCGCCGTGTACGGGTGATGTGAGCTCCTTTAAGGAATGAGTTTGCTGTGCCAGCTGTTACAACCCTTGCATGTACAATTGCAGATGTCCAACCACTGCCTTCAAGAAGATATCCAATTGTCTTCAAAGCAGCGGCTTCAATGTGGAGTCCTCCAAACATGACAACCAACTTCGACTCCCCATAGACCAAGAGCCACTTCCAACTTGTGAGGAAAACGGTGTTGGGCAAGTGGCCAGCAGAGTGGAAGGCAATTAAATCATCCGCAAGGCTCGTGTAACCTGCCCCAATGTCAGTGCGCTTTGAATTGGCTGGGCAATAAAGCTTTTCATTGGTGTCCTCCTGACAAACGAAACATTTCAACCAGTCAGTTTGTATGATGACAGGAGCAGGCTGCGTCCTTGGGTCAACAAGCTTCACTGTCGATGCCATCATATTACCTGGAAAGAAGGTAAACGTGAGTTACTTCATTTTTTACAAATTTATGGCATCATTATAACATGGGGAAAGCATGAGGAAAAGACCGGCTCTGAGCATTCAGGGATCTATTTGATATACATATTACAATTGTGGCAGGTACTAAAGTAGTACATGTAATTGTCTGAAGAAAGAGAATAGAACAATAAATAGAATAAAGCAATTTCAGCAGCTTGAAGAATGATCAATTACTTAGAACCAAACACAGACTATGATGACTCGGTGCTCACTTATGAAAGATATGCAAACTATGGGACGGGTTTACATTTCGAGTTGACTTAAGATAAATGCTGTTCCCAACGATATGAACATATTCAAGTGAACGTCATCACTAATTCCCTCTGGGGATGAATAAACTAAATATCATCACTTAGTACACACAACAGGGATCACAGTTCTAACCCATCAATCAAGCAAACGCTTCACAACACATGGTTGACGAAACGTATTTTCCATTCACAAGGATAATGAGGACAAACTCTATAAAAGACAACAGGAACAAAGACTGGAATGGGTATCGAACCTAATCTAGGAACGAGGTTGGTCACCGAACAAAGCAGCATCCAGCAGCACGACCATGCCCGAGCACAAGGGAGCCTGCGAGGTTATGGGGATGAGGTTACACTCTCACCATCCACATTTTAATGTCAGAATTCTGTGAAGCAGGGGTAGAGTACATACCCCACACCCGATCAGTACACTCACGACAATATACACAACAAAGCAAACACGACATGTGACACTGTCACATCTCTGTGACCGAAATAATTACCGAAAATTATGGACTATAAACGGAGGCTCTCGGCCAGTCGGCAACCACATGTCGACTCCAACATTTTCCGTCAGATGGGCAGCTAACGGATAAACAATAAGTGTGGGAAACCACGAAGCAGGCGGGTCCAGAACACACTAAATTTCACGCAGGACCAAGGTACTGGTTATATCATATTTTCATAAATGTAAAATAGCAATATAAAGACCTCCAAACTTGTCTCCACAACCTATAAAAGGGTATTTATCTTTAAAAAGTGGTACAATAAGTGGCTACACATACTCGACATTGCCTTCTTTGAATTCTATGACCCCAAAAACTTATACAGAGACACCAGAATTAGGATCCGAGGCTTCTTGGTTGCTGAGTTATATATTCGTTTAGTATTAGGTGGTGGCCATTTTGAAAGATGGCCACGACAGCCGTCATAGGCAAAAACTGGAATGGCACATCTAATTTTGTTTGGAACGGCCTACTGATTATGTGTATCAAGTTTGATGCTTTTATCAAAAAGTGCACAATTCTTCCCCTCATCCGCCGGACTATTTCCTTGTTTCTGAGGACTGCAAGGTGTTCGGTGAACTCTGGTTGTTATACGAGTTGAGATGCCAGCTCTAATTGCAACAACGCACTTCTCCTTCATCCCTTTTATGATTGTTTCATCAACATCAACTCAAAACTGAACATTTTCACATGATGTGCATAAACACCTGGTTTAGAGTTGGCCTGTCTTGCACTCCAATCCAAGCACTTGGCTCATCGTGCTTAGATCTTTGGTTCAAATTCCACATACATAGTGTTATTGCCAAGTGTCCTTTTAATGAATCATGACTCATGAGTGCAGTTTCCTAATCTCCTTGTCAGCCAAGATTTATCTCCAAGTTCTACCATGTCTCATAACTGGACAACAAAGATTTTGCTACTGGGGTGGAAACATATGTTGTAGACTAAATTGAGCATGCTGATTCTGAATCTGGTCAGAAATTTTCTCAGCACGTCAGGATTTTGAGTTACACATATGGTCCAATTACAGTAGCTTGCCCTGGTGGGTGATTTTGAGTGATTATATATTATTATTATTGGTTTAGAGCATTGGTCCCCAACTTGCGGCCCGCGGGCCACATGCGGCCCGCAGAGCCCTATACTGTGCGCCCGCAGAGGACTTTTCCAATCAAAATACATTTCCATGTAGCAATTTTAAAGGGGTTTACAAATGCCGCTGCTGGCTACTGCCGCTTACCCCGGGAGGAATCAAATCAATTTGATTTCACCTTCCGGCATCTTGCGGCAGTATTTAAAATTAATTACACCCTGAACGGAAATTTGTTCAGAATTACAGTGCGTAACAATTGATCGATCGAATACATATAAAATTTATTAATAAAAAAAACAATACTCCAATAAACCCCAAACGTTGTATCGATTTCTCAATTTTTTCTTCGATTTTTTTCTGGCTCCCAACATCACTTGAGAGATTGAATGCGGCCCGTGGGATCAAAAGGTTGGGGACCACTGGTTTAGAGCTTTAGAATGCACTTTACATTATTAAAAATGGATGAAAACTGACCAAGCTATGAATTTTAAATACAATTTTCCACGCGGCATTACAATTTTTAACTAACCCTAATCCTTATGAAAAACTTTGTAAGGGCATTGGATCACGACGATAATGGCTTCCATAACCGTCATATTTACCGTCACATTACTGAACAGTATGTGGAATTAGTGGACAACATTCTCAAGGCCTATCAGTGAATGGGCTGTAGGATGTCTCTTAAAATGCACTTCTTGCATTCTCATCTTGATTTCTTCCCACCTAATCTGGGTGAGGTAAACGATGAGCAATGAGCATAGCGAAAGGTTCCACCAAGACATTTCGGTCATGGAAAGGAGGTATCAAGGCCGGTTCAACCCAAACATGATGGGTGATTACTGCTGGTTCCTACAACGGGAGGCCAATTCCACACACAAGTATCTCACACACTTCTGAATACGTCTGAACGGTGTCTTCGCTGACTATATTGAAAGGAAGTGTAAACTTGAACTGTTGTTTCTGAATCACTCACAATGGGGCAGATTTCCCTCTTAAGTTTACACCCTTCCAAAGATTACCATGTTCTAATGTTTTATTAACTTCTTTTTCCACAACTTGTTTATGTTCTTGGTTTGTGTATTACACATTATACACGGAGATCAATCATTGTTATCTAAATATGATGTGAAAGTAATTACCAAGCACTGATATTAGATGTACAATGTGGTGATCTACAAAAATAAAGTATCTAATATAGCATGCTGGGTATCATTAATACATACGTATACATATTTTGAAAAGCTGACATGCTCGCTTAATTCTGACTACAAATTTGAAATCAGCGGGCCAGATTTAGCCAAGAACACCTGCATTTCCCTTAGTAGCAGACGAAAAGTTTGTTGTTGTTGCTACCCAGTGAATCTGTGAAAAATACCTTTTGTTTTTTTTTCAATTGGTTGGCAGGAAATTGGTTTTCCATTGGGGTATCACCATTTTGATTTGATTTGGGAGTGAGAGCAAGAAAGGTCGTGTGGTTCAAACGTAACATGTGGCTTGAGAAAGTTTCATTTTTGCGGCCGGTTCGTCCATACAAAGGACCCTCAGTGCTTGAGTTTCCCCAAACCATAGTATCAGTCGTTTTTACTTTCATGTTACATCTGCACAATGTTCATAGAATGAGGTAATATAGTCTATGGATGTTATAAGAGCGATTGAAGAATGGCATCGAGCTGCAACTGAACTCTGTTCATGAAGAATGAACAAAGCCACTTTGCTCTGATAGTGAAGAAATTGATGAATAGAATGAAGTGCGAGTCATCTATGGATTCGTGAACAAGTTAATGTTTTACCTTTTTTAATTTTATTCCCAGACCAGGTAAGTCAAGGCTCAGCCACAAGAGAAAACACTAAAATATAGAATAATAATGAAATGGACAAAAAACATTAGAAATTGTGATGTGGTGGCAGGCACTTCACTTACACTACCAGTCAAAAGTTTTAGAACACCCCCATTTTTCCAGTTTTTACTGAAATTTAAGCAGTTCAAGTCCAGTGAATAATCTGAAATGGTTCAAAGCTAAGCGGTAAACTGCCAGAGGTTAAAAAAAAAGTTTAGGTTACCAAAAACTGAAAAATAATGTAAATTTCAGAGTTGTTAAAAAAGACCCTTTTCAGGGAACAAGTAATGGGTTAGCAACTGCAGCTGTTCTGCAGCAATGGAAGTAAATTAAGCCTTGAAAGTTGATGCAAACGATTCCTACAGTTGTCCCAACATTTGTTCATTAGTTACAAACCCTCTGTCTGTATAAAAGCAGTGTTGGAACAGACTGTGTTGCCACACCCTCTGAAGCATTATTTGGACAATATTACACTGCAGGAAGTAGTATATTGCTATCATAATGGTGAGAAAAAAACAATTAACAAAGGAAGACAGACAGACCATTACAACCTTTAAAAGTGTAGGTCCTTCCTTCGAGAAACTGCAAATAACGCCAAGGTGTCAGTGAGTGCAGTTTCCTACACCATCAGAAGGCATTGGAAAACTGGAGAAACTCTGACAGGAAGAGGTCTGGCAGACCCAAAGCCACAACACAATCAGAAGACAAGTTTCTGGAGTCAACAGCTTGCGTGATAAGCGGCTCACAGGACAGCAGCTTCAAGCACAGCTTAACACTGGTCGAAGTAAGGAAGTCTCAATTTCAACTGTGAAGAAAGACTTCGAGCTACAGGTTTGACAAGTCGAGTGGCGGGAAGAAAGCCATTGCTAAGATGGCAAAATGAAAAAAGAGGCTTGTCTGGCCATGAAGCACCGGCAGTGGACTACTGAAAACTGGAAGGTCTTGTGGACCGATGAATCTAAATTTGAAATTTCGGTTCATCACGCAAGGTTTTTGTACGCCGTCGAGTAGGCGAAAGGATGGTTCCTCAGTGTGTGACACCAACTGTAAAACATGGAGGAGGAAGCGTGATGATCTGGGGCTCTTTTGCTGGATCCAGAGTCGGCGACTTACACAGAGTGACTGCCACCTGAACCAAAATGGCTACCACAGCATTTTGTAGCGCCATGCAATATACCCTCTGGTCTACGTCTAGTTGGTCAGGGGTTCATCCGAAGCAAGATAACGACCCAAAACATACCTCCAGGCTTGTCAGACACCTAGAAGAAAAGACAAGACGTAGGCTTCAAATCATGGAATGGCCAGCACAGTCTCCAGACTTAAACCCCATCGAGCGGTTTGGGATGAACTGGACAAAAGAGTGAAAGCAAAGCAACCTACAAGTGCAACACATTTGTGGGAACTTCTGCAACAGTGTTGGGAGACTATCCGAACAAATATTGATTTCCATTGTCGAAAGAATGCCACTAGTATGTTCGGCTGTTATAAATGCATGCAAAAGGTGGCTACTTTGATGAGTCAAAATTTAGATTAAATTTTGTTCAAACAAACGATTCCATGATTTCTTTTTTATCTGCAATTGTTATTTGTTCTTTGCTTTAATTTCAGAGTACATTGAAACATTAAACTGCTTAAATTTCAGTAAAAGTGGAAAAATGGGGGTGTTCTAAAACTTTTGACCAGTAGTGAACATCAAACCACTTGCATTCCTGTTGATGTTACGAGTAGAGAGAAACCCAATTATGAAAATAAAAGTTCCACACCCACTCTGCCCAGGTAAGTGATGTTTGCTGGAGCAAGTTCCTCCTGTACGGCGTCGGAAGATCAGCTCCGTCTCGTCTCTTGGCTCCGCACTGGAACCCTCCATTGATGAGGGTGTTGAAATGGAAGTACCAGAGGTCATCGTACCTGATGGTTCATCAGAAGTCACGTCCGGCCTACCCAATTGGAAAAGCCCCATGCACCACTACGAGACCTCTGGTAGGTCCCGCACACTCCACATTGCCATTTCACTTTTCGGGTTTCCGTTGTGCATCCCTCACCAAGCTGCGTGTTTGTTCCCAGGCCCATCTTTTTCACTTTCGGCCAACCCATCTCTGTGCAGCCTCAATTCTGACGGTGGGGATTCAACTTCGGAGTTCCTCTTTCCCAGCATAACACAATTCCCTGTTCTTCCAGCACCCTTTCTGGAACAGACCTTAGCATGTCCCATCCAGCTGAGCTCAGGTCCACTAAGTCCAGTGCAGACTATTTCAAGCCTGGCTCAGGTTAACTCGAAGCTACCGAGTTCGGGAACGATGGGTCCAGCCCTCTCCCCATCATGGGACGTCCCAAACTTCACATTTGCTTTGGCAACAGCACCGATTATGACAACGGAGCAACAGCAGCAATCAGCCCCTGCCACATGTTGCAGTACAGCAGTACCTCAGTCAGCTACCCCAGGTATAGCCCTGGCCAAGCCTCCATCCCTCACAAGCACATTCATTCCCGGACCTTGTGCAGAGTTTATGAAGGTATTACCGACTACTGAAGCTTCGGCCCAAATGGAGAGGGACGAAGAAAACCACTCTCCGGTGGGATTTCGGGAAGGCCGCAGAGCTTCGGATACATCTGTAAAGAAAGGTGAGTAAAGGAGACATAGGATGATCAAATAAATAGCCTCTTCATTCTCTGCCTCAAAATTCTCTGAGTATCAAGATCGTACTGGCTAAATTTCACATGGTGTTTCTTTTGTAACTACCAGGCTGTCTTGAGTGTCACCTGACTGAGGCTTTTCTGAAGCAGAGAAATAATTCCACAAGGATAATTTTAAAATCTTTATTCAGGGAGTTTTATTATTTACTTTGTGAAGCTTGCTGCCAAATAAAAATATTTTCAATTCCATGACAGAGCTATTCCACATTTTTTATTAACAAGATTGAGTGGATATTTGTATCATGAATTATGGACATTTGAGTGGTTGATAAAAATGAAAAACTTGCATCGTGCCTTGTGAATCTGTTCCCTAGGCTTGGTAGCATTCAGGCAACAACTCAAGAACCTCGCCCGGGCCCCTGGTCGCCTGCAGCTCAACAAAGATGTCGACAGCCGGCCTTTTGGTGTTCCATCCTTGCTCCAAGTGCAGGTGTGAGATAAACTGTTCACTATTCCATTGCTTTGTGAATAAGTGGCTGTTACAGGGTTGGTTTTGTATTCAAAATTTGTTCGTGGGTGGGGGTTCTGCTTGCCACCCAGGGACTTGCTCATGGTTGTGCAGGTTGACCTTTGACACCTAATTCTTTAATTCTCAGGTACCCAACTGGCTTCCTGCTGTGCACATTCCTCAGCACCCCCCAGGGTCTCATTCTCAGACTCAGCATCAGCCTCTATCACGGCAAAAGTCTCTCGAGATTTCCACTATTGGAGGCCACATACAGGTAAATTTAGCTTTTCTTTTTATAACATCATTCTCGTTTGGTAATAATCCCCCACATACAGTGCCCTGCAAAAGTATTCACCCCTTACCAATTATGCCGCATGTAGGTGAATTATGAAGAAACAATTTTTACAAATCAACTTTTTTATTCATAACTGAAGAAATCAAACTAAACATTTATAGTTGAAGGAGGTTACGTCAGGAATACCTGCAAAAATACATGTACAAATCAAAATTCACTGGTTGTAACAGTATTCAGCCCCTTCGGTCAGTACTTGGTGGAAACACCTTTTGCAGCAATGATTGTTATGAGTGTTTGTGGGTAGGTCTCCACCAGCTTTGAAAGTGAGATGGTGAAATCTTTGCTCATTCTTCTTGTGAAAATTGCTCTAGTTCTGCCAAGTTTAATGGGGATCGTCAATGGACTGCAATCTTCAAGTCTCAACATAAATGTTAAATTTGGTTCAAGTAAGGACTTTGAATGGGCCACTCAAGAACATTTATTTTATTCTTCTTCAACCACTCGAGTGTGGCTTTAGTTTTGTGCTTCGGATCATTGTCCTGCTGAAATGTGAATCTCCTACTCAGTTTCAGATTCGTGGTTGACTGAAGCAGCTTTTCATCAAGGATTCTCCTGTACTTTGCACCGTTCATTGTCCCTTCTTTCCTGACAAGCTTGCCAGTCTCTGCTGATGACAAGCAACCCCATAACATGGTGCTTCCACCACCATGCTCGACAGTAGGGATGGTGTCGACTGGGTGATTTGCAGTGTTCAGCACCAGATTTAACGCTTTGAATTTAGACCAAAAAGTTCAATTTTTGTCTCGTCTGACCACAATACTTTTTTCCACGTGCCGATGGAATCATGAAGCTGCTTTTTCACAAACTCCATATGAGCTTTTAGATGTCTTTTTCAGCAATGGTTTCTTTCTTGTCACCTGTCCATAAAGGCCAGCATTGTGAAGGGAATGGGATATTGTTGATTGATGAACACTGACCCCCATCTCTGCGATGGAGCCTTGCAGCTCTTTCAGTCATTGTTGGATTTACAGTGACATCCTGAACCAGTTTCCTGCTTGTCCGGCTGCTGATTTTGAATGGATGACCTGATTTGGGTGGTATGATACGTCTTCCACTTGTTGATTTGTTGGATTTCACCGTACTCAGAGGGATAATGACTGACATTTAAATCTTCTTAAAACCTTCTCCTGAACGGTGCTTCTCCACCACTCTATATCTGACTTCTTTGGAAAGCTCCTCGGTCATGTTTGCCTTGTTGGTTGACCAAATAAGTTGCACCTAAAAACTCCTGAGATAAATGGGGGAGTTTAATTTTTAAGTTAAACCACTGATGATATACAGGTGAAACCTATTACACTTATTCTGTAACCTTTCAAAGAAATAATTTGCTCCTGAAGTGATTTAGGGTTAATTAGGGGTTGAATATGTATGCA
>CM068956.1:148459165-148466665 GCA_035128595.1 Eptatretus atami | reverse complement strand
TCATTATATCATAAGGATAAATTCCCTTCCTTGTAAGAATTTTCTCTTTACTTTGAATTTCATTCCTTGTTTGAATTTCCTCTCGAGTTAGAATTCCCTCTTTAACCAGAATTTCATCTATAATCAGAATTTCCTCTTTAGTTAGAATTTCATTCATTGTTTGAATTTTCTTACAATTAGAATTTCATCTTCAGTAAGAATTTCTTCATTAATTTCCTCATTAATTAGAATTTCCTTCTTTACTTTGAATTCTCTCTTTAATCTGAATTTCTCTCTTAGTTAGAATTTCCTCTTTTGGAAAGAATGAATTAAGATTTGGAAAAGAGCCTGTTGGAGCTTAGATTTGATGCTAGGTTGGCTAGTTGGTGTTCCCATAAACTTGTAAGAATCTAGAAACCTAATACGAGTTTATAGGTTTGTGAATTATCATTTTTGCAAATGAAATATACTTTTGACTTGTTGTTTTTTATGGCAGAAATATTCCCTGGTGTTTTTGAAAGTTCATTTAAAATAGATGTGTATCTATTGGCGCTGTTGTGAAGAAAGACTGGAATAAAGAAGGTAATTATAATTAAGATTACAACAGGAATGAGCGGACCTCTATATTTACCAGTAAGATGACAATGATCCCTAACTTTAGACTCCTCAATTTCCTCCTCACAAATATGACAGATATTGTTCTTTCTAAATTCTAATTTTCTTCTTTGGTTAATTTCATCGGTTCATTTGTTTCTTTCATTAATTTAGTTAGTCTTATACAATCCTTTTCTAATCGTTTTACAAACTCTGTGAAGCATTTTTTCCACGATAATGTTCAAGTTATTATAGTTTTCTCCAACAGATGATTTGATATAATAACAGAAGCCACAAGGAATATGTTTTGATATTTATTTGTATATGATTCTTTGGATTAGGAGAAGCAGTATTTATCTTTTTAAGGATACACTCAAAATCAGCGTATATCACAAATGGGTGCATCATAGATTTATTATAATCTTCAAAAGAAATCTTTTCACCAGGTTTAGGCATTGTAATTACAGCTGATTTATGATTACTACAATATTTTGAATGTTGTTCTAATCGTTCTTTGTATGAATGAATTAAAGACATCGCTACAAGGATATATTTTGTTTGCTGTTCTGATATACCTGAGAAGAGATTAATCTTGATAAATTATTGATGTATGTGTAATGTGAATTCTTTCCAACACTAAAAATATAAAGATCAATGTGTGTTTCTTCTTTTTATAGTGTTTGAAATTTTTAATATTTGAACTTTGTTTGTATCCGTTAATCCATATACATTAATAAAAGATTATTCTTTTTCTCAAATTTAGGAATATCTGTTAGTGGCATTGGGAATTTAAATCTTTAATGTCCAAGGTCTTTCTCATATTTCATATATTGTTTTACTCTTTCTGAATTACATTTTGGTGGATGTAAGTGAGCAAGAACAGACCAGAGGAAAACATTTATTATCATTGTTCTTATATTAACAACTGCCTTCTTTAGTTTTATTTCTTTTGGTAAATTCAATATAAGGAAGAAGCTTTTAAGAGGGTTTGATTTTAGAATGTGTATATCTAAAAGATTGATTTTTTTAATATTGAATCCACTTCCTACCAATGTATTTATCAACATCCTCCTCTTGTCTTGATAGTTCTTCATAAACCCCACTATTCAAAAAATCTGAAAATGATGTTATAAAATGAAGATCTGTTCTCATATAAGGAGTTTGTTCTTCATCTTGTCTTTTCATATTCATTTTCACTCCCATATAAAACTTTAAAGTTTTCATTTCTTTTATGTCTTTTTAATAACTTTTTCAACATCAGGTTTCACTATTTCAATTGATTCAGCTATTGATGATGGACCGGGTTCTCCAAATTGAAAAATCCTTTTTTATTATGCCCTTTAAATGCCCCATCAGTGTTTTTCAATATGATAGTCTCCCTTTACTTTAAACTCATTTTTCTTGTGTTTTTGTGATTGAAGATGTCTATTATAACTACTCTTCAAAACATCCTTGAGCAGATATCACAATGTTTCTTTCCAACTCAAGAGGAGATATTTATGAAATAGATTAAATGTGTTTTGTTGGTTCGGAGGTGTTTTCTATAAGTTTATATTCGTGATTACAAACATCGCAGTACGTTGTATTCACCATATTTATATAATAAACTTTGCTGAAACTAAATTTTCTTGATGAAAATTTCGTTTATTTTACAGGTGAATCTGTGCTTTAAACTAAAATTTTCTTGATGAAAATTTCGTTGATTTTACAGGTGAATCTCTGCTTAAACTAAAATTTCTTGATGAAAATTCGTTTATTTTACAGGTGAATCTGTGCTTAAACTAAAATTTTCTGATGAAAATTTCGTTGATTTTACAGGTGAATCTCTGCTTAAACTTAAAATTTTCTTGATGAAAATTTCGTTTATTTTACAGGTGAATCTGTGCTTAAACTAAAATTTTCTGATGAAAATTTCGGTGATTTACAGGTGAATCTCTGCTTAAACTAAAATTTTCTTGATGAAAATTTCGTTTATTTTACAGGTGAATCTGTGCTTAAACTAAAATTTCTTGATGAAAATTCGTTCATTTTACAGGTGAATCTGTACTTAAAACCATTTTATCCTCAACTTTTTCACTTAATAAATACAATGTTTCAAGACACAAAAGACAAGTTTCAATCAATCTCTTCATTTGTTAAAGATACTGAGAAATATGTCAAGGATGTAAAATTGAACAAAGATAAATAATAACAACTATTGGATAAAACAATTATGGCGAATGAAATGAGTTCTTCAATTTACTTCAGTGGAAGGGCTTTTAGTATACCTGGAAGAACATCAATTAAAGTAGCTCTAAACAAAGTTCTCCTCTCCTTCTGGCAATAAATTCAAAACTAGAAAAAGCAATGAAACAAGAAAAAGTATCAAAAAATAAAACCTTCTGGATGAAGCTTTAGAAAGAAAAGATAAGACCATCTGTAATATGCAGGAGAAATTTGATTTTTTTCAAACAACCTCAAAGATATAATCCTGATGAATAAAGGATGTTAACGTATCGGTGAAATGACATTTCGTTCAATTGTAGTTAAGGATCATTTAAAATTACCTTTAATATAAAAAATGTAGCAGTTGAATCTGTTAATGAAAAAAAAGTATATTATAGATATCGATGGTAATGTTTTTTTCTACTAATTAAATATGAGTAAATATTCAACTGAAGATTTTGAAGATTATGAGAGTGATTATGATACCGAGAGTTTGCATTTCAAACGATGGTTATGATACCGAGAGTTTGTGTTCAAACGATAGTTATGAAAGTATAGATGATTCTGAAAGTATCGAAGATTGATATCGAAGATGAATTTCTGTTTAAGTAAAGTTTTACTTTATAAATATGAATAGTTTACTCGATTTTGAGCCTCTTGAATTCCCTGATTCTCCATATGACAAATTTGAGAATTGTCCTGCGTGTGAAAGACGGGGATTAAACACAGAGTCAAAAGCCTATAAACAATGTATATTCTGTGATCATCTTCTAATTAATGATAATAAAAAATATAAAAGAGAAAATAATTCTTTATGATTACACCAAAATGAATTACTTTACAAGATGATTAGAGAAATGAATGTAAAGTATGAGGGTGATAACACACCTTTCCTTACAAGGAAGAAAACTGAACGTATTAGAGAAATGTTCAAAGGATTGTTGTTATATATTATTCATGGATGTGATTTCAGGAAATATCAACACAAGATATTGCATTAAATAATAATAATGGATTATCTTGGAATTAAACCTGAACTTAGGATAAAATACAGAGTTTCTAAAAAAGCCAATGATAAATTAAATAACCTGTTTTTCCAAATATATAAGATGAATGATTTTTTACCATTTGGGAAAATAAGATAAAATTTAACAATCATAAAAATCTCCCAAAATTCATTAAGATGTCTCATAGTTGGTTCAAGTGGATGTGAAAAAACCTGCTTACTTTTAAAGATGCTCCTCACTCCAAACTTTTTAGATTATGTAATTTAATAATTTTCACAAAGTCGAGTTTTCAACCAGAATATCAACTACTCTCACAAGGTTTTAATGCTGGACTTCAAAAGAAGATATAATCGGTTTATTTAAACTTCAAAAAAACCTAAATGATTATAACATTGAGATATAATACAACATATTTTGTGATACACAGAGATGTAAAAAGAAATCAAAAAACGATAACTTGTATTCTTAGTGATAATACGGATAATATACCATCTCCCCAAGATTTGGATAAATCCAAAAAGAACCTCGTTATCTTTGTATGATTTGGTGTTAATTGAGAGAAACCAAACGGTAGATGCACAGCTACTACACAAGAGGAGACATTCTTCTTGTAATTGTATTTATCTTAGTCAATCGTACTTTCACTTCCTCGTCGTTCCATCAGAAAACAATGCTTATACTTTTATTTTATTCAAGTTAAATTCAATAGATATTAACAATTTTGAGAGACAATTGTTGTCTACATTATGTAGTAAAAAGGAATTTGGGATTACATGAAACACACGACTGAAAAATATAAATATATTGTTGTGAAACAAGATGAGATATTAAATGATATTTTTTCAATAAATAAATGGATGCGAAAGAAAGAGCAGAAAGATTTAGGGAACATCAAGAGTTGGTTTCAAAAAGTTGTAAACAACAGGAACGACATAAAGAAGAAACGCAGGCAAAAACTAACGGGTGAAGAAGCATTTGAAAGAAAACAAGAGAAATTTTTTAAACCACTTTTAAAAACTTCCCAAGAAAAATTATAGATGTTTCCACAGTTCCCACAATAAAATATACTCCTAGGAAAGCTCCAAATGTTAAAAGATTCAGTCAAATGACGGAGGAAGAATTAGAGCATATAGAGAATTAGAATATGATGATGAAGGAATTTATTTAACAATGAGAGATGAATCGACCCCCTGATTATAATTGTGAATTCTCTTCAAAACAATGAATATGGCAGCGGATTCAAAAACCAAAGCAAGGGCGTCATTCCAACAGAACAATCAGAATATTTCGATCTTGTTCAAGAAAAGGTATGATATATGAATATGAATTAAGAGTTCTTGATTTCTGCTCGACCCCCTGTCAAACTAATTCACCCGATGATTAATGTTTCTTCTCACAAAAGATGGAAGCAAGGTTCAACTGTGAGGGAGAATCAAAGCTATTATTGACTTAACATTGGATATATGAGAAATAATTGATGGAGCATAAAGTATATATTGATCTGCTAACTCTGTTGAATTATAGGGTTATTCTTTCTGGTAAAAAGTAGGAAGAATGAGAAGGAGAAACCATTATTTCAGGCTTTAAGTATTCCCTTGGTTCAGGTGTTTAGTTTTCTTCCAAATGTGACCCATCACATTAGTTAATAGACTGTTATTGTTGTTAGAGCGAGTAAGAAGGCTGGAAATAACAATTGTTTTAATGAAGCATCAGCCATTTTAGACCAGTTGATGGAACCATTGAAAATAATTAATAAAACATCCAATATAAAGACATTTTTCTCATATTAAATAAGATGAGAAGCCAATCCTTAGTTTCAATTTCACAACAAGCGACCACAGCATCTTCATTCCCATATCCCACTACAACTTGACACAACAACAGGAATATGAGGCATCTTATTGTCCATGGAAACTTATAATACCTTATTTAATTATAACTGATAAAAATGACAAGTTTAGTTTAATCCGCGGAAGTGGATACAAAACGATAACAGTCTCACCCGCGAGGCATATGAGATTTCTCAAATATCTTCCGAAATTGCTCGTTCTTATGAAAGAACAGGGTGATAACCAAAAAATATTGTCATAGACATTCAAAACATACTTCAAAAATCAACGATTAAACTTAAAAATAACTACAAGCGTTGATTTCGACAATGATAATTCATTTTAGAGAGTTATTGGGTTTCTCCTACAAAAAGATGGAAACTATGGACGTTTTTCAGTTGTAAATGTCATTCAATATCCTCAGGAAGGTGTAAATTCGTATTAATTCACTTGTGATTTGATTGATGGTGCTTATAATGATGGAATAAAACAAATACAATTTTTCATCAGGCCATACTCAAAACCCCAATTGCGTTATAATTCAATCATGGAACCCAAAAATTTGGTTTCATCTCCCTGTTGTCAGAAAAACCCATACACAGCAGTAAAGATTTTAGGATAAACCGACCAAGATAATCGATATTTCTCTTGAATGGAGAAAGTTATTCCATCAGACATTCACCTACGTGAAGTTTTCCAATAATAAATTACGATGGTTATTGTGAGGAAACACGAGTTGGGAAAATATAAAATAATTTACAGGGATGGGCATGTTCCTTTCCCATTACTACAAGGCGAAGGTATGTATCTGTGTGAGGATACTATAAACCTATGGAGAAAAGGGGGTTCGGACTTCAATTTTCGAGGAGATGGATAATGATACTCTAATGAGGTATCGGTTCAACTATTCTTAAACATAAAGACCTAATTGTTCAACTGCTTCTGCTGTGAAATGTAGCAGGTGCTATAAAGAGTATAAAAGATGCCCAAAAGGAATCTCAATTCAAGCAAAAAAGAAATAAAAAGGCAAAAAGACTTCAGTTGTCTCCCAAGAACGACAAAAACTAATTTCGAATACTTGGATCAGGGTTTCAAAAAGTTGTTAAACATCTTTTTTCCTAATAAATACAAGTATGGAAGCAATTGCATAGTATCTATGATTTGGATGATACTATTATTATCTCGAACTCCACTAAAAAGAAGATTACTTCAAAGGTAAATTGCAATAACTGGAAACAGACTGGAATACAAATGTACAAAAGTTTTTGAAATAAATAATCAACAAACCTATGTTGAATCTATCCGAAAGTGTCTTGTTGTGTAAATTTACATTCACTAAGGGCTGGAATAACACAAACGCCACACTCTAAGATGATTTCTTCTGGAAAATGTTTGAATAGTGTTCGTTTGTTACATTTGGAACACAAGAAAGTTGAAGCGGTGATTATGTCTCTGCTGAATCTGAAATGATGAAATTTACACTATATTCATTCGTGATAGAATGGGAAGGGGGCTGTCGAGGTTTTATCCTGATATGTCAACGGGAACAAACACAGAACCCTGGATATTAATCAAAGGAAAGGAATGTATAATGATGATACAAAAATGTAATAGTTTTACTGTGTGCAGTTCCTCTTAAGGTATATTTGGATTTTGTGATCATGATAAAGTTCTGTATGGTCTTTAAAATTAGATTTCAATAACAAAGGAATGATAAATTAAATAGATTACTTTGGTTGTCGGTAGTGCTTTGGTGAGCAGAATAAATTTGTAATGGTGATGAAATGGTTGGTATATTAGTGATAAGCTCCTGAGATCTTAGAAACAGAAGAGATGTTGGATAGAAGACTTAACTCAAAAGAAACCACTCGGTTATCTCTTCTCTG
>CM068956.1:148431822-148458165 GCA_035128595.1 Eptatretus atami | reverse complement strand
ATGGCAATCAGGCAGATTTGATTAGAAAACCCTGCAGAACAGAAATGCCAAATTGATGCTTGTATCATAATTTGCACGATTTTTCTACTATCTACTACACTATTGGGGTGTTTCCTGTTCCTAACAGCTTGTATATGTATATGTATTATATATATATATTATTTATATTATATTATGTGTATGATATATACAGTATATGTAGTATATATGTATATTATATATATATATATATATTTTGTACGAATTTGGGAATTCGATTGCACACAACATATAGGTTCCTTTAGTCAGCTATGTCGGAAAAGTGCTTGTTCCCTAGATAGCTCACCTTCATTGTTTTAAATGTTCAGGAAATCGATGAGATGCGCTGCGGATCGATTTAATAGTTAGGGAACGAACAATGGAGACATCCCTCCCCCTCTTCTGCGAAGAGGAAGAACCCTGCCGGCCCGTGACTCATCGATGTCAACAACTCCCTCCCACCGTGGTTGAGCCGGGGGATGATCACAAGGGCATGAGTCACGCCGGGCGTGGAGGAGGGGGGGGGGGGGCGGAGGAAGGATAAGAGGAGATCTTTTTTTTTTGTTCAGGGGCAGAGTTGGAGAGGCAGAGTTGGAAGGGCAGAGTTGCAAGGCAGAGTTGGAGAAGGGAGTTGAGGGGAGTCGTTCAGCAGACCGTCTGGTCCTGCTATGGCTTGCGTTCGGGTTGAGGCCTTCGGGAAGCTTTTGCTTCGGCTGGCTCCAGTGAGCTTCGGCTGAGGCCTGGCTCGGGAGGAGGCTTTTTGGAGGCTCTTTGCTTTGACGGTTCCGTGAGCTTCGGCTTCTGCTTGGCTCGGAGAGCTTTTTGTTTCAAGCTGCCCTGTTTGGAAGAAGTTAAGCCCGGTCGCTCGGCTCGAGCTGCGAGTGCGGGCTTCTTCTTCTCGGTTGATGGAGCTCTTGTTCTCCATTTTGGTTCCCGGCTTGGTGCGACTCATCAACCTCTTCGTGGAGGTGGTTCCTCGGGGAAGCGACGCATCGACGGGAAGGTTCGGCGCCTCGTCTCACCAGCACGTGTTGAGAAGCACGGGAGGTGGTTCCTCGGGGGAAGCGACGCATCGACGGGAAGGATCGGCTCCTCGTCTCACCAGCACGTGTTGAGAAGCGCGGGAGGATTCGCGGGAGCTCGGGAAGGATCGTGGCTCAGCGATTGATCCAGCTCGCTCTCGCTGGAGCCCGGGTCGGAACAACTTGAAGACCACACGATGGGAGAGGTTCGAGATAGGCTCTGGGTTTCAGCTCACCTGTCCGAGCTGGAGCTCGTTATTAAAGGCCTCTGCCACCATTTCTTGGGTGTGAGTGTGTGCGTACGTGTTGTCCGTGGGCCCGTCTAATAAGTAGGAACTGCTGTTAAATGCAAGTGACTGTACATAATAAGTAGACGGTTGTAGTTCTTTTGTCGTGCTTTTGTTGCTTGTATAATTGCATACGTGTTTTGCCTCGTTTAATTGCATACGTGCTTTATTATAATAAATGTCTTTGGGAATGTAAAACCTGTTCGTTGCTCCATTCCCTCATTGAACTGCCCCATCTTGCACTCGGAATATAGTGGTTTTAAATAGCCGTTAAAGTGATCGGGTCCAAGGGACTGCGCGATAATACCCCGCTCGGTTATCCCAAAGGAAGCGAGCTGCTTAAGCGGCTCGTATCCAGCGGGTCCCGTTGAGGTACAACTCTCGGTAACCTACCTGCGCGATAATTAGGCAAATCGAAAGATTTGGCGATCGGACCTGTAGTGCGCGGTAGAGTGCGGACAAGTTTGTGGTGATTAAAAACCCACCCGTGACTGGTTTCTGGCGTTGTTCCAGAAAGTCACGACTGGATTGTCCGTTCGGTGGGCGAAGCGACCGCTATTGGTTAGACGCGGGTCGTTCGCACGCCGACGGGCGGGAATTCTACAAACAATATATATGTATGTATGTGTGTATTATATATGTATATATTAATGTATGTATGTATGTTATGTATGTGATATATGTATGTATATATGTATTATATATATAATATGTCATGTATATGGATTATATATTATATATATGTTTGTATATAGTATATGTTATGTATAATATATAATATATATATATATATATATATATTATATGTGTGTAATATATGTGTATGGTTATATATTTATATGTATGTATATATATATATGTATATATATATTTATATATATGTGATGTTGCCTCGTATAAAAATAGGCACATACAATTATGTACACTGTACAGTACATAATACCTCATAATAATAAACGACAGTGTGGCCCTGTTATAATTCGATCGTTGAGGTCCATAAAATGTCATCGCGAAAAAACACAGGATCGTGCTAAATCGGATTCAAGGAAATTGGCTTTCAAACTGAACCAATGTTTCCACGTTTACCTCTAGCAAGTAAATTACCTTTGAATTTAAGAATTCCGCGAATAAATCGTTGTTCTAGTCGACATTAAAAACACAAATTATTTTTAGTGAACTTTTTATTGTTTTAAAACAATCGCACGTTCCGAAAATATATATCACAATTGACAGGTGCTCGTTTCTTTCATTTGTAAATATATACATCGATGCAATGATTACGTATTTATAAAAATCCAAACGCTAATTATTCACCTTTCTATAATCGATGCGAGAGGAGATTGTAAGCTGCTGCTAACAACACCGCTGGCCGTCATGAACAGCACAAAGGTAAATCTAACGTGTCTTCCGCCTCTCTTGGATGTGTGTTACAATTGCCGACAGTATTCAGTACAGTAACATGCTGTACAGGTTTGTATCCGAGGAGCAATAGGCTACACCATATAGCCGAGGTGTCTAGGTTTGTGTAAGTACGATGTTTCGAAAATGAAAAAAAAAAATGTTCGCTTAACGACGCGTTTCTCAGGACGTAACCCCGTCGTTAAGTGGCGCATGACTGTATGTGTATGTATATATATGTATATATATATATATATACACTAGCTGAAGTACCGGTAATACCCGGGAAATTTGCCCTATTTTCCTCACGCTAGTGAGACTGAGGCATTAGTTGTATGGAGAAAATTAGGAAGGCTTCTTTTATTCCTCAGTTTATGGAAGGAAGGCTTTTATGCTGCCTAATCCTCAGAGGTCATAGTTGAAGGTGGCCTTGAGCCACTCAATGTTTCTAGCAGCAGTGGCAACTGTCCTTGATGTCCTGCCAAACCCGGACCTAGAAAGCTGGAACGTGGTTTTGTGCTTCCTCTCGCCCGGTCGGTGTGTGACGCTCTATTTGCAGTTAGGCGACGCTCTCTCTCTGCAGCTGACTCCGCTTGCCCTGGCTCGTCATGAGCAATCTATCAAGCAGTAGGACGACTTATCTCTCCTCTGCAGCCTGACTCGCTTGCCGGTCGTTCATGAGCAGAGTATATCAGCAGCAGGACGACTCTCTCTCTCTCTCTCTCTCTCTCTCTCTCTCTCTCTCTCTCTCTTCTCTCTCTCTCATCTCTCGCTCTCCACAGCTGACCTCCGCTTGCCTGGCTCTTTTCTCCATGAGGCAGATCTATCAGCAGTTAGCTGTTGTTACCGTGCACGTGCATTCGAGAATTCAAAAGTAACAGGAGGGAAGAATGTTTTGTATGTATAAAAGTCAACGAATACGAACATTTTTGTATTTCAAAAAAACCCTAGCGTTTTTAACCAATGAAGCCTTTTGTTACGATTAATACGCCGGCGCACTATTCGAAAGCCTTTTTTTTTTTAAATGGAAAATTTATTTTATTTTTTATTTTTATATATATATATTTCCTCTATGGAAAGCCCACTTAGCGCATCCTGGAGCTGAAGTTTAGGTCATATGTGTTGTAAAGTTTCATTCAAGATCGGTTACTGGTCTAGAGCTATTGGTTTACAAACACACAGACAGACAGACAGACAGACAGACAGAAGGCACTGCCATTTATATAGTATATATATGTATATGTATGTATGTGTATATAGATATATATATAATATATATATATAGATTACAATATGTGTATTATATATATGTATATATGTATGTGTATATATGAATCTCTCTCTTTTTTTTTCAAGATGGCCACCAAGTTAGCCTCCCGAAGTTGACTTTTTGCTTAGAAGTATTTGTAGTTGTCCGAGTTGCATGATCAAAGTGTGGATGCCTATGTTTTCAAGCCAGCTGGAGTGGATTCTCCTGTTTTTAAAGCCCCCTGACACACACTTTTTCTGATTTTGCACATTTGTTTATGTTTTTCATACGTTTGCATGACTTAACATGTATGTAGTAGTAGCTACTTATGCATTGGGTGTTGGGGTGTAGTGTTAGAGGTAGTACCTTTGTTTCAGCAGTCAGCCACATCCCTTTGATGGACTACTGGCACTGGTCCTCATCACTGGCCCAACTCTCATCTATGGCTCCAAGAAGTTGCTAGTGCACGGCATCGGCCACACCCTGGTAAACCGCGTTGTGTCGCGAGCTAAACTAGATGAGGGTAGCACACAGAAGGTCTCTGCATGTGATGAAGTACATCGAGCTCCAAATTTTCGAAGTGCAAGAAGTTGATGAAACAGATGTGCTGATTGAATCCAGGCCACTTACCAGTCCTTTAATCAACATTTCCAATTCATCGCCAAGTAAGAATTTCTTGAAGGAGTGATTGTCGGGCACTACGAAGGCACATTGGTGACATCACTGCTGTGAAACTCAGCATGGGCTTCAGTGTCAGCTCAGTAGGAATTGTATGTTGGCATCATATTGCAACAACTTACTAGTGTCCCAAATGTTGCCTCATCAACCCCGGATCAGTTAGGCAGCAGCACCTGAATCGACAGGACGTGCCAGGACTCGCTGGACCCGAAGTGAGTCGTCTAGTAGCTGGATACGAGGCCATGTCTGGTATGACAGATGCAACCAACAACAGCAGACACCATGAGCAGACACTGAGTGCCCAGAAATCTTTCTTTGAAAAGGTGAAAGCACTCTCTGCAGTAATGCAGGAGATGGGCAACCCATTCCAAGAAGAATCAGCCGACCTACTGGTACTAGACATGAAGAACATTGCAGACCCAACTCTAGCCGAAATGGTAGCTACATATCACCAGCGGGCAAAGAGCAGTTCCATTCATTCATGGAGGGGCTACAGAATGAAGGTAATGTCCTTTCTATCATCCAATCAAGAAAAGCATTGTTTCTTTCTTCAAACAAAGCAAGCTGGGGGAAGTTCTAAGGAGAAAGTCCTGAAAGACGACTGTCAGCTTTCTCACGACTGTTCATCTCATGCCAGAACATGCAGTGTAACTTGCAAGAATTATTCAAGCATGAGAATCAGTCACACCCTGCATCTCTCAGTGACAGCGGCAAGCTTCATACATGTCAGAAGTCACAGCTGGCTGAAATTCTTGAAGCGCAAGTGAACATCCCAGACAGAGAACCAAGGGGAGATGCAGTCATCATTGATGGCTCAGCACTTATCAATGCCCTACCTCCACGCACTTCAAAGATATTTGATGACTATGCTAAATAAGACATCATCCAAAAGGTGGAATCCTATGGTGCCAGGTACGAGAGGGTGGACGTAGTGTTTGATGTTACAAGAAGTCAAGTCTGAAGTCCGAGGCAGGTCAAAAAGGGGCAAGGAATCAGAAGAAGAGTGACAGGAACCATTAAGACCCCAAGTAACTGGAGAAGCTTTCTTTGAGATGACAGCAACAAGACTGAGCTGTTTCACTTCCTTGCGGAAAAGATGTGTGAAGCACAGACGACAAGCACAGTCATTGTCACAAAAGGAGAAGATGCCATGAGCAACAAAAGGAAGTCACTGGATGCTGTGTCTCCATGTTGTCATGAGAAGCTGACACTCGAATATTTGTACACACCAGGGATGCAACGACGGATGGTAGCCAGTCCATTATCATTAAGGCTAATGACACGGACGTACTAGTCATAGCAATATCTGTACTGCCATCCTTACAGGAACTAGGTCTTGAGAACATGTGGATTGCCTTTGGCCAAGGAGCCAAGGCACGATGGATTCCAGTCCATGAGGTAGTTTCTGCAATAGGGCCTGAGAAAGCTAGAGGGATCCATACTTCCATGCGTTCATGGATGTGACATTGTGTCTGCCTTCCGCGGTAAAGGGAAGAAAACTGCATGGCAGACTTGGAACGTCTTTGATGATGTTTCTGAAACATTCACCAATCTCAGCCAGCATCCAACATTGATTCATGATCTTGACCTGCAGAGGCTTGAGAGATTCGTTGTCCTCATGGATCTCTTTGCCCGCAAGGAGAGGCCGTACAACTCAATTCCACCAACACAGGCAGCCCTCAGAGAACATGCAAAGCATGCGGCCTATCAGGCTGGGATCAATCTGGGGCCAGGCAACCATCTCCAGTCCAGACACGAGCAGTCCCGCTGAATGGGGATGGACACAGAAAGGAATGACGTGGCAGATATGTTGGACAACACTACCCCCTATTGCAGCCAGCTGTCAGGAACTAACCAAGTGTTCCTGTAAGAAAGGTTGCAACCGGAGATGCAAGTACTTTCAGTCAGGGCTCCCCTGCACAGCACTCTGCAGCTGCATATGTGGACAGTAGGCACTGGAGGAACATTCGCATGGTATGCATAACTTTGAACATTTACTAGCCAGGGCCCGGTTGCATAAAGGTCTTAGCTTCATATGACAATCATTAAAGTGGTACAAAATCAGAAAAAGTGTGTCAGGGGGTTTTAAAAACAGGAAAATCCACTCCAGCAGGCTTGAAAACATAGGCATCCACACCTAGATCATGCAAATCGAACAACTACAAATAATTCTAAGCAAAAAGTCAACTTCGGGAGGCTAACTTGGCGGCCATCTTGAAAAATGGCCGCCATCTTGGATTTTCAAATGGCCAATCAGGCAGATTTGATTGGAATCCCCTGGAGAACAAATATGCCAAATTTGATGCTTGTATCATCATTTGCACGATTCCTCTCAAAAATTGCTGTTATCTGCCCCACTAAAAGACTTCCTTAATGAGCGCAGATTTTGGTGTAGTCAATACAATTGGGACATGAAGGGTGATGAAGGTGGTCAGGTTTCATCGAAATTGTGCGTGTAGTTTTGGAGAAGAGAGCAAATACCTATTTTGGTGGGAGGATCAGCCCCCCACCCCCCCCCACCCCACACCCCCAATGAGCGCAGATTTTGATGCGGGCAACACACCTTCGTTAGGCATCAGATATGAAGCTTGTGGCCAAGTTTCATCAAAACCGTGTGTTTGGTACAAGTGATAATGACTTCAGTGTTTACTCACTCACTCATCTATGGACACTGCTCGATCACTTAAGCTCACGCAACTAAAGTCCAGGTGAGGTAATAATAATGATATTAAGATGTTTCCCTCCCCATCTGTTATTTTTCTTGTACTTTACCCTCGTTTTCTTACATCGTTACAGATTGCAGCAGCGGCGTCTGTCTCTGCACAAGCCAGCGGGCCAGCTCTCAACCCGACTCAGACAAATACAACTGGGATCATCCAGCCTTGTGAACTGCCAGCAGAATGTACCTACATTGGGTACTACCCTGGTTCATCCACACAATGGCCAGCTCAACGTCCTTCCATCAACCACTTCCGCTCTGCCGTCAACTCATGGCAGCCAGCACATCCAACCACCGACCATGATGCTCTCCCTACCACATGGTGGGCAAAACCACCACCAACCACTAACCACCACCCTGTCCCTACCACATGGTAGCCAGCACACCCATCAACCACTCACGAACACCCTATCCTTACCACATGAGGGTCAACATAACAACCTCCCAATGTCTACCATGACCCCATCACACAGTGGCTCACACATCCAACCAATGACCACTGCGATGTCCCTACCACACTGTGGTCAGCAAATCATCCCATCATCAACCACCACGTTATTCCCAAACAGTGACCAACACATCATCACACCACCATCGACCACAACATTGTTCTTCCCAGGCAGCGACGGGCACACAATCCCACCACCATCGACTACAAAGCTGTTTCGAGGCAGTGACCAGCACACCATCCAACCATCATTGACCACACTTTTGTTTCCAAGCGGCGACCAGCACGCCATCCAACCACCAACCACTTCCTTTCCATTTTCATCAAGTGCGCTCAATCCTTACCCATGGCTAGACGACAAGAGCAAACAGATGACCAATTTAGCAGCCGTTCTGACACCACCTCTTGTGCCAGCAGTCACGGAAAGCAGGTCAAGCAAGTGTGAGGAGAACTATGAAATCATGGATATCACATTATCACCTCAATCATCTTGCTGGTAGCAAAGCAAGACGGTGAGAAACATTTGACTCACAAAATGGCATTGTTCCTTTCCCCCCTTATTTGGCGCCAAAAAGCTTCAGTGGCCAGTCATGGAAATGGGCAGTGGGTGTAATGGATGACTGTGGTAAAACCACACAACCACAGTCTGTGAACACAAGTTTTCAAAGCCAAAATGTGGTTGTTGCTTACGAAAATTAGGTTTCGGCCACCATTATAAAATGTCTTCCGACTGAACATGCATTAAGTATTTTAGTATTGAAGAGACGAGGGAAGAATGAGGAAGGTCTTTCTTTCCACAACTAAGTGACACTTCTTTTGCACAGAAGCTGAATAGCTTTTGAATGGATATGATGACAAACTAAATATGTAGAAATGTAAATAACAGTATTTTTGCTCCTCAAAAGGTTCCAGAGTCGTAGCGAAGGCCGGCGCCACGGTCAAACCCACAAGACTGGCTTACCCCACCTGAAGGTGTCCCTTCTGTGCTGGCCTAAAACCAAGGCCGAAGGCCAGCAAGCCTTACTGGGCACCGCAATCAACATGGGGAACAAGGACATCCACACGTTACATCATCATCATCATGGAACTCAAACATTGTCACGAAGTGATGAACCGTCAGGAATGATACTGAAAAGGCATCCCATTTAAATTAACCAACAAAAGCACTTTAAATGCAATGGGTTTGCATGTGATACCAGTGAACCCTCATTGTGTACAGACAACTCTATCCCATTGTCCCTCTCCCTCCCTTCCAGTCACATGCAAATCCACTTACTAAACCAAAGCCAAAAGGCACAAATTTTGCCAAACTGCTCACCTGGCTATTACACTGCAGGAGATGTAAGAACCAACCTGAGCAGTATTACAAACTGCCCTTTGTCATTAACTTTGTTTGTCTGGATTCCTGAGCCTGCTTTCTTTTCGCGAATGTGGCCACTCTGCTGTTTATGGATTCCCACATGGCCTGCTTCGAGCTTGTAAGTCGTTCGCATCCTGCGAGTCGAGCATCGGATCCTGATGGGTTACGGTACGAAAGAGGACGCAGTGGCACCGAGTTCAAATTCAGCCGCTGCTCTGCTTGGTCCAGCGGTTGTTTTACATGGTCCTACTCACTTGTCTGTGTAAAACTTTTGTCACCGCGACTCAGTTGTGTGCACCACTTTGGAATCGAGTTAACAGTATTGATTCCCAAACTGACGACGGTGGAGTGGGGTGAGAGACGATTCAATTCCCAAACACTGCCAATCCTACACCTCTCCAGCAAAACAATTAAATGTCGTTTTAGCAGACATTGTGCATTTCCAATCAAGCTCACTAAAAGGGCATTTAGTGATAGACAATGATGGTGTACAAATCGTTAATGATGAAAATAAAAACCCAAACTGTGTTTTGCCACTGTACGCTTCCCATATGTGGTCACCGATCGTGTAAGGGTGAGACCTGTCAGCTCGTCGTCTGGACGGCGTCGTCATTACAGGACCAAGGCCTCGGTGATGCACAAATGGGTCACCATGAGTTTCGGGGTCAATAAAAAGCGGACGGTTTCGATCGGATTCCCACAGACCTTTTATTATCAGAACATCAGAGAGAATTAATTTTCTTTTACATTACGTTCATTCCCAGTGCTTTCAGGAAACAACTTCATGAACCATCTGTTCAGTTGGGTTTTTTAAAAGTCTGCCCACGTCATGGGACAAGCTTTCAATAAAAAATAATTACACAAACTATGGGATTATGTGAGCATTGCTTCCCTCCGACTACCCATCCCATCCCCTCTCCCATTTATCTCGCCCTTCTTTAAGCTCACCTTTGTGGTTTTCGATGTGGATTAAGGACTTTCCTCTAATGAAGACGAAGCTAACTAACCCTGAGGAGGAATGCTGCCCAAGGACAATATAAAAGGATAATGCTGGACGGTGGGCAAAAAGGACAAACTTATCTAGTTTGTCTTGAGCATTAGACAACAATCTATGTTCCAGACAGACACAGGTCTTTTCGCCAATCAGAGAGTTTGCCGATCCCGACGTTGAGCACTTCGTATTCTTCGCGCTTGCAGAACGCTGTAGTTACCATACGTCGTGTACTTTTCAGACAGAAATGGAACGTAGAATGCGCGAAGGAGACGGGACGATCTAGGGTGAGAAAAATCAAAGGGAAGTTGTAAGGAGAGGAATACAGTTGGGATTGCAAATTACAATAAACTAAAAGTAAAAACCTGTCAAGCCTGCGTTCAAATATATGAAGAAAGGTCTTAAGGACGCAACAGAAAATGATTCTTAAAAGAGAGCTGAAAGGGCCCAAAATGCTTTTTTTATTCTGTTTTTTTTTATAGAGATGTAAATGCTTAAGGAGCTGGACGAGAGAGAGAAAGTGAGAGACAGAAAGAGACAAAGACAGAGAGAGAGTGCAAAAGGGTCAACAGAGGTGTTGGGGACCAGGTGGATGAGAACACAAGCTCTGCAGTGTTTGCTTGTGTGGAGAAGGGGTTGGGGGGGGGTGGCTCAGTGGCTACAAAATCTCAAAGAGAGAGAAAAGCTTGAAATGCATGGGAGATACCACATGGTAACCAAATCCGTCATTTGAATTCACCTTCAATTATGCGAGAGTAGATTGACCAAACATTTAATGAATGAGAGCGATAACATCAAAAATCTCTTAAATATCCTGGAGCAGAGCATCAGAAGTTACTGGAAAATGAAAGAGGCCCATTGAGATGAAGCGGCGAGGTATCACATTTAAGTCACTGACCTCATTACGTCCAAGAAAGGCCGTTGCACCACAGATATCCACCTTTCAGTGTCGACCGTGTAGCGTGGCTCTCGCTCACTTGCTTGGCCCAGGTCCAGATCCACGAGGTAGTCACACCGAGCCAGATCAACCTGGGGATGACGCGCCCATCACAGACCATAAACGTCAGTGTGCTGCTGGCTTCACTACATTGTACTGTACTTGGATCCATAGAGGCTTAATTTCATTTCAGTGGGCCCTCGACACGCACCACCGTCGTGCTTCATATTACGCTCGGTAAATGCAGACATTAATAAAAGGCAAATGCAACCCCTCCAACCACCACAAAACCCTGCGTCACGGCTCTTACATAGCGTGATGGCTCTTCATGGTTGCGATCGTTCATGTTCGGGGGAATGACACATGTGGCGTTGGGGACAGCAGCGAAATGACGAGGCAACTGACCACGGAATTCCGATTGTAAAAATTCTAGCTGCCAGCTGTTGGGGAATTGTTCGACAGAAGGAAAGAAGGAAGGAAGGATGAAGGAGTGCCTTTTGGGGTTCTGTAGGTGGCTCGAGGATTTGCCAAAATAACAGCTTTGGGTATTGACAGAGCAAGCTATGCCATATGAGAGTATGTTTTTCTCAAGGTAATCCAATGCACAGGATACAAGACCAAGTGAATTGCAGGTAAGCACCACCCACCACCTTTTGTACAAATAACATGTATGCCAAGATGCACAACGTACATTTCGATTCAGTGCACGCCGTGCCATAGGTGAACAGATTTATTGTTAAAATATGTTTGAGTGACAAGTTCCTTATGTTGTTGACAAACATGTGGTTGGTGAAACATGCAACCCTCAAAAAAAGTGCAGACAATAAACAATGCTAACACCAACAAAGAATAATAAGAAAGGCAGCAGAAAGGATCAGAATGACTGATAAGTGAAGAGCATTATTTGTATTTCCGATTGTAAACAGCACATATCCAGACACACCACCAGTGTTCCTCGAACAACTAACCACCTTGCCATCATTAATTCTTATCGCGTCCTGCCGCAAAGTACCGATTTGGGAGGAAAAAGCTGGAAGGAAAGCGATGCCACTCTTTACCAACGCACAACGTCGTGTGTCGGCTCGCATGCCCAGAATCCAGCAGCTGCTGGAACTCTGGGTACAAATCCAAGGGAGCGTGGTACCCTGAGGGTAGGGGGGGGGCGATAATCCAAAAGAGGAATCGGAATCATTTAAAGTACCGAGATATTACATCCGGACATGAAAGCCTGATGGCAGAACAAATTTTGGTGTTTGTGTTTTTGCACATTTATTTATTTGCCACACAAGGTTGTACACAGTGGGATCTGTTACTCCTGGGCCCCATGCTTTGCATGCATGTCGTTGTGACCTACAAGTGGGCTGTCTGATGGTGTAAAGCAGTGAACAGACATTGTGATGCAGAATTCACCCTCCACCCAAATCACATGTTAAATCCCCTTGGTGGGGACACAAGAAGGTGCATCAAAGGACGAGTAACCTTTAAAGAGAGCAAGGCAGCGGGACAGTGACAGCACGGCAAACAGCAGGATCGTCGCGTGTGCCAGGAATCGTGACGTGTGAGTGTAGTGCTCCATCCGCAGCCGGCAGAACACGTAATGGTAATATTTCTGGGGAGGAGGCGAGAATGGAAGCAGATGTAGATCATGTCGCTCGGACAACCGCTCAAGTTTACAACATCTTCATAACTTTCATAATTTCTCGGTTGTTATGTTTTGTTCTGTAACCAAGACGTTTCTCAGTTTGTTGTTTAACCTTATTGTATTCCCTAATATACAATCATTCAGTTATTTAGTAAAAATGAGTCAACCAGCCATATCGTTTTGAAGTTTTCACTTAAACACCAATTAGTTGTTTGGACACAGTCCATTTATCTCAAAGAGTATCAGGATATCTACTCCAAAGAGACACAGACTACATGTGGCCAAACAAATGCTTAATGATGCATCAATTGTGAACTAGGAAGTTGTCGGCACAAAAAGGAGCAAGACCTGCATGATATATCGCTTTTAAAAATACCGTTAAACCAGTCAGTTACCTCTTGTGGCTCGGACAGAATGAAATCGATGATGGCCGAAACATCCTGAACGTCAACAAACGTAAACAGAGGACACTGTGTTTTGGCTCCACAACACAGGTGATTGGATAAAGCTATTTACCAAGTTGCCCTTTGATAAAATTGTTGGGGTTGAAGTATAAACAATCAAAAATAATATTTACCAGTAGAATGATTATTATTATAACCACCATATTTGCCATGATAATAGCCCAACCTGCAGGGAAGTGAGTCCCATAGCGCTACCAAGGCAGAGCAGGGGAACGATGGGAAAGAGAAAGCGCTCCTCTTTGTGAGCCCTCGTCCCAAAGATGCACAGCCACAAGTACGGCGCACATAGCGTGAGCCAAAATGGCTTACCCAATGTCTGGACTGGAGTGGGGTGAGAGGAATTAACATCAGATATGGGAGGAAAAAAAATTAACTTTCATCTTTGTTAATGAACAAACACCATAGAAAGAATGAAAGACGTTCAAAGAGAAGAAACAAAAGATAAAGTTATGGGGTGAACTCAGGGAAGGGGGTGGGTGGGGAGGGGAGGACAAACGCCTGAGGGAGCAAAAGCCTTTTCTTGAACAAGGCCCATGATGGATCTTCACCACTGATGTTTCTGAATGGTTGCACTGAATGCATTCATGAGACAATGTGGAGAGTAACAACCAAAGCCACAAAAGCATTTTGTTCAGGCTAAACAAAAAAAACTTATATTATTAATTATTAGGAAGGCAATGAGAGACATAAAAGCAATCAGGCTTCCAAAGCCAGTCGCCGACTGGGCATACAACGTCGTGCAAAGTCCTTCCTTGGCACACCTGAGCTTCTGAACCATTTACAAAGCTTCCATCTGCAGTCTGGTGAATACTTGTATTTATTTATTTTCGTATACATTGTCGACGCTCGTTTGAGAGCTAACACACAGAAACGCAAAACAAGGGGAGCAGGAGACAAGAGGGGAGGGAGAGAAGGAAAAAACAGTGGGGACAGAGACATGAGGAGATCTGTGGAAGGGAGAGGGATGGGGCAGGGTATCGAGGGTAAACAAGATGGACATTTCAGGTCCTTACACGACAGGGAGTTTCAGGAAGGAAAGCAGGGATGTGAAGGATGTGGGTTTGGGGTGGATTAGCGGGGGTAGAAAAGATCATGGTTTGGATAGGGAAGATAAGAGATGGTGGTGAACAGCTGTTTTGAAGACCTGGAGGGAAGAGTGGGATTTAAGAGAGTGAGGGAGTTTGTTCCAAAGGTGGGAAAAAAGAGGAATGAAAGAGTGAAGGTGAGCAGTGATTCTTGATTTTGGTAGTTTTACCAGAAGGGGGTTGCTGGCAGACTTTCAGCGCCCTGTGGAAATAATATGGGGGGGGGGGATGACGACATATCTCAGATAGAGCGGGGGGCAGATACAGCAGGGGGGGGGCAGAGAGGGTGCCAGACCGTGTCAAAAGCACGCAATATGTCTCGGGATATGGCTCTGATTTCATGTCTGGCATCGAATACCTCCATCCATTGTTGGGAGGCAGAAGCAGCATATCTAGGGTAGAGTGACCTGGTCTGAATCCAAATTGATGATCGGAAATCAAGCCATTGGGAAAGAGGAAGGATTTAATGTCTGAAGCAATGATGGATTCCATAACCTTGCTCATGATTGGGAGAAGGCTGATTGGTCTGTAGTTGCAGGGATCTGTTTTTGCACCTCTTTTATGCAGGGTGTAATGTTTGCTGATTTCCAAGCAGATGGCAGATGACCTGAGCAAATGAGAGGGTGAATAGAACAGAGAGAGGGTGAGCCCAGAAGCAGAGGAGCATGTTTTTAGGACACGTGGGCTGATGCCTTCTGGACCGGGCGCAGAATCTGAGTCGAGGTTTGACAGCAAGCTCTACACCTTGTCAGGAGACAGAGTCCAGGAACAGCTGGGTGCGACTGGGTAAGGTAGGTGCAGAAAGCGATGGGTTTGGGACACAAGATTTAGAAGCAAACCTGGAGTACGATCTTGTTTATCCCGTGTCCCCCGCCCCATCCCTCTCCCTTCCACAGATATTCTATTGTCTTTGTTCCGCGCTATTTTGTGCTTCCCTCTCCCACCATCTTGTCTCCTGCCTGGTTTTATGTTTCTGTATATTAGCTTTTACACGAGCCTCGACTTGGTATACAAAAAAAAAAAAAATATGAGAAAAAGAAAGCAGACATGTAGATAGACAACAACATGCACACACATACCGTTATGTTTTCCAAGGAACGCATGAGCTATGAGGCTTAAAGGCAGGGACAGGATCGCCAGTGGAAATGCCACATTCAGGTTCAGGAATCCGTTCACCAGGTAGAACCACCAAGGTTCTGTCCCTAGTATGAAGAAGTGTAGAAACAAACAGGCACAACTGGTCAAGTTTGAAGGGGCATTGGAGATCCAACACAATTAGCGGTGTAATGGTTACAACGTTCACTTTGAGTCTGGGAGTTCCGTGGTTCAAACCCCAGCCAAGTGATAAAGACTAAAAATGGTAGGTGGTGCTTCATTGCTTGATGCTCAGCTTAGTGCACAGACAAACAACCATATGTTGGCAATCATAATATAGGTTTCGATGGGACAAATGGCCTGCGTTGAAGTTCCTTGCAAGGAAACTTTCAAACATGATAGATATTCTCAATAACCAAAACATCGTTCATGTAATCTCACAAGCACCCAAACTGTTTCATAACATAGAGGAAAATGAAAGAAGAGTATAAATCGACGGTGGCAGTGTGGATCACATTTGGACTTGCCACAGAAAAAAACAAAAAAAATCACAGAGGGAGGGGAGGGGGGTAAAATCTCCCATAATGTACAGGAAGCCCTGGCTTAACATCGTCCCCGTTAAGGCCTGTCACATTTTCCACGGCAGCCGTGGGGTCTACAAAATCTACGGCCACTAGCAATTATAGGGTGGCCGCAGTATTTCCACGGTCACACAATGTAGCAGTCACATGTTTTTATTTTTCGGGTAGCCGCACGGCGTATTTATAAATTGTGGAGACCGAAAACGTGGGGGTGCCGTACGGTCTTTGATTTGATGTCGCACGGTGACCTTAGGGCGTTCCTGCGGCGGCCATAGAATTTTCAAGGCAGACACAAGGTGCCCGCAAGGCAACCGCAGGGGGGCCCTAAGGTGAACGTGCGGCCAGACGAACGGTAACGAGTGAGTTCTTTTTTTTATTTTTACCAGTTCTTTTGTTTCGGCTTGTCGAATTGCTACGGCAAACGTAGAAATGAAATAAGTTATAACTCCGCGCGATAATTCCACGGCGACCCCTACGGCCTGTAAAATATAGCCAAACGGCGTAGGGCCACCCTGAGGCCACCGCAGAAACTCTGCGGCCGCCGCAAGTTTCTGTCAATTCAGAGGGCATACGGCCGCCGTATCCTCGCCGTAGAGCAAATGTGACTTAGGCCTAAGTTTCATTATCAAGTTGCTGATCGATAAGACAGCAGGTCAGGTATGGGAGCATGCGCCGGAGCAGCGTGTCGCTGCGTCCACCTTCCGCCGGTACTCCAGGGGCCTCCGTCTGGCCATCCCCCAGGCAGATGCCTGGCCCATCCCCATCTCCTTGAGATGCCAATCAACCTGCAACCACGAGGCACGTGATCGGCCCGTTGGCCTCCTCTACTCACGAGGCTCCCTCGCTGAGAGAATCTGGTGAGCAGGATCAGCGCCAGGAAAACGATCCACATGTCCATACAGCCACAGCTGACACTCACAGACTTTCCAAATAACAAATCTCATCTGAATCTATCAGCAACCACTCGTTGGACGCAAAGTCTGACCAGCGATAGCCAAGTATTCTCCGAAGAGACCTGGTATCGAAGGAGTTAAGTCAGATCCCAGGTCAGAGTTCAAGTCTTACATCCATAAAACAAGACGTCTGGAAGCACCAAGGACCTGAAGACTCGGACTTTCGTCCTCCTGCACAGGTATCGACAGCCCCACACCCCATGATCTAGTGAATACATGACTCCCCAAGCCATGACTCCCAATAAGACCAGTATTTACGGTATGGCTTACATACCGGCATGGTTTATACTACAGCTTAATTAAAATGGGGGAAACCACGAGTTTGGTACTAATCAAAATAAAGACCATTTACTGCACCATCGTCCCAAGAACGAAGCCAGACTTATATATAAGTATAAATATATATATACATATATGAGGCCCGGCGAGGAGTGATTAAGCAACTTTTTAATGATATGATGATGATAGGCTCGGATGATAGGGGAAGGGTTAAATAGTGCTATATGGCATTAACTCCAAAATGGCCGATGTGGCCCTTACATCACTCCTCGTCACGGTGCCTCATATATATATATTATATATATATATATATACAGTCATCCCCATTTATCGCGGGGTTACGTTCCAAACCCCCCCGCGAGAAGTGAAAATCCGCGATGAATGGACGCCTCCCCAAAAATGCCTAAAAATGCCTTTTTTTTATAAACGCGGTGTATAAACACGATTGGGTTTGATTTCTATATTGCGAATGTTAAACGCTGTGCGGTGTATTAACACGATTGGGTTTGATTTATATCGAGTGAATATTTAACGCTGGGCGGTGTGTAAACACGATTGGGTTTATTTATATCGAGTGAATATTAAACGCTGGGCGGTGTATAAACACGATTGGGTTTGATTTATATTGAGTGAATATTAAACGCTGGGCGGTGTATAAACACGATTGGGTTTGATTTATATTGAGTGAATATTAAACGCTGGGCGGTGTATAAACACGATTGGGTTTGATTTCTTATTGCGAATATTAAACGCTGTGCGGTGTAAAACACGATTGGGTTGATTTATATTGAGTGAATATTAAACGCTGGGCGGTGTATAAACACGATTGGGTTTGATTTCTCTATTGCGAATATTAAACGCTGTGCGGTGTATAAACATGATTGGGTTTGATAGGCTCCTGATGTTGGCTTGGTCCTTCTTGATGTAGCGTATGGTCGATTCATTCAAACCGTAATGGCGTCCAACTGCGGCAAACCTTTTTCCTTCCCGAAGCATATCGAGCACCTTCTCCTGGAGCGTCAGGACCTTCCTCTGGCGCTTCGGTTCCTTGCCAGAAGCCTTAGAAGGTGCAGGGCGTTTGGGCGGCATCGTGGGCTTGGGGAAAAAAACGTAGAAAATATTCGAAGTTCACAAGCGAAACTTTGTCTCGTGTGTTGTGTGACTGGTCGAGGCGCCACGCGTTATAATTTATTAAATAATTTATATTTATATTATTACCACGATATACCGGGGGAATCCGCAGAAAAATTAGTTAGGTTCCAAGGGAAAACGCGAGAAGCGGGGCGCGATAGGTGAACCGCGATATAGCGGGGGATTACTGTATATATATATATATATATATATATATATATATATATATATATATATATATATCTATGTATATATATATATATATATATAATATATATATATATATATACATATATATTATATATTGTTGCGAATTCGAGCCCGCCGGCGTGCGATCCCGCGTGTAGCCAAAAGCGGCCGCCTCGCCCACGGAACAGACAATTCAGTCGTGACCCTCCGGGAACACGCCCGGAGCCAGTCACGAGTGGGGGTTTAACCTCACCACAACTCAGTCCGCATTCTACCCGCGCGAAATAGGGTCCGATCGCCGAATGGTCGATTTACCTAATACTCGCGCGAGTAGCGTACCGAGGAGTTGTACCACGCCACAGGCCGACTCCGGACACGAACCGCTTAAGCGGTTCCTTCCGTATTACAGGGATAACCGAGCGGAGTTATCGTCGGCCTTGACGGTTCCGATTAATTACCGGGATGTTGAAACCCACTACGAATCCCTTACGTGATGCAAGATGGAGATTCAATAAAAGGAAGGAGACGAAGCAAAGCGGGAAACAGTTCAACAAGCAATGCACATTTATGACGGAAACACGGAAGGTACGTATATTACAGTCAAGACAAGATGCAACAAAAGCGAATGCAATACGACCGAATAAAAGGGCAATTATTTACAACACTTATACAGTTCTACTTGTCGGGACTCGGCGCCACATCACTAATACAAAAAGCAAGGAAAGAAAGCCACCCTCACAGGCAAGGAGGCAGACAGGTCCGTGGACCAAATGTGCGTGGATCCTGGAGGAGCGGCCAGGTCCACGAGACCGAGAAGGTCTTACCCGCGTCCTCGTGACGCGATGGCGGGCAAGCCGCAATGTTCGCGCAGCTGCGCCCCGACTCCGTGCCCCTGGCGTGGTCGGCGAGCTCTCTCCGGCGTGCTCCGCGCAAGCATTTTTGTTGGCACCACGTTTAGGGTGGGGAGGAACGGGGCCCCCGGTACTATCTCAGCGCGGATGGGGGGGGGGGAAATGGTGATGCTCAGGGAGAGGGGAATGGCTGGCTGGCTTGGACCCCACGACGAGACGAGCGACCCCCACACCGCAACCTCGTTGCCGACCGCCGTCTTCACTTGACTCGAACTTGAACTCTTCACTTGCCCCGACCAGCCGCCTGCAACTCAACCGCGCGAACTCTTCGAGTCGCCTTATGCTCGCGTCTTTATAGCCGCAGGAGGAGCCTATATGCAAATTTCAGGATCAAAACGTGATTGAGGCGGGGCCACGCCACCCTCTATTCAGCCATTGGTGCAGCAAAAAGGGGCGTGAACCTTTTTGATCCGAATTCCTCTCGTAAGAATCAACGTTCATCGCGCTTGGAGGCGGGGCCATACCGCCCGACGCTCCGCCATTGGACGGAGAAAAAGGGGGCGTGAAGCCTTCCTGATCCGAATTTCTCCCTCGGAAAGGCCGCCATTCGCACTCGCGGCTCGATGCATCGGCACCAATCGCCGAACGGGCCCTAGACAGCACGACGTTTGGTGTTGACTGGTGGTGTGGTCGCTGGTTGTAGAAGGAGATAGGCGAAGGTGGTGGTGGGTTGCTGTGGTGGTTTGGTGGTTGGCGGGCGTCGTAGCGAAGTTTGCGGGATGGAGTTGTGAAGGTAAAGGTAGTGGCTGTTTGCCTTGTTGGCGGCTTAATGGTCAAAAATAACAATAAGAGAAGAAAAATGGCTAACTCAAAGCGTCGCAGCCGGATGAATCACACATATTCCCTCTATACAACGGGTTTGGGCTAACTACACATGAACTTACCGATATATCTCACCTGAGGACTCTTTATGGTGTAATGCGAATTTCCACAACCGTAACAATATATATATATATTATATATTATATATTATATATATATATAATATATATTATATATATATAATATATATATAATATATATACAGTCAAAGCTCGTTACTATGCCACCTCGCTTCTATGCCATCTCGCTATTATACACTTTGCTCGGTCCCGACAAAATTCAATACAAAATAAATTTACTATGCCACCCCTACTCTCGCTACCATGCCACTACTGTGTGACTGTTAAAAGGCACGATTGTGAAAAAGTCTGTATTGCGCAGTGCTCGATTATCACACTCACGTCCAAAGGCGAAGTGATGAACTACAGTCCAGCTGCGCACAACATAACTCAATACGTACGCGCATAGTCAGACTGTGTCAAAACACGCGATTCTCTCTCCCGATGCCAGCCACAACAAGCCAATCACAACACGCACAACGAGACACAAAAAAGCGCGAGTAACACACACAGACACGCAGGCACACGTACAACATGACATCATTTTTTTTTCAAATTCAGCCCATAATGTCAGCTCAGAAACGCAAGCGAACCGACTTTACGCTGAAGGAGAAGAAGGAGATCATCGATGCCGCGAAGAAGGAGCCAAATCAGTCCAAGTTGGCAGGAGATTAGCAAGAAATGGGGCGTCGAAGTTAAGAGAACCACCGTGAAGGGCATTCTCAGCAAGAAGGATGCAATCGAGGCTGCAATCAAAGCTGAATTTCCATCGAGTGCATGAAGTTGACGCAGGCTCACGACCCAAGCTTGATGAGGGAGTGCTCATGTGGCTGAAGCAATCAAGAGGACAGAATGTGTCTGTCAGCGGCGATCTGATCAAGGAGAAGGCGATGAAACTGGCCGAGCTGATGCACATCCCAGACTTCATGGCGAGCGACGGTTGGTTGGGCAATTTCAAGAAGCGCCACGGCATCACGTTCAAGACAGTGCAGGGCGAAGCTGGAGCGGTGGATTCGCAATCCCTTCTTGAGTGGCAACAACAGGTTCTCCGGCCTTACTCGGGCAGTTCTCCGCAGACGACGTCTTCAACCTGGACGAGACTGGACTCTTCTGGCAGCTGCTTCCGAACAAGACCATGGCTTTCAGGGGAGAGCGGTGTACTGAGGAAAGAAAAGCAAGCAAAGGATCACTCTTCTGGTTGGGGCAAACATGAGCGGCAGCGAGAAGTTCCCTCTTCTGGTGATTGGCAATTCAAGAAACCCCGTGCCTTCAAGAACAAAGAGATCCCGGTCAAGTACAAGGCGAACTCGAAGGCGTGGATGACGGCGGAGCTTTTCGAGGAGATGTTGCGTGCGTGGGACGGACGACTCGGCCAGCAGGGACGCAGAGTGCTGGTCTGTCTCGATAACTTCTCTGGCCACCCTCCCGAGCTCGAGCTGAACAACATCCAACTGGTCTTCTTCCCACCCAACACGACAGCCAATTCGCAACCAATGGATCAGAATCATAGAGAACCTCAAGCGCCACTACAAGAAGCTCCTGCTATGCCGCCGGCTTGAGGCCATAGACGAGGAAAGGAGTTCAAGTTCACGTTGCTCAACGCTCTACACGTCGCCGGCGTGCTTGGGAGCAGGTCGGCAAGTCGACGATCAGGAACTGTTTCGCGAAGGCCAAGTTCATCGAAGAGGAGATCCAAACTGAGCCACAGGATGCGGCGCTGCCCGACATCTGGGAAGCTCTGCCTGCCGAGGAAAAGATGCAGAGAACGACGAGATCGAGCTGTCTGACTTTCTCGAAGCCGACGAGCGCCTCGCGACTGGCGGGTATTTCACGCTGGAGGAGATTGTGGAGGAGATTCTGTGCAGTGAGGAGCCGGTGGAAAGCGAAGATGACGAGGTAACTGTCGAGGAGGAAATCGTTCCGTTCGAGGACCCAGCGCACTTGTAGCACCGTCCGGAAGTTCATGCAGCAGAGAAGCGGGAAGCCCGGTGTGATGCAAGCGTGCGATCGGCTAGACAACGAGATGCACGAGATCCGCCGAAAGAAGATGCGCCAGCCGACGATTCTTGAGAGCTTTGTGTGTCGTGAATTTCTCGCCATGCCATATGTTAGTGTGTGAACTCTGTTAGTGTGTGTATGTTCTCCGTTCGCTTAGCTTATACAACAGTCGTGCCTTTTACTTGCTGGAATAAATTTTGTCTAAAGATTAACTACAGATGGGTAACTTGAGAAAATAAGGCCGTTTTTACAAAATCTCGTTACTATGCCACTTTTGCTAGGTCCCGACGGTGGCATAGTAACGAGCTTTGACTGTATATATATATAATATATATATATATATATATATATAATATATACACGAGGTGTGTTCAAAAAGTATCCAACCTTAATTTTTCGTGTGTAAACAATGAAGCTAGGGAGGCGTGTTTTGGTGCACGTATGTAGGCGATCTAATTCGTATGCGTGAATATTTTCCCGCCTGCAGAAGTGTCAGTCGCCGACAGACCGCGATGAGTGAGGAAGTGTAAGTGAGCGCCGTCGGATTTTCGTTTTTGACAAAATGGCGGAAAAACTTGAACAACGCTACTGCATCAAATTCTGTGTAAAGCTTGGCGATTCCCAAGTGGAAACGATCTGCAAAATTCAACAGGCCTTCGGGAACGAAGCAATGGGCACCACACAGATAAAAGAGTGGTACACCGCTTCAAAGATGGTCGCACATCAGTGGAAAGTGAAGCACGTTCTCGTAGGCCCTCAACATCCCGAAATGAGATCGTCATTGACCAAGTGAGGACCCTGTTGATGCAGGATCGTCTAATCACGATCAGAGAACTTGCAGACGAGGCGGTCGTCAGCATTGGATCCGTTCATCCCATTGTGACTGAGGATTTGGGCTTAAGGAGAATCTCAGCGAAGTTCGTGCCAAAGCTGCTAACGATCGAGCAGAAGCAACTCCGTTTGGAGATCACACAGGACATGCTGGAGACTGTGAACAGCGATCCCAACTTCTTCAACACAGTGATCACTGGCGATGAGACCTGGTTTATGGGTATGACCCAGAAACCAAGTTCCAGTCATCACAATGGAAGCATCCAACATCCCCGAGGCCAAAAAAAGCAAGGAAGGTCCGCAGCAATGTCAAAGTCATGCTGACCGTCTTCTTTGACTCCAGTGGCATGGTCATCACGAGTACGCACCACACGGCACAACCATCACCAAAGAGTACTACCAAGAGGTACTGCGTCGCCTTCGTGACGCTGTGCGACGCAAACGGCCGGACCTGTGGGCAGCGGTCAATGGCAGCTCCATCACGATAACGCACCCGCCCATCTTTCACATTTGATACAGAGTTTCCTGGCCAAACACAACACACCTGTGCTTCGTCAGGCTCCCTACTCTCCCACTGGCTCGTGTGACTGCTAGCTTTTCCCCAAGCTGAAAATGCCCCTGAAAGGGACCAGATTTCAGTCCAGAGAAGACATCATGCGGAATTCGACGACCAGCTGCGCGCCCATCCAAAAAAGGCGCTCCAGCGCTGCTTCCGACAGTGAGAAACCGTTGGGAGAAGTGTGTGGCAGCCCAAGGGACTACTTTGAAGGAGATTAGTGTAAGTTTGTTGTATCTGGATACGAGATTTTTTTATGAACAAAGGTCGGATACTTTTGAACACACCTTGTATACACACACACACACCACACACACACACACAACACAACGGACACACACACGGACACCTGCTCGTCCGACATCTCATTCCAAAATCATGGGCATTAATATGGAGTTGGTCCCTCCTTTGTTGCTATAACAGCCTCCACTCTTCTGCGAAGGCAAACATTAGATGTTGGAACATTCCTGCGGAGATTTGCTTCTATCATTCAGCCACAAGAGCATTCATGAGGTCGGGCACTAATGTTGGGCGATTTGGTCTGGCTCACAGTCGGTGTTACAATTCATCCCAAAGGTGTTCCATAGGGTTAAGGTCAGGGCTCTGTGCAGGCCAGTCAAGTTCTTCCACACCGATCTTGACAAACCATTTCTGTATGGACCTCTCTTTGTTCATGCTGAAACAGGAAAAGGCCTTCCCCAAACTGTGGCCACAAAGTTGGAAGCACAGAATCATCGAGAATGTCATTGTATGCTGTAGCATTAAGATTTCCCTTCACTGGAACGAAAGGGCCGAGCCCGAACCATGAAAAACAGCCCCAGGCCATTATTCCTCTTTCACCAAAACTTACAGTTGGCACTACACATTCGGGCAGGTAGTATTCTCCTGGCATCCGCCAAACCCAGATTCGTGAAGCGTGATTTACACCACTACAGCCGACGCTTGGCACTGCGTATGGTGATCTGAGGCTTGTGTGCGGCTGCTCGGACATGGAAACCCATTTCATGAAGCTCTTGACGATCGGTGTTTGTGCTGACGTTGCTTCCAGAGGCAGTTTGGAACTGCGAGTTCCAAACTGAGAGTTTTTGCAACCGTTGACAGACGATTTTTTTCACGCTATGCACAATAGCACTCGGCGTTCACATTTTGTGAGCTTGTGTGGCCTACCACTTCGTGGCTGAACTATTGTTGCTCCAAGACGTTTCCACTTCACAAAAACAGCACTTACAGTTGACCGGGGAAGCTCTGGCAGGGCAGAAATTTGATGAACTGACTTGTTGGAAAGGTGGCATCCTCTGACGGTGCCACGTTGAAAGTCACTGAGTTCTTCAGTATGGCCCATTCTACTGCCAATGTTTGTCTATGGAGATTGCATGGCTGTGTGCTTGATGTTATACACCTGTCAGCAATGGGTGTGGCAGAACTAGCTAAATGCACCAAATAGAAGGGTTGGCCTCATACTTTTGGCCATGCAGTGTAAAAAAAAAATACATATATATACATATATATATATATATATATATACTCCACCGGTCTAAAGTTTTAGAACACCCCAATTTTTAAGTTTTTACTGAAATTTAAGTAGTTCAAGTCCAGTGAATAACCTGAAGTGGTTCAAAGCGAAGCGGGAAACTGCCAGAGGTTAAAAATACAAAGTTTACATTCCCAAAAAACTGCAAACGGAAAAACAATGTAAATTTCAGAGTTGTTAAAAAGGCCCTTTCAGGGAACAAGTAATGGGTTAGCAACTGCAGCTGTTCTGCAGTAATGGAAGTAAATTAAGCCATGAAGGTGATGCAAACAATTTCCAACAGGTGTCCCAACTTTTGTTGATTAGTTACACAGCCCTCTGTCTGTATAAAACAGTGTTTGAACAGACTGTGTTGCTACACCCTCTGAAGCATTATTTGAACACTATTGCACTGCAGGAATAGTATATTGCCATCACAATGGCGAGAAAAAAACAATAACAAAGAAAGACAGACAGACCATTATAAACCCTTAAAAGTGTAGGTCTTTCCTTTAGAGAAATTGCAAAGAAGCCAAGGTGTCAGTGACTACAGTTTCCTACACCATCAAAAGGCCACTTGGAAACTGGAGGAAACCCTGACAGGAAGAGGTCTGGCAGAGCCAAAACCACAACACAATCAGAAGACAAGTTTCTAAGAGTCAACAGCTTGCGTAATCGGTGGCTCACAGGACAGCAGCTTCAAGCACAGCTTAACAATGGTCAAAGTAAGGAAGTCTCAGTTTTCAACTGTGAAGAGAACACTTCGAGCTGCAAGTTTGACAGGTCGTATCGCAGTAAGAAAGCCATGCTAAGATGGCAAAATAAGAAAAAGAGGCTTGCCTGGGCCATGAAGCACCGCCAGTGGACTACTGAAAACTGGAAGAAGGTGTTATGGACCGATGAATCAAAATTTGAAATCTTCGGTTCATCACGCAGGGTTTTGTACGCCGTCGAGTAGGCGAAAGGGGATGGTTCCTCAGTGCGTGACACCAACTGTCAAACATGGAGGAGGAAGCGTGATGATCTGGGGCTATTTTGCTGGATCCAGAGTTGCCGACTTGCACCCTGAACCAAAAGGGCTACCACAGCATTTTGCAGCGCCATGCAATACACTCTGGTCTACGCCTAGT
>CM068956.1:148412899-148431797 GCA_035128595.1 Eptatretus atami | reverse complement strand
CCGTTTCGTTGGCGGCCTAATGGGTCAAAAATAACAATACGGAGGAAAGCAAAGAACCAAAATATGGCCTAAACTTCAAAGCGTCGCCTAGCCCGGTGTCCAATCACACATTATTCCCTCTATACAACGGGTTTGGGCCTAAACTACAACATGAACTACCGATCATATCTCACCTGAGGACTCTTTAGAGTGTTAATGCGAATTTCCACCACCGTAACATATATATATATATATATAATATATATATAATATATAATATATATATATTATATATATATTATACATAAATTATATATACAGTCAAAAGCTCGTTACTTATGCCACCTCGGCTCTATGCCACTCTACGGCTATTATTACCACTTTGCTGGTCCCGACAATAAATTCAATTCAAATAAATTTACTATGCCAACCCTACTTCTCGCTACCATGCCCTACTGTGTGACCGTTTAAAAGGACGATTCGTGTTTTGAAAAAAAAGTCTGTATTGACGCATGTGCTGAATTATCACACGCACCTGTTCCAAAGGCGAATAAGTGAAAATGAACTTACAGCTCCAGCTGGCCACAAACATAACGTCCCAATACGTACGGCGCATAGTCAAGGGACTGTGGTCAAAACACGCGATTTCTTCTCCCCGCATGCCAGCCCCACAACTAAGCCAATCACAACACGGCACAACGGACACAAAAAGCGCGAGTTACACCCACACAGACACGCAGGCACACGTACAAACAGTGACATTCATTTTTTTTTTCAAATTCAGCCCATAATGTCAGCTCGGAAACGCAAGCGAACCGACTCTTTACGCTGAAGGAGAAGAAGGAGATTCACGATGCCGCAAGAAGGAAGCCAAATCAGTCCCCAAGGTTGGCCAGGGAGATTAGCCAGGAAATGGGGCGTCGTGAAGTTAGAGAACCACCGAAGAGGCAATCTCAGCAAGAAGGATGCAATCGAGGCTCAATTCAAAGCTGAATTTCCATCTGAATTGCATGAAGTTGCGCAGGCTCACGACCAAAGCTTGATGAGGAGTGCTCATGTGGCTGAAAGCAATCAAGAGGACAGAATGTGTCCTGTTCTCAGCGGCGATCTTGATCAAGGGAAGGCGATGAAACTGGCCCCGACCCGAGCTGATGCACATCCCAGACTTCATGGCGAGCGACGGGTTGGTTTGGGCAATTTCAAGAAGCGCCACGATTCACGTTTCAAGACAGTGGCAGGGCGAAGCTGGAAGCGCGTGATTCGCAATCCCTCTTGAGGGCAACACAGGTTCCTCAACGGCCTTACTCTCGCAGTTCTCCGCAGACGACGTCTATTCAACCTGGACGAACTGGACTCTTCTGGCAGCTGCTTCCGAACAAGACCAGGCTTCAGGGGAGAGCGGTGTATGGAGGAAAGAAAGCAAGCAAAGGGATCACTCTTCTTTGGTTGGGGCAAACATGAGCGGAGGCACGAGAATTCCCTCTCTGGTGATTGGCAATTCCAAGAAACCCGTTGCCTCAAGAACAAGAGATCCCGGTCAAGACAGCGAACTCGAAGGCGTGGATTGACGGCGGGAGCCTTTTCGAGAGATTGTTGCGTGGGACGGACGACTCGGCCAGCAGGAGCAGAGTGCTGGCTGTCTCGATAACTTCTCTGGCCACCCTCCCGAGCTCGAGCTAACACATCCAACTTGGTCTTCTTCCACCCAACACGACAAGCCATTCGCAACCAATGGATCAGGGAATCATAGCAGAACCTCAAGCGCCACTACAAGAAGCTCCTGCTATGCCGCCGGCTTGAGGCCATAGGACGAGGAAAGAGTTCAAGTTCACGTTGCTCAACGCTTCTACACCGTCGCCCGGCGTGCTTGGGAGCAGGTCGGCAAGTCGACGATTCAGGAACTGTTTCGCGAAGGCCAAGTTCATCGAAGAGGAGATCCAAAAACTTGAAGCCACAGGCATCGCGCTGCCCGACATTGGGAAAGCTTGCCTGCCGGAGGAAAAGATGCCGAGAACGACGAAGATCGAGCTGTCTTGACTTTCTCGGAAGCCGACGCAGCGCCTCCGACTGGCGGGTATTTCACGCTGGAGGAGATTGTGGAGGAGATTCTGTGCAGTGAAGGAAGCCGGTGGAAAGCGAAATGACGAGGTAACTGTCGAGGAGGAAATCGTTCCGTTCGAGGAAGCCAGCCGCACTTGTTAGACGTCGGAAGTTCATTTTGCAGCAGAGAAGCGGGAAGCCCGGTGTGATGCAACGTGCCGATCGGCTAGGACAAACGAGAGCACGGAGAATCCGCCGAAAGAAGATGCGCCAGCGACGATTCTGGAAGCTTTGTTGGTGTCGTTGAATTTCTCGCCATGCATATTGTTTAGTGTCGGGAACTCTGTTAGTGTGTGTATGTTCTCCGTTCGCTTAGCTTATACAACAGTTCGTGCCTTTTACTTGCTGAATTAAATTTTGTCTAAAGATTAACTACAGAGGGTAACTGAAAAATAAGCGCCGTTTTTACAAAATCTCGTTACTATGCCACTTTTGCTAGGTCCGACGGGTGCATGTAACGAGCTTTGACTGTATATTATATATATAATAATATATATATCATATATATATATAACACGAGGTGTGTTTCAAAAAGTATCCAACCTTAATTTTGGCTGTGTTAAACAAATGAAGCTAGGAGGCGTGGTTTGGTGGACGTATTGTAGGCGATCCTAATTCGTATGCGCTGAATATTTTCCCGGCCTGCAGAAGCGTCAGTTCTGCCGACACAGACCGCCGAGAGTGAGGAAGTGAAGTAGCGGCCCCATGGATTTCGTTTTTGACAAAATGGCGGGAAAAAAACTGAACAACGCTACTGCCATCAAATTCTGTGTAAAGCTTGGCGATTCCCAAGTGGAAACGATCTGCACAAATTCAACAGGCCTTCGGGAACGAAGCAATGGGCACCACACAGATAAAAGAGTGGTTACAAACCGCTTCAAAGATGGTCGCACATCAGTGGAAAGTGAAGAACACGTTCTCGTAGGCCCTCAAAACATCCCGAAATGAGATCGTCATGACCAAGTGAGGACCCTGTTGATGCAGGATCGTTAATCACGATCAGAACTTGCAGACGAGGCCGTCGGGCAGCATTGCGATCCGTTCATCCCATTTGACGAGGATTTGGCTTAAGGAGAATCTCAGCGAGTTCGTGCCAAAGCTGCTAAACGATCGAGCAGAAGCAACTCCGTTTGAGATCACACAGGGACATGCTGGAGACTGTGAACAGCATCCCAAAACTCTTCAACACAGTATCACTGGCGATGAGACCTGGGTTTATGGGTATGACCCAGAAACCAAGTTCCAGTCATCACAATGGAAGCATCCAACATCCCCAGCGCCAAAAAGCATAGGAAGGTCCGCAGCAATGTCAAAGTCATGCTGACCGTTCTTCTTTGACTCCAGTGGCATGGTTCATCACGAGTACGCACCACAAGGCACAACCATCACCAAAGATACTACCAAGAGTTACTGCGTCTCCTTCGTGACGCTTGTGCGACGCAAACGGCGGGACCTTGGGGCAGCGTCAATTGGCAGCTCCATCACGATGAACGCACCGCCCATTCCTTCACGATTTGATACAGAGTTTCCTGGCCAAAACACAACCACACCTGTGCTTCGTCCAGGCTCCCTACTCTGCCCGAATGGCTCCGTGTGACTGCTAGCTTTTCCCCCAAGCTGAAAATGCCCTGAAATGACAATTCAGTCCAGAGAAGACATCATGCGGAATTCGGACGAACCAGCTGCGGCCCATCCAAAAAAAGGCGCTCCAGCGCTGCTTCGACCAGTGGCAGAACCTTGGAGAAAGTGTGTGGCAGCCCAAGGGACTACTTGAAGGAGATTAGTGTAAGTTTTTGTATCTGGATACGAGTATTTTTTATGAACAAAGGTCGGATACTTTTGAACACACCTGTATACACACACACACACACACACCACACACACACACACCAAACGGACACACGGACAACCTGCTCGTCCGACATCTCATTTCCAAATTCATGGCATTAATATGAGTGGCCCTCCTTGTTGCTATAACAGCCTCCACTCTTCCCTGCGAAGGCAAACATCTAGATGTTGGAACCATTCCTCGGAGCATTTGCTTCTATCATTCAGCCACAAGAGCATTCATGAGGGGCACTAATGTTGGGCGATTTGGTCTGGCTCACAGTCGGTGTACAATTCATCCCAAAGTGTTCCCAAGGTAAGGTCAGGGCTCTGTGCAGGCAGTCAGTTCTTCCACACCGATACTTGACAACCATTTCTGATGGACCTCTCTTTGTTCATGCTGAAACAGAAAAGGCCTTCCCCAAACTGTGGCCACAAAGTTGGCAAGCACAGAATCATCGAGAATGTCATTGTATGCTTGTAGCATTAAGATTTCCCTTCACTGGAACAAAGGGCCGAGCCCGGAAACCATGAAAAACAGCCCCAGCCATTATTCCTCTTCACCAAAACTTACAGTATGGCACTACACATTCGGGCAGGTAAGTATTCTCTGGCATCCCCAAACCCAGATTCGTGAGCCCGTGATTTACACCACTACAGCCGACGCTTGGCACTGCGTCATGGTGATTCTGAGGGCTTGTGTGCGGCTGCTCGGACATGGAACCCATTTCATGAAAGCTCTTGACGATCGGTGTTTGTGCTGACGTTGCTATTCCAGAGGCAGTTGGAACTGCGAGTTCCAAACTTGAGTTTTTGCAACCGTGGGACAGACGATATTTTTCACGCTAGCACAATAGCACTCGGCGTCACATTTTGTGAGGCTGTGTGGGCTACCACTCGGGCTGGACTATTTTTGCTCCAAGACGTTTCCACTTCACAAAAACACACTTACAGTTGACCGGGGAAGCCTGGCAGGCAGAAATTTGAATTGAACTGACTTGTTAGGAAGGTTGGCAATCCTCTGACTGCCACGGTTGAAAGGTCACTGAGTCTCCAGTATGGCCCATTTCTATCCAATGTTTGTCTAGGAGATTGCATGGCTGTGTGCGTTGATGTATACACCGTCAGCAATGGGCTGCTGGCAGAACTAGCTACAATGCACCAAATAGGAAGGGTTGGCCTCATACTTTTGCCATGCAGGTGTAAAAAAAAAATACATATATAACATAATATATATATATATAATATACTCCACCGGTCTTAAATTTTAGAACACCCCAATTGTAGTTTTTACTGAAAATTTAAGTGTTCAAGTCCAGTGAAAAACCTGAAGTGCGTTCAAAACCGAAGCAGGAAACTGCCAGAGGTAAATACAAAGTTTACATTCCCAAAAAACTGAAAAACAATGTAAATTTCAGAGTTGTTAAAAAGCCCTTTCAGGGAACAAGTAATGGGTTAGCAACTGCAGCTGTTCTGCAGTAATGGAAGTAAATTAAGCCATGAAGGTGATGCAAAAACAATTTCCAACAGTGTGTCCCAACTTTTGTTGATTAGTTACACAGCCCTCTGTCTGTATAAAACAGTGTTGGAACAGACTGTGTTGCTACACCCTCTGAAGCATTATTTGAACACTATTGCACTGCAGGAATAGTATATTGCCATCACAATGGCGAGAAAAAACAATTAACAAAGAAAGACAGACAGACCATTATAACCCTTAAAAGTGTAGGTCTTTCCTTTAGAGAAATTGCAAAGAAGCCAAGGTTGTCAGTGACTACAGTTTCCTACACCATCAAAAGGCACTTGGAAACTGGAGGAAACCCTGACAGGAAGAGGTCTGGCAGAGCCAAAACCACAACACAATCAGAAGACAAGTTTCTAAGAGTCAACAGCTTGCGTAATCGGTGGCTCACAGGACAGCAGCTTCAGCACAGCTTAACAATGGTCAAAGTAAGGAAGTCTCAGTTTCAACTGTGAAGAGAAACACTTCGAGCTGCAAGTTTGACAGGTCGTATCGCAGTAAGAAAGCCATTGCTAAGATGGCAAAAATAAGAAAAAGAGGCTTGCCTGGCCATGAAGCACCGCCACGTGGACTACTGAAAACTGGAAGAAGGTGTTATGACGATGAATCAAAATTTGAAATCTTCGGTTCATCACGCAGGGTTTTGTACGCCGTCGAGTAGGCGAAAGGATGGTTCCTCAGTGCGTGACACCAACTGTCAAACATGGAGGAGGAAGCGTGATGATCTGGGGCTATTTTGCTGGATCCAGAGTTGCCGACTTGCACCCTGAACCAAAAGGGCTACCACAGCATTTTGCAGCGCCATGCAATACACTCTGGTCTACGCCTATAGTTGGTCAGGGTTTCATCCTACAGCAAGTAACGACCCAAACATACCTCCAGGCTTTGTCAAACTACCTGAGAAGAAAAGAACAAGACGGTAGGCTTCAAATCATGGAATGGCCAGCACAGTCTCCAGACTTAAACCCCATCGAGCTGGTTTGGGATGAAACTGACAGAAGGGTGAAAGCAAAGCAACCTACAAGTGCAACACATTTGTGGGAACTTCTGCAACAGTGTTGGGAAGAACTATCCGAACAATTATTTGATTTCCATTGTGGAAAAGAATGCCACGAGTATGTTCGGTTGTTATATCTGCAAAAAGTGGCGACTTTGATGAGTCAAAAATTGATTAAATTTTGCCAAAACAAAACGTTTCAGCTCATGATTTATTTTTTATCTGCAATTGTTTATTTGTTCTATGCTTTAATTTCAGAGTACATTGAAACATTTTCTGCTTAAATTTCAGTAAAAACTGGAAAAATGGGGGTGTTCTAAAACTTTTGACCGGTAGAGTATATTGTTCTGGTTCTAGGAACCGCATCCCTCTAAAGCAATAGCAATGATCATACAGTGGTACCCAGACAGTCATCCCATTAATGTACGTGTAGTTAGTCGCTTCCCACTTGTCTAGTGGGTCAAATGGGACGTGCGTTGCAAGGATCTCATAGCTAGGTTTGCTTATACCACTAACTTCATTTCTACTCTTCTTTTCTGCTTATTCCTGAGGTAAATCCGAATTTGGGTCCCCGCGTAGACCAGCAGACACTGCGCTCGGACACCCGATCGGCATAGCGCAGAGCTCCCGCCCTCAAGGGATCCCTCAACCTAACTTTTGCGCGGCACAGCACAGAGCTCCCGTCCTCAAGTCATCCCTCAACCTAACTTTTGCGGCAAGTCATGGAGTATGCTCGGCAGCTCGAGATGATCGGCTCGAGCTTCCGATGATCTGGGATGAGATTGCTGGTTGCACTGAAAAGGCATACGAACAGATATCTCTTAAAGAGGCTGCACGGATGTTGTTTTTCACAACACAGAAGTAAATGACCCAATATCGGCGAAATGACCCAATATCCCTGTCCTATCCCTATCCCTCACTTGTCTGTTATTATCTGAGCTCCAGCATTTGAACATCGGTATTGCAGCATTCTCTGAGGTTCGGAGACCAGATAGTGGCGAGATCATGGTGAGTGATTACACCGACTGTTGGTCTGGTTGCTCTGATGGTGACCATGCCCAAGAAGTTGCTACAGCTGTATCCAATAAGCTGACACCAATGATTATTAAGGTAATGAGCATATTATTAGACTCAGGATTCGTCACTGCTTGGCTGTCGTTTCCTTTGTCTCTGTATATGCTCCGACTGAGGCGAGTGATCTCAACGTGAAGGACACATTCTATGCCGTGCTCGAGTCTGTGATTGATGAGTGACTCAGGCGAGATTACTCTTCTTGTCTTGGGGGATTTCAATGCATCGATTGGCACCGGCAGGGATGGTTACGTGACATGTGTTTGTCTTCATGAGTCTGGAATTGTGAATCAGAAGAGCACCAAGTTCTCAAACTTTGCAAGAAGTCGTGGACTTAAGGTCTGGTTCATGGTTTGAACGCCCGCAGGCTCATCGCTGGACTTGGTATTCCAACACTGGTGATGTGGCAAAGGAGATCGACCATGTGCTCGTTGATGGTTGTTGGAGGATGATCCAGAACTGAAGGGTCTACCGAAGTGCTCAGTTTCTCAATACTGACCACAGGCTTGTTGTAGCAACTCTTAAGTTGCACCGTAAATCCAGGAGAATGGTACCATCCCAGCCTAGGCTATGTGTTGGCAAGCTCAAGGTTGAGAGGGCAGCTGAGGAGTTTGCAAACAGACTGAGTGGGGATTTAGGGGATGGGGGGGGGTATGGGTGCTTTGGGGAATCCTGAAGAGTTGTGGAGTGCCTTCAAGGCCACCATCCTTGATGTTGCTGGTGGATGTCGTGGAACTCACCGTAGGGCGAAGAAGATTTTGTCTCTCAAGGGACACTGGATACCAATGACCAGAGTCGCAGGGCAAGGCTTAATGGCAGAGCTTAGCTGTTCAGGCAGTTGAGGCGTAAAACTGTACATGCGCTGAGGTTGGACAAGGAGGCCAATGTGCGAGGAATCTGTGAGGGGGTAGAGCATTACCTGTGGTCAAGTGATTCTCATCCTGCTTACAGAGGAATTTGTGCATTGCGTTCCTCAAAGCCTGCCCCTCGGTGTACTGCATTTAGAGCGGAGGGTGGTGGGCTCTTGACAGAGGAGTCCGAAGTGAAGGTCAGCTGGGCCATTTACTTTGAGCGGCTGTACCAGGCTGACCCACAAGCTGTTGAGTTGGATGTCAGGGGTGTTACTATTCCTATTACTGACCCTCTAGTAATCTGTGATCCACCTTCGTTTGTGGAAACACAGGCTACAGTGAACAAGTTGAAACAGGGTGAAGCTCCTGGGATCTGTGGCATCCATGCTGAACTTCTCAAAGTTGGCGGAAATGCTGAACTCATGTTGTTGCATGCAGTTCTGTGCTCTGTTTGGAACACAGGCATCATCCCAACTGACTGGAAGAGCAGCCATGTTATCCCTCTCTGGAAAGGGAAGGGTGATCGCCAGGATTGCAACAACTACCGAGGGGTGACGCTGTTCTCAGTGCCGGGGAAGGTCTTTGCTCAGATAATTTTTGATGGGCCATCTGCTTGAGCACGATCTGCCGCCATCTGATAATTCTGAGCAATGCCGCCATCTGAGCAATCTGATAATTTGCCGCCATCTGCTTGAGCACCAGCTCCCAGAGCAGTCAGGCTTTACACACCAGAGAGGTCAACGATTGACCGTATCCTTGTTTTTCGGGTCCGCACCGAACGCAGACGAGAGTTGTGGCAAGGGCTGCTTGCAGCCAATGTTGATCTCTGCAAAGCATTGAATTCAGTGATTCAAGATGCCCTCTGGAGGATTCTTGGTCTTCGTGGGATGCCACCAAAGCAGACCAATCTGATGGCTGAACTATACTCAAGCACTGAGTGTGCTGTGATATGTGGTGGTTCCATCTCTGATTATTTCCAGTTGTTACTGGAATTCATCAGGGGTGTGTACTGGCCCCCACATTTTTCAGCGCTTATATGGACTGGATTCTGGGGAGGATATCAGAGAGATCAAGCTACGGTGCATCATTTGGGAGTGTCAAGATCTCTGACCTTGATTTCACAGACAATAGTCATCTTTGCTGAGACTCTGGGTATCCTTTTGGGAAGTCAGTAACCATCAGAGCAACCAGACAAATAGTAGGTGTAACCACCCGCTATGATCTCATCACTATCTGGTCTCCGAACCTCAGAGAGCGCTGCAATACCGATGTCCAAACGTTGGAGCTCAGATGATAAAAGACAGGTTATCATCCTCTCTTAGGGATAGGACATTCCAGGAACCCACCCGAAGGGATCGCCTCAGGTTAACCCAAGGAGATCGCCGTCTCGTGGATGACACCTCTGCACCACACATCACCACAATCTGACCCAGGAAGTTTACCCCGTGCTTTTCCTCCCATCATCAAAGAATGGAGGTCTCGAAGGCTTTGCCCCAATCCCCTAATCCGGTGAGCTAGCCTGTGAAGGGCAACAGCACAGGAGTACTCCAATTGAGTGGGTTTTCAGTTTTCTTAAACATAGAAAACACACTCATTTAAAGTCGTTCACTGTTCCATTATAAAGTCGTTTTCCCTATAATTTTGTGGCAAACTCATGGTTTCTCTCATTTTAATAAAGCTGCAGTGTAAACCATTCCATAAATACCGGTGTGTAAAGGCCCTGTCACACCTTGACGTTTTGGCCAGCGTATGGCAAGGTATCAAAATGTATGTAAAACGCTGGCGTACGGCTGAACTATTGATGCTTTTTTCCAGTTTTGGACGTATTCATAACGAGTTGGACGTATGCATAACGTATTAGTAACGTACACAGAACGTTTCGATAACATATAGATAACTTATACCAACGAATGCTGAGCGTGTTGTCGGCGTTCACAACCTATGCCAACGATAGTCTAACTTATGCATAGCGCAGCAGCGTATCGCCGACATCACGTGGCATAGCCTATTAAAAGGAAGCGGCTCGACGATTCAAATCATAACTGCACTAGACATCGAAGTGTCAAGCCGCTGTCACACTTGACGTTTTAGCCAGCGTATGCCGACGTATGAAAAATTTGCCGAATACGCTGGCACACGTCGAATACGTTATGGGTAAGTTTTGTATACATTAAGAGCACGCTGAAGCACGCTGGCTAACGTCGTAGTACGCGAGTACGTCGACAAATTTTCAGCATGTTGAAAATTTTCGATGTATCCAGCGTATGACGCACACGTTCCGCATACGCTGGCATAAGTTGTAGGCACGTTACGCGATCGTTGACACACGTCGACACACGTTACTTGTAAGTTACTCATAAGTCAAAACACGTCGAGGTAATTTTAGCATACCGAAACTCATTTCTAACCTATGAGTAACGTGCTTTGAACCTATGAGTAACATGCTTTGAACCTGTGTGTAACGTATCTCCAATGCACATTGACGTATGTAGATGTATTTGACGTCTTCGGACGACCACAGAACTTATTGAACTGTTACTAACTTACAGCTACCGTATAATGGCGTATTGGCAGCGTTTAGGGGAATTGGTATATAAAAATGGGGTTCACACAGGAGGAACCCGTCAGTGATCCAGACTCAATGATTTTTTTTTCTTCGGCATGACGGTGATGTTGACACTTCGATTTCTAGTGCGGTTATGATTTAAGTCGTTGAGCGGCAGCCTATTAATTATATTATATTATAAACCGCACTATAAATCGAAGTGTCAACATCAACGTCATGCCGAAAAAAAAAAAAAAAAAAAACATGGAGTCTGGAAAACTGATGCTAAACATTACCTCGACGTGTTTCGACTTATAGTAACTTACAAGTAACGTGTGTCGACGTGTGTCAACGATCGCGTAACGTGCCTACAACTTATGGCCAGCGTATGCGGAATGTGCGAGTCATACGCTGGCATACGTCAAAAAATGTCAAGCATGTTAAAATTTGTCGACACTCGGTGTACTACGACGTATGCCAGCGTACTACGACGTATGCCAGCGTACTACAACGTATACCAAACTTACCCATAACATATTCGACATGTGGCCCAGCGTTTTAGACAAATTTTTCATACGTCGGCATACGCTGGCTAAATCATCAAGGTGTGACAGGGCCTTAAGCCCACCCCATGGTCCGTACAGTTTCGGCCTTATATACATCGAGCTGTGCATCGATAACATTGGTGGGTCCTGGGCTGAAGTTACTCCTGTGTGCATGAATGGTGTGTGGAGGAAGGTGTGGCCTGGATGCGTCAATGACTTGAAAGAATTTAAAGATGTCCCCGCAATGAAGAACGTTATCCTCCGCTTGGCCAGCAAAGCGAGTTTTGATGACGTGGAATAAGCCGACATGACAACTTTTGCAATGACACGGAGAGTAGTTAACCAATGAAGATATGAAGTAATTAGAGATGATATTCAATTGTTTGTTTAAAATTATTTAAAACGTATACTCCAGATGTAAATAGTGTTTTGTCTGAAGATAAAAAAAAATTCCCTGGAACCTAATCCCCCTATTTACATTAATTATTATGGGGAAATTGGATTCGCTTAAAGTCGTTTCAGTTAAAGTCGCACTTTCATGAATGTAACGACAACGTTAAGGAGGATTGACTGACATGTACCATGCCTTTGACAGCCAATCAGGAGCCTTCAAAAGGCACATGTAGCAGTCTCCACCAATGCTTAACATACTATCACAGGGATCTGGAATTAGTTGAAGCCGTTATCCACTTTTTGTATGCCTGGTGTTGGCTAAATGGTTCGGGTGATGGGCTTTGGACCCAGGGTCCCGAGTTCAAATCCCGCTCAGCTGTTGAATTAATAGCAGGTGGGATCAACTCGGCCTGTCATCCTTCCTCGGTCGGCAAAATGAGTGAGGGCATGCTGGTATACTGTGGCGGAGTGGCGACCTGTTCAGGATTGTGCCCAATTACCAAGGAGACTGCTTAGGCAGCACCAACGCTCTGCTCAAAGTATGGTCCCAATCTCCTCCTCCACTGTTTGTGTTCAGGTGGACTCTTAGAACTTTTAACCATGTATTTTAAGGACATGGGATAGGGGAAATATCTGGCTTACAGCTCATGAGAGAGACAGGGCTGGTCTATTTAGATGTACAGAGGTTAAGGACGTACTTTCACGTGTTCCCTTGCCTCGGGTCATTCCCGGTCCATCATAGGTGGGACGTGTGGGGCGGTTATTGATCGGCTGTGCCAGGGGAGGGAAACTCACCTCCCCTCAGCTGGTAATTGGTTATCCTTGTGGAAGGGGTGGAGTGGAGGGAGAGAGGGATATGGGGTTGACACAGGGCCATGGGATTGGTCATGGGCGATCAGTCGGCAAGGAAAGGGCAACTGTCGCAAAAAAGCGTGCTTGTGCCTCATCTCTCTCTTGTGGCACTGTACGCTGAGAAGTGCACTGCTCTGACTGCTGGATGACCTGCCGTGGTGAGCCTGCCTGCCTGATCCCTCTCGGGCCCGCTCTCCTAGACCTTCCGGAGTCAGCTCAGCACACAACAGTCTGGTGCTTTTCTCTGCCCACAACACCCTCTAACTCACCCAGTTTGGTGTGCAAGATTGTATGTGGGGCTGTAGTGTGGGGTGATAAGTTATTGTGCCTTCTTTTTGCCCTTGTGTCTGGAATTCTGTGTAGTCTCTCATGTACCAATTAAACTGAATAATTTTTTTAAGGCTGAGTGTACCTTGATTCCTGCTCTTTTGCCACACTGACGGTTCGGCTGTTTAATTTTTATTTTTGCATACAGTCAAGGCTCATGGAAGAACTACAATACAGAATAGATTTTAGGACGCAACAGAATAAAGCAAACAGCAGAAAGAAAAGGGGGAGATGCCAACAGCAGGATTGAAGGACAGAATAGGCAAAGATGGCCAAACATTGTGGGTAAGGATGAGGGGGGTAGGGGAGAATACAGGGGGTGGATAAGATGGATATAGAAGCAAACTCTCTGAAAGGAAAAATTGGAAATTTGGGGGCTGGGGTGGGAGGGATGGTTAACAGGGATAGAAAATACCATTGTTTTGGAGGAGGGATGATCTGAAACGGTGGTGAACAGCTGTCTTGAAGACCGAGAGGGAAGAATGAGATTGAAGAGAATGTGGAATTTGGTTTCAAAAGAGGAACAAATGAGTGGAGGTGAGCAGTGATTGTTGATTTTTGGAATTCCACTACAAGGGAGTTGACGAAGGACCGTGTATGCTCTGCAGAACCCAAAGGAGGTGGGGGGGGGCACAAAACACGGAGTGGGCAGAGGGTGACCAGAAAGGAGGCAGTGAAAGACAGAGAGCCAACCAACCTGTCTGAAATTGCGAAGTGATACACCCATAGACTCAGCTTCATTGCGGGAGATTTCAATGATCTTGAAGGCCTTGATTTCCACGGCATCAAGCTGAGCAGGGTGTGTCGCAGGAGCGCCAGCCCAGATGGGAGAGCAGTATTCCATCAAGCAGAGGATTCCATAAAGATTGATAACCCTTGGAGGACTAAATTAGTGATGATCCTGTTTTATAACTAGCGTGTCATAAGCAAGGAAAAAAGAATGTCATCCGCTCGGGCGTCAGTGTGTGTGTGTGAATTATAAACCACCTAGTTTAATCGCCTAAACATTCCCTTCAGCGAGGTCAGTTCATGCCTCAAAGTGAAGTACGTTTGAGTAGGGGCCGTCCAAGCGACAGTTGGTGTGTGTGGTGATACTCGACCCTCATTCCTCCAGGGAAAATTTTCAAGCAAAAAAATTAAGATATCGATCGGTTTTATTATAAATTTAAAAGTTTTTCTTGGCACATTGTATGGTCAGGATGGTGGAACAAGGTGGTGTACAGTCTGCCAAACACAAGGCTCGGGGGTTGGGGCAGGGGGCTTAGCAGTGGGAAGGAGCTTACGGGAGGAATCTCCCCCACCCCAAGTGTGCGGCAGGAGAGCCCCTCCTCGGGCTCAGGAGCCATGGGATACAAGGAAACCGCGATGACGCTGCAGGCCATAATGATGAAAATTATGGACCAAATAGGAGCTAGGTTCACAAAAATTAAGATTAAGGCTCAAATTAAACAGAATGACAACATGAAATCTAAATTAGCAAACACGGAAGCCAAATTCACAGACGAAATTAAACAGAAAAGACAATTTGAGAGCCAAATTCACAACTTGGGAACTAAATTGGAAAAAAAGGAACATTTGCTCCATAAATGGGGAATTAAATTTAATAGAAAAAAAGGCCTGGACATTCATTGTGGTTGCCAGCTTGTATCGTAAGAGAAAAACCAATCATCAAAGTAAGGGAGGTGGGGTTCGAGCCTGCGGAGGCATGGTTAGAGCCCCGCGGAGGAGCGGTTAGAGCGAGTTTCACAACTTGGGCTGTTGTACTAAAACCATGCATATGATCAACATGTGTCATGTATAATTTCAATAAGTTTCAACAAATCCAGGCCTAATCTTTCCCATCCCTTGCTCTCCTATCCCTTGTTAGTCTAGTGACATGCTTTGAGAGGTACCATTTTGGAGTAATCGGTCAGATCGAGATCAAACCATTCTCAAGTATCGTATGACCCTTGGGAAAGCTTTGCTTCTTGCGTGACTCTTTCTTTGACTCACTCAGGACAATTATCCACATGCTTTTGATAACTGTGGCCATACCATAGAGATCGGGTCCATGACTCGTGAAGACGTTGTAAAACACCAAGTTCAGTGGGGAGCAAAGCCAGTGACCATAGTAGAAGCTGTCAATGAGAATAACAGGTCCCTGAAAAGGTTAAGAAAAGTGAATTATTATGGGGTTGTGAGTACTGCACAATCAGAAAATAATACCACAAGCCGAACGCACATTACATTTTAACCTTGCACTTTAGTCATCATCCAACACGAGTGAGGTGTTAATTACGAAGGCAGAGCCATTCACCAGGAAGATCAGCAGGCTGAGCAAAGAGTAGCACACAAATGTCGTGTAACGCCTCCGAATGACAACGATGTCAAATGCTATGGGCAAGCTGTAGAGAAGGGAAGAAAGTGGGAAGGGGGTGAGGGGTGTAGGTAGAGGTATAGAAGGTGTACAAGAAGGTTTGTAAAAGGGTTATTTGTAATGGGGGCTAATGTTCCCTAAAAATTCCAAAAGAAGCCCAATCCTTTTCCCCCCCCACCCCCCCCCCCCCCCCCTCCCCCCCCCTTGAATCACAACCTCAAAGCATTTGCAAATATTTTAAGGTTGTCAGGTTCAAATGTTATTGGATGTGTTGTACTGGAAGATGAACAATGGGTTGAAGAATGGTGAGATTCTGACCCAAGCAAGGTAGTGAAAGGCCAGCCAATGATGGCAGAAGCAGCTGTAGCCAAAATGGCCGGTCCATCACGGCCTGCGAACCAGCAAGCCGAGGCAAGGGTCGACATGCACATGCCGAAACTGCTGGGTAGGAAAGCTGTGAAAACCACATGGTAATGATGAGAAACCAAGTAGAAAAAATAAAAACCATTAACATGAAAAAAATCAAAGTTTATTACCAAGTCTGGGATCCTCAGCATTGAGCTCGGGTGAGTAAAATGATTCTGGTCGTTTCAGAGGAATGTAAAACCCACGTAAAATAATGGACTGAAGGAAGAGCAGCTTAAGTGTGGGTGAAGTCACATTGGACTGGAGCATTGCTTGCATGCCAAAAAACCCCAGTGGTTTTCAATATACAGGTGTGCGCCGATGCTCAGATTCTCAAGCAAACCATCAACAATGTCAAAGACACATCTAGCTTTGCATTATAAAATCATTCTCCCACCAGAAAGCGTTTTTGCAGCCACATCGACAACGAGAACGGCACTCGGAAGAGCCTGTACATCCACCAGGCTGAACAGTGTACATTTTGTGTCCCACTGATGGGCTGAATCTGCACCCGTACATTAGCCAAAATCTAATTTGGCTTGCTCTTGTCAACTACTCAACTCGTCCACCAAGTTCCGTCCGAATCCGTCCTCAACTTTTTGAAAGATTGTGTTATATATAGTTTTAAGCCCGATCACTCAATGGTGAAGAATTACTTTCCAGATCTGGATCCAGATCTTCACCAAAATCGAATCAATTCCTCCTCATCACATACCAAACATGTCCACAACTTTTTGAGATATCCTGCTTCAGGACAGAAAGACAGACAGACAAACAGGGGTGAAAACATAACTTCCATCCACCTTTGCTTTGGTGGCAGAGGTAACGTCAAGACATTTGGTGCTGCAAGGACTGGGAGGATCAAAAGTTGCATAATTTAACTAAAAGCAAAATATTTTCACAAAAAATGAAAGGAACTTAGAATTGAAGAGCACCTCAAAAAGCATAAACGTGGAACAGTGCAACAAAAACTGATTCCATGTGAAACCACTTTGGCGTTCCCAAAACTTCAAGGAAACCATTTTCTGCCGTACCGGCTGATGAGATGAACATTCCAGGGGCGAGCGCAAGGAACACAAGTGTGAGACGCCCAGCATGCAGGCCAAACCGCTTGCAAACCGCCCTGCAATGTACACCATATACACGCTAGACTGTTCACTGGTCAACTGCAACCTCACCAAAACCACAACAGGGATGCAACCATCATAGGTTACAACACAGATGTACTATTTTGGAGACTTTGTGGAGTGATCAAATGGTGTAAATCAATTAATCATCAAGCATGCAAGGGTGAGCCCAAACCTTTTGCTTCACATTTTAGAGCATTCTTAGACAATTTCATACTTTCGTTGCAGGCACAAAAACAATTGAATGTATGTATTTGTGAGTGTGCATGCGTGCGCATTCCAGATGTGTAATGCAAGCAACAATGCAGAAGTATAAAGAGACCAGAGATATTAGAGACAGAAACTGGATTGGAAGGCCAAATAAACTCAGGAAAACAGATGAGCAATACTGTTACGGTTGTCCGTTCGGCCTAGCTGCATGGTTGAAATCCGGCGAGTGGCCTCAGTGCGACCATAACAGTCAACCGTTTCGGGGACCACCCTGCTGGATGATGTCTAAAAATCACGATACCGGGCAGCTTGAAGGAACCGAATCAGTCCAGCACTACGTCAATTAGACACCACACATCTCGATCCAATTAGGCCGAGTGAGCCTGAGATGTGCAACGAGATATTATATGCGGTGTTGAGAACCGTCACAGTCAATTATCCATAAATGGGTCTTTCTTAATCACCAAATGAAGCAAGCATGGGAGACAGAATTCACCCTTAGACCAGCAGGTATAATATCAAGAAAGAATGCAGTTGTCATGGGGAAGAAAACTGAAGGAAGGCAAGCAATAATAATCAGAATGTAATAAATAAACCCCTTCACCCAATAACAAGACATACACGCACAATGAAATCAATGAACGATAGGAGACTTTAATTATCAAGAAGTCGGTGGATCAAGAAGTCAAGAAGTCAGTGGGACATCATTGCTGAACAAAAAAAATGAGACCCCCAAAAGTTCGCATTTGTCATTCTTATTCTTTTCTGACAGCCTAACTGAAAATTGGATTAAACACCAATCTACTGCATTTTGTGGTAGGAAGGTGCAAACTGATCAAAATCAGTAGCTTGAAAAGATTCCACAAAACTGCCTTTCTTTGTAAAGGAATAGGAAGAGATCAGAGGGGTGGGCAGGACTTTGACTGTCAATCAGCATGATGGGGCAAGCCCACTAGATCCAAGTGTCAATGAAAGCCTGGATCTTAGTTTTGATCCAGCAAACCCATAATCCCAACTCTTCAGACTCCTCATTCAGCACCTTGAGGGCCCCCAAAACGATATCTCGAGTCTCTGTAAAGATGGTTAGGTGGAATCTTGCATTCGGCGATGATGATGATGATTGCATCATCGGCGAAATCAAGGTCAGAGATCTTGACATTCCCAAACAATGCATCACAGCTTGATCTCTCTGACATCCTCCCAGGAATCCAGTCCATACAAGCACTGAAAGTTGTGGGGGCCAGTACACAACCCTGAAAAACTCCAGTAACGAATGGAAATATGTCAGAGATGGTATCACCACATCTCACAGTACTCTCAGTACCAAAGTATAGTTCAGACATCAGATTGATCAGCTTTCGTGGCACCCCACGAAGACCAAGAATCCTCCAGAGGGCATCCCGATTCACTGAATCGAACGCTTTACAGAGATCAACATAGGCTTAAAGCAGCCCCTGCCGAAACTCTCATCTGCATTCGGTGAGGACCTGAAGAGCAAGGATACAGTCAAACGTTGACCTCTTTGGTGTAAAGCCCGATAGCTCTGGACGCTGGTGCTCAAGCAGATGGTGGCGAACCCTATCAATAATTATTTGAGCAAAGACCTTGCCCGGCACTGAGAGCAGCGTCTGTCACCCCTCGGTAGTTGTTGCAATCCTGGCGATCACCCTTCCCTTTCCAGAGACGGACAACAAGGCCCCTCTTCCAGTCAGTTAGGATGATGCCTGTGTTCCAGGCAGAGTACAGAACTGCATGCAACAACATGAGTACAGCATTTCCACCAGCCTTGAC
>CM068956.1:148387961-148401972 GCA_035128595.1 Eptatretus atami | reverse complement strand
CGATGAGAGAGATCTACCTAGCATTCAAATCTAAGCTCCACGGGTCTTTTCCAAATCTTAATCATTTCTGTTCCAAAAGGAGAGAAATTCTAACTAAAGAGGAAATTCAGATTAAAGAGAGAATGTCCATAATAACAAGAACCTAGGATATTAATAATGGAGGAAATGAATGAAGAATTCTAACTGAAGATGAAATTCTAAATATTGACAGAGAAATTCAAAACAATGAATGAAATTTAAACTAAATGAGAGAATGTACCTGATGTAACGGCAGGGAATTCTAACTAGAGGAGGAAATTCAAACAAGGAATGAAATTCAAGTGAAAGAGAAAAATTTCTTACAAGCTAAGGTGGAATTCATCCTTATTGATTATAGGAATTAACATTTATGAGATTTAAAGAAAGCACAACATTTCCTCAAAAAAGAAAGTTCTTAATTATATACCTTTTATGAAGAAGAGATTAAGTTGGATAAGGGAGAGTTATAGATATGTGGTGATAAGGTAAATATTTAAGAAAAGGAAACCTATGGAGAATATCATTATGAATTTGGTATCTAAAAACCAGATGTTTCTATTGTGAGTGATGTGTTTGAAGCTTTAATAGTCACTCTGTCATAATAAAATTGTTATGGATAGATCCTGCCACTATTTCACAGCTCCTGGTTTAGCTTGGCAGTGCAATGTTGAAAATGGCAAAACAAGATTAGAATTTAATCAAGTGATGTAGATATGCTTTTGGATGATGAGAAGTTCTAAGAAGAGGTGGAACATCACAAGGTATGTTCAAAAATGTATGCTAAACGCAAAATAATAAATATCTTCCAAATTCTATGATAGTCGAAAAAGATGAGAATATTGTGAGTATATTGAATGCTAAATAATTTAGTATGGATGGAGCAACTGTCTCACATCTCTGCCTTAGGTAAATTTAGAGTGGGATGGAAGAAAAGGATTAGTGAAAAGGGACTTTGACTGAATATTGTTATTCTTCTTCTGCAAGGAGGATTGATATATGAGAAAGAAGAAGGTTATTATTTTGAAGATTGAATTTGAAGCCGTTACCCGAGTGATTCTTCATATAAGTCATAAAGACCTTCCTTTGCAGTGAGAAAGGAAGGACCCCAGAGACAGGAATGTTAAGTGATTATCATAAAAGCTTTTTATATTAATAGGCAATCAACAGAAAAGTTATTAAACAACATTCTATGATGAAAGAGGATATGTTTTGCATCCAGAGGAAGCTTGAAACAGTTTTGAGAGAAAGGATTGAGAGTAGCTAAAATTCATAGAGTTTTAAAATTTAAAACAAAGTCCTTGGATGAAAAAGTATATTTAAAATTCAAATAACAGATATGGAGAACCAAATACAAAAAGTAAAATTTGAAGGGGAATTCTATAAATTGATGATAATGCTGTCTTGGAAAGACAATGGAGAATGTTAGAACCAGGCAAAACATAGATTTGCTAACATCTTGAAAGAAGCTCTAGATGATAAATAAACCAAAGGTTTTAAGAGAAGAAGAGGTTTTTTCAGAGAACTTTTTCTTGCTTTCATGATAGAAAAGGAAGTATTGTAAGGAAACCAATTATATTGGACACATGCAGTTCTGATTTATCAAAGATATTGATGTATGATTATTTGTATAATGGCTTAAGAAAGAGTATGGGTGAAAATTGTTTCATTGTTGTATATGGACACGATAGTTTATCCTAGCATATAAAATGAGAATGTTTATATAAGATATGAAGAAAAAATATTGGAGTATATGATACAATAATTTTTGAAGTAAAGAATGAGTTATTTTCCAAAAAAGAAGTGAAAAGGTTATTGGAAGTTTAAGATGGAGTTGTCGGTAGAAAGTATGAGTGAGGATTATTGGATTGAGAGCAAGGCAATCTTGATAGGATTTGTATGTGGGATCGGAGAGTTGGATAAGAGGTAAAGGGAATAAAGAAATCAATAACTTTAAGAATTATTATGATGTGTTTTGATGAAATAAGAAAGAAGGATAGAAATGGGAGATACATATAAGGTATAGGTTATAAACACATAAGATAGTATAGTCGAGGCAACGTAAGATAAAAGGCATTAGGAGCTTTGATAGAATAAGAGAAATTTATTTTGAATGAATGGAATAGATATGTGTTCCATAATGCATATATTGTTATTGATAAGAGTGTTAGTAGAGAATAAGATTGTGTTTAGAACGATAGGAATGCATGGGTACGGGTTTTAAGGGCTACCGCCGTGTTTTTTCACAATATAATAAATGGTTAAACCAGTATTAATCAAACTAAAGAGTGGAGAAAATCTCAGTTTGGTATATATAAATGGAAACATATAGAATGTGAAAATATCAAAATAAGTCTTATTTGAAAAAAGAACTAAAACAAAGTAAATAAAACAATAGCGAATCAATTAAAACAGTAAGTTAGAGGCATGTAAAAAAAATTAAATATCCTTGAATGGACTGAAAACTTTGATGGTTATCAATTGAACATGAAAAACAATTGACTTATATCTCAAAAATGATATGTGCTCAGAAGGTGGTCAAACAAGAGCATTAAGAGAAGTTTATCATTTCTATAATGGCACAAAAGGTATCTTAAAAATATAAAGATTCAAATGTTTATTTTTAATATTTCAGATGGGGATTATTGTGCAAGGAAAATTAAACTATGAAGGAATTTGAGAATGAACAAATCTTTATAGGTTCAATGAAGTGAGCTAAACAATATGCATTGGTTATTTGAAAAAGAGTTGTCCCTAGGCTTACATGTTTTCAGATATTTTCTTCAGAATCACCTTTAACAAAATCACATTACTACTTTACTACTTGAACAATCTTTATCTTATTGCATTGGTTAATTTGAAGGTGCCCGCGAGGTTAAAAGGGAGACAAATAATATACCTTGGATAAAAAGGGGGTTTACTTTTAAGGGGAAAAAAATATGAATCGCTGAAATCCCATTCACTTACATGGGGAAAAGTGAGCCAGAATCAGTATATTCACCCTACTCACATATATATATATATATATATATTAAAAATAGTATATAATATAGTAATATATATATATATATAGATAATATATGATATAATATATGGTCTGAAGTAAAAAAGCAATGAATGTATGTACTTGTAGAAGTAAAGCTCACACAAACAGCTGCAACGCCACGCAAACACCGCATGAAGTAGAAAACCAAGATCTGTCAGACAAAATGGAAATGTTATTCACATAGACGATAGAAAAGGGAGAAAAAGCAAGACTGCAATTAATGGGCATTCAGAAATGGAGAAAACAAGAAAGGAAACTGCTGTGCAACAAATATAAAGTCATTCCCACACACAAATTACAAGGGATATGAAAAAAAACTCAGTAACGATAGTCACCATGCATGTTTCACAAACACCCCCACAGCAAGGTGACAACCACAACGCAAAATCCAACAGGCAAGGTAACACCACACACTCAAAAGCCACCAGGCAAGGCAACACCCCACACAACAAAGCCACGCAGGCAAGACACACCACCACACAAAGCCACGCAGGCGACGCAACGGAACCACACACACAAAGCCACGCAGGCGACGCAACGGAACCACACACACAAAAGCCAACGCAGGCGACGCAACGGAACCACACACACAAAGCCTACGCAGGCGACGCAACAGGAACCACACCTCAAAGCCACACAGGCAAGGCAACACCCACACACAAAGCCACGCAGGCAAGGCAACAACACACACAAAGCCACGCAGGCGACGCAACGGAACTCACACACAGTACCAAAGCGCACGCAGGCGACGCAACGGAACACACACACACAAGCCACGCAGGGACGCAACGGACCCACACACACAAGCCACGCAGGCGACGCAACGGAACACACACACAAGCCACGCAGCGACGCAACGGAACACACACACAAGCACGCAACGCAACGGAACCACACGGCCCACGCCAACGGAAAGGCAGCGGCCACGCTGCAACACAACGAAGGCAACGGGCCACGCAACGGAGCAGGGCCACGCAAACGGAAGGCCACGGGCCATGCGCAAGGGAAGGCAACGGGCACACGCAGACGGAAGGCAACGGCCACGCAACGGAAGGCACGGCCATGCAGGCGCGCAACGAAGGCAACGGGCCATGGAGGCAACGCAAGGCCCAGGCGACGCAACGGAACAAGGGCACGCTGGCGATGCAACGAAAGGCAACGGCCCACGCTGGCAGACGCAAAGGGCTACGCAGGCGACGCAACGGAAGGCAACGGGCCACACGGCGATGCACAGGAAGGCAACGAAGGCAACGGGCCAAGCAACAAAAGGCAACGGCCCACGCTCGACGCAACGGAAGGCAACGGCCCACCTGCAATGCAACAGCCCACTCTCTTTATTGCACAATTTCAATTCTTGGCCTCCCCATCATTCTCTCTCTTTATCTATCCAAATAAATGTGAGTGTGTGCATGTGAGTGTGTGCATGTGCGTATCTCCTCCATAACATCAAAACCATGAAAACTAACAGCCTAAATCTTTGCATGCATACGAAGAAAACTCGAAGGAAGTACAAGAGTGAAATTTGGTGTTTGGGTTAATTAAAACACCCCTTTTGAAGATAATTAATGGCCATATTTAATTATATCCTTTACAAGGCGCATCCTCAGTCACCGCTCTCCATGGGGTCTTCGGGAGTCTCCTGGGTAACCTCGCTGGGGCCGGAGGCCACCATATTTTTCGGTCGGCTCAACCATAGCTCGACTTAGAAAAGCCTGCAATGATTTCTTCATAATAGTTTTTTTTTTTTTTTAATCACTTTCCTCACTCACATTATCGAATGCCTGTTCATCATAGCTACGAATCGCTCGGTACATTGCAATGCCTATAAACGCTCGGAGATGCCAGCGTCCGTGCGTTTGTTTCATTTCCACATATGCGATAATCTCGAGAATCTCTTAAACTTAGAAGCAGTTCTGAATGCTAAAAAACAAAAAGTGTTCATTTGTCTAATTCAGACATAGTTTGGACATTCGAACATCACTGTCGTTGTTGGAGTGGAGTGCTGGAGTGCTAGCTTGGAGTGCTTAAGCCACTGGCCGAGTGCCCCACAGTGGACGGCGGTACAGTTCCTGCCCCAATCAGGATGTACAGTCGGCAGTTGCCACAAGGTAGAGCGTGTTCTGACAATGCGTTTCGCGACAGCGCGGATTTAATTCAACGACAACAACAACAACAACGGCCGCGCTATGTCATTCTAAGCGAATCGTTCACCAACTTCGGATGGGTTTGCCGCCGTCACTCTGAGCGAGCGGTCCGTGCTCCGTCACTCTGAGCGAGCGGTCCGTGCTCCGTCACTCTGAGCGAGCGGTCCGCTTGCTCCGTCACTCTTGAGCGAGCGGGCCGTGCTCCGTCACTCTTTGCAGCGAGCGGCTCCGTGCTCCGTCACTCTGAGCGAGCGGCCCGTGCTCCGTCACTCTGAGCGAGCGGCCCGTGCTCCGTCACTCTGAGCGAGCGGCCCGCTGTGCTCCGTCACTCTGAGCGAGCGGCCCGTGCTCCGTCACTCTGAGCGAGCGGCCCGTGCTCCGTCACTCTGAGCGAGCGCGCCCGTGCTCCGTCACTCTGAGCGAGCGGCCCGTGCTCCGTCACTGTGAGCGAGCGGCCGGCGTGCTCCGTCACTTGATCGAGCGGCCCGTGCTCCGTCACTCTGAGCGAGCGGCCCGTGCTCCGTCACTCTGGACGAGCGGCCCGTGCTCCGTCACTCTGAGCGAGCGGCCGTGCTCCGTCACTGTGACGAGCGGCCCGTGCTCCGTCACTGTGAGCGAGCGGCCCGTGCTCCGTCACTCTGAGCGAGCGGCCCGCTGCTCCGTCACTCTGAGCGAGCGGCCCGTGCTCCGTCACTCTGAGCGAGCGGCCGTGCTCCGTCACTCTGAGCGAGCGGCCCGTGCTCCGTCACTCTGAGCGAGCGGCCGTGCTCCGTCACTCTGAGCGGAGCGGGCCGTGCTCCGTCACTCTGAGCGAGCGGCCGTGCTCCGTCACTTGAGCGAGGGCCCGTGCTCCGTCACTCTGAGCGAGCGGCCCGTGCTCCGTCACTCTGAGCGAGCGGCCCGTGCTCCGTCACTCTGAGCGAGCGGCCGTGCTCCGTCACTCTGAGCGAGCGGCCGTGCTCCGTCACTCTGAGCGAGCGGACCGTGCTCCGTCACTCTGAGCGAGCGGACCGTGCTCCGTCACTCTGAGCGAGCGGACCGTGCTCCGTCACTCTGAGCGAGCGACCGTGCTCGCACTCTGAGCGAGCGGACCGTGCTCCGTCACTCTGAGCGAGCGGGACCGTGCTCCGTCACTCTGAGCGAGCGGACCGTGCTCCGTCACTCTGAGCGAGCGGGACCGTGCTCCGTCACTCTGAGCGAGCGGACCGTTGCTCCGTCACTCTGAGCGAGCGGACCGTGCTCCGTCACTCTGAGCGAGCGGACCGTGCTCCGTCACTCTGAGCGAGCGGACCGTGCTCGTCACTCTGAGCGAGCGGCCGTGCTCCGTCACTCTGAGCGAGCGGACCGTGCTCCGTCACTCTGAGCGAGCGGACCGTGCTCCGTCACTCTGAGCGAGCGGACCGTGCCCGTCACTCTGAGCGAGCGGACCGTGCTCCGTCACTCTGAGCGAGCGGACCGTGCTCCGTCACTCTGAGCGAGCGGGACCGTGCTCCGTCACTCTGAGCGAGCGGACCGTGCTCCGTCACTCTGAGCGAGCGGACCGTGCTCCGTCACTCTGAGCGAGCGGACCGCTGCTCCGTCACTCTGAGCGAGCGGACCGTGCTCCGTCACTCTGAGCGAGCGGACCGTGCTCCGTCACTCTGCGAGCGGACCGTGCTCCGTCACTCTGAGCGAGCGGACCGTGCTCCGTCACTCTGAGCGAGCGGACCGTGCTCCGTCACTCTGAGCGAGCGGACCGTGCTCCGTCACTCTGAGCGAGCGGACCGTGCTCCGTCACTCTGAGCGAGCGGACCGTGCTCCGTCACTCTGAGCGAGCGGACCGTGCTCCGTCACTCTGAGCGAGCGGACCGTGCTCCGTCACTCTGAGCGAGCGGACCGTGCTCCGTCACTCTGAGCGAGCGGACCGTGCTCCGTCACTCTGAGCGAGCGGACCGCTGCTCCGTCACTCTGAGCGAGCGGACCGTGCTCCGTCACTCTGAGCGAGCGGACCGTGCTCCGTCACTCTGAGCGAGCGGACCGTGCTCCGTCACTCTGCGAGCGGCCGTGCTCCGTCACTCTGAGCGAGCGGGACCGTGCTCCGTCACTCTGAGCGAGCGGACCGTGCTCCGTCACTCTGAGCGAGCGACCGTGCTCCGTCACTCTGAGCGAGCGGACCGTGCTCCGTCACTCTGAGCGAGCGGACGTGCTCCTCACTCTGAGCAGCGGACCGTGCTCCGTCACTCTGAGCGAGCGGACCGTGCTCCGTCACTCTGAGCGAGCGGACCGTGCTCCGTCACTCTGAGCGAGCGGACCGTGCTCCGTCACTCTGAGCGAGCGGACCGTGCTCCGTCACTCTGAGCGAGCGGACCGTGCTCCGTCACTCTGAGCGAGCGGACCGTGCTCCGTCACTTCTGAGCGAGCGGACCGTGCTCCGTCACTCTGAGCGAGCGGACCGTGCTCCGTCACTCTGAGCGAGCGGACCGTGCTCCGTCACTCTGAGCGAGGCGGACCGTTGCTCCGTCACCTCTGAGCGAGCGGACCGTGCTCCGTCACTCTGAGCGAGCGGACCGTGCTCCGTCACTCTGAGCGAGCGGACCGTGCTCCGTCACTCTGAGCGAGCGGTTTGTGATGAGCATGATCCTGACTGAATGAGAAGTTCCAAGGTGCGTCGGGAGATGGAGAATTTCCTAAAATGTTACAAGGAGGTCTACAAACAGAAAATGAAAGCAGCCACTCTAGTCTCCATTATGAAGTTAGTGAAAAAAATCCCAAGCGAATCAGCCTCCATTTCATTTTCTGAGCCTTCAACCTCAACTGGACAGCCTGGCACACCTGAATAAGCCTGCCACAAGCAATATGTACTGGATCCAACTGCAATCATAACAACAACAACAATTATTAAAAAGTAATTCATTTCAATGTTTTTATTTGTTATCCGATTTATTTACACATTATTTACTCCTTTTTTGCTCCTCCCTCGCTCCCCCACTCCTTCATCACTCCACCCTCCTTCCTCGCTCCCCCACCCCACTCCCCCTACCTCCTCTCACCCTACCCTCACGCTTCCCTCCCGACTCTCCTCTCCTCTCCATCTTACCCTCCCCTTAATATTCTCATCAGCGAAGCAACAGCTTGTATTTGCTAATCTATACGAATAAAATTTACTTTTTTCTCCGTTACATATTTTGTGGGTCATCCACGCCTACTACCAGGTGAGCGCCCAGAGGTATTGCCCCTATTTTTGTTCTTTGTCTTATTTCAAGGATTTTGGTTTATATATTGGCAATAATTTTCAATACGTCGGTGCGAGATGGAAAATAAAAATTTAAAAGATTTGTTTGACATTACAAAGTTGGCGTGTTATATTGGTTGTGTTACAAGATCAAATTTGAGCCAGTAACAACTGAGATATTGCAATATCAAAGTGAACAAATTTCACGAACCTCAAGAAATGGCGAAAATGCTGAAAAAGTGACATTTTGATGCGAGTCCTAATAGGGCATGAGAAAAACTCGACCAAAAGATTTTTTTTTCAATGTTCACATCTTTTTTCCATCGAAGAAGACATCATTAACATACTGATTAGGTTGGATCAATTTGGTTGGATCATAGGGGGGTGCACAGTTGGTCCCCTTGGCCCACGGACTATACACCTTTACTCTTTTATTCGTCGCTTCTTCCATCTATGGAACTGTCTCACTTTTCCCTCCGAGGTTTGAAGCAAGCAATACACTGCCATCGCTCATCATCCCCAATTCTGACCCATGATCTTTAGTGGTCCCATTATCCTTTCCTCACCAAACCTCTTGCTAGTTTTTAGTGTTGCCTCCCTTTTTCCCTCTCCTATTTTCCTGTTCAAGCATTCCCTTGACATTTGTCCCACTGTCAGTTCTTCCTTGCTGTTAAAGCCTCGCTAAAGAAAAACAAAATGCTCCAGGTGAGCCATATTGACCAGAACAAAATCAAGGAATGGTTGTGGTTGGTTGCAATGCTGTCTCTGTGTTATGGCTCCTACGTGGCACTTTGCAAAAAAATATTGCACAAAAATGGGTAAGATTCATGCAATGCGAGGAAGGTGCTCGTTTTTCGAGTCAGATACTCGTGTCCTATGCCTACTCCTGAAAAACTTCCTCCTGAAAGTGTCACATCATGAAACTGCAAATGCCATAACCAAACTATTGAAAGACAATGTGGGACTTCATTCACTCGAATAAAACCGGCATGGCACCTTGTTGGCCCCGAGGACGTGAGCATGCAGCCAGCCTGGCAGTGCCAGTAGCCACAGGTAGGCGTAGGAGCGCAGTGCATATACTGGAGAGTATTCCCAAGTCTGAAATCCCTGACCATAGAGTAGGTAGTGAACCTGAGGACAAGGAAAAACAAGCACAATCAAACAAAACAACAAACAAATTGAGATTAAGGACCAAAGGAGCATTGTCTACCATGGCATCCACAGCATTTTTTTTTTTACACATGGGTCTTTGCAAAACACACATATTCGGGGTTTCCAACTGTGAAAATTCTTTATCATCTCTTTAAAGAACATGAGAACTTCGTTTTTTTTTCAAAATGGCATTCAAATGCTGTGGGAGAGGGAAGAGGGTAAACTGGGAGTACGTGTTAGGAACTAATAAAGCACAGCATTTTAGGCTTATTCATCCTGGGGGCCAATAAGGTGTCATGCCATGCCGTTGGTGTATGAATAGTGGGGCAGATATTTGAGAGAATTGGGCTATTTTACGTACAAGCATGGAATTTTGCACGCTGGTAGAGTTATGTCATGCAATTAATTTCAGATATGGAGCCACCTGAAAAGTTGCCTCCCCTTGCTGCAGCCGCCATTTTCCAAGATGGTGGACAATTTTATACTATATATAATATATGTGATTCCAGATGGCCAAATAGTCTTTGGTAATGAAATTTTTTGTTGGGTTTTGAATTGTTTTACATCTGGGATATGCAAACTGAGCTATTATTAACATTTCGGCCATAAATCTCTGAATTTGTGTTAGATATCTTTGAGTTACATTGTATTTCATGTGACTGTGTGAACAACTGAGACAGTCTCTGAGAATTTGGTTCGGAATTTTTAATACGTTTTAATGCATGTAGTATTTAATCAGTTTTCTAATTTATTTTTGTACAGTTTCAGATGTGTGAAGATTAGAAGATATACACATAATGAAGTCTACTAAAAGCCATAAACTGTTCGACCCAATGACTTCTATTAGTGCAAGTAAAGGAACACCAAAATAAATTGACTGGAATATTTGTGTACTTTGTCAGCAGATACCCCAGAAATTTTACAATGTCCTGCACAATCCAAAAGACCGAGTGCTGGTCAAGGGTATCCACATTAGCAAGGAATATCATTAGTTTCAGTGAAATTGGTGAGCTGCCCATCCCCATAGATGGAGGGAACCTCGATGAAGGATCTGGGATAGAGAAGACTCTTGCAGGTCACCAAGCAAAGTGCATAAATCATGTTACATGAAGTTTAATTGAACAAAACTTGGTAGAGCACAGAAGAGGCATGCATCTTCAGAGCATGAGGGGAACCGCAGCCATCTTCAAACAAGATGTTCATGCGGCGAAGTAGCAGCCCGGGTGAAGCTGCGAAGAACCTTTGTTTTTTCTGTGAGAAACCTTCACTACAAGAACCTCTCCGTGAAGCCTCTACATTCGTCTCGATAGCCGTGTTCGAAGATGTGCAATAGACCTGCAAGACGAAAAACTTCTTGCACAATTAGGTGCTGGGGATCTCGTCGCACAAGAGGTGAAATATCATCCAAAGTGTCTTGTTGGTTTGTACAACAGAGCAGCTGAAAAACAAAAGAAACTAGAACTACGTTGTCGATGGCACACATCGCATATTCCTGCGCGCACTGCTTTGTCCCATTAACACTAGGTGAAATTTTATCTTGCAAAATGGATTGACTATTCTTTTCTTTTTGATGTGCTTTATGACCAAAGACTTACTCTGTTTACTAAATCAGAAGTCATTGCAAGCATGTCAACATTTCATGAAACATTAATTTAACACTGCCCAGCAATATAGAACTGTGCATCAATTTAATCATAGGAATGAACTGTGTATAATATTAATTATAATTATTCATAATCAATTAGATAAATACAGTAAACCTGTGATTTTGTCACTCATGGGGGCCACATAAGTAAGTTCTTTATAAAAAAATACTCCCGAGCGGAGTGCCGGTCATCTCTGCCAGAGGTCGAAAGTAACTCTGTGCCAGACTGGAATAGGGCAGTTCATAAAGTACGTACGCTCTACTTCCCGGTTTCAAAACCACCCACCCCCTCTGTATGCAGGCTAGTGACCCCCACCCCCCTCATACATCGCTAATCGCTTGCAAAGCCAGCAGTTCCTTATGAACCGATGTTTGTAAGCCATGACGATGCAGTCCCTAGCGGTGTAATTTACCTTTTCTTTTAATATCACAGCACGTCATTTATGAAAATAAAAGTACAAATTGACATTCAAGACAATGTCAATGTCATAAATGAAAGTAAGTGTGCATATAAACTTGTGTTCCATTGTTTTAGTTAGATCTGACAAAAGCTTCAAATGTAATATTTGTCTCGGAGAGTTCCGGTTCTTAATTTTTATACTTTTTTTTTTTGTACGTACTTTATGAACGGCCCATACGGGGAATCAGAACGAAGTTTGAAGGGTTATAAAATCGGAACGAGAGCAAATTTCAAAAAAATGGCTTGTGTTGTTCTAGATAATAGTCCATAGTATCTGAATCACTAATCACATTTGATCTCTCTTGATAAATGAGGGAGGAGATACGATTTGAAATCGACGATTTTCGCAACTTTGACAGCCTCGTGACGTTGACCTCGACCTTGGACGACCTTGTAAGTTATATCGTTGTGCATGTCTCATCGACCTCTTATCCATTCCACTATTGGTTATTTGTCTCCATTCGTTTGATTGTGGCGGACGGACGGACAGACAGACTTCGAGACTGGGGGTTATTAGGTCATCTCTACTGAGATGATAGAGAGATGACCTAATAATTTACCATGTACAATGGTAAATACACTTAAAAAAATCACCCCCATGACCCCACCCCCTCTGGTCCGGCCCCTAGAGGTCATATCAAAAATCCGACAGTGTTGTGCACTTCCCCATACATATATCTACTATGTCCCAAAGTTCAAGTTCCTATTTCAAACGGTTGTAGGAGGAGCTATTTTGACCCCCGACCCCACAAGCACCCTCTGATCATCATTGTGTTTAAAAAAAAATGTGATAAATGTATAACTCATGAATATGTTTGATTTAAAAGCTATAAGACCATTTTTTTTTTAATCGACCCCCATGACCCCAACCCCTCTGGCCCGGCCCCTAGGGGTCATATCAAAAATCGAAAGTGTTGTGCACTCCCTATACATATATCTACTATGTCCCAAAGTTTCAAGTTCCTATTTCAAACGGTGTAGGAGGAGTTACAGGGTAGAGAGACGGACGTACGGACGGGACGGACACAATCACAATTTCCCGCTTTTCTTCGAAACGCGGGGAATAATAAAAGAAAAGAGCAAAGATGAAATACGTCATGGTACTGCCCTTGCTGAACTTATAACATACATTGAAGAAGCACAGATGGAGAAGAAGTGGCACCAGTATTCAAGCTTGCGGATCTAATCAAACTCTATAGCAGAAGATTAGAACAACTGGGACTACCAAATGAAGGTCGACCTCACAGTACGAAATTGAAAAACCGGATTCTCTCCCATTTTCCATACATGACAGCTCACAGGCAAGGGAGGATATTTTACTGGCGTTCGATGAAGACATTGGGTCTGCCCTGCGGAAGCCTGTGAAATTGAAGATTATGACGAAGAAGCAATATGCTTGTCTAGAGCTGCGAAAATCGTCAGAAGAGATATGAAGACCGACAATCATTACTGTCCTTAGTGGCTATGATCCATGGTGGTTCCACCATAGCGTCGCAGTCTCCGGATGGGGTGAATCAGGAAACACTTAGCATGGCACAACTACTGATGTTCAAGTCAGCTCGACAAAAGCGAGAAAGGAACATTAATGTCTACCACAGTAAGATCAGAGAGCCACCACTTCCCATATACGTTGGATTAACAGTACATGCGAGAACACGCAAGAGAGACTTAATTGACACCTTATTTGACCTTGGTCTATCCATTTCTTACACTCGAGTAATGGAAATATCAAAACAATGGGAAATGTTGTTTGCGCCCAATACCACAGCGAACAAGTAGTTTGCCCCCCAAATCTGCGCCGTGGTCTGTTTACGGTTGCAGCAGTGGATAACATTGACCACAACCCAAGCTCTTCCACGGCAACCGGCTCTTTTCATGGAACTGGAATATCACTGTTTCAATTTCAAACTCCCCTAATCTTGGTACGACCCGTTCCGATACACTTGAACTGGAATCTTCATCGAAGAAGCTAAATGAACTGCTGGATTCCTACACCAATGTTGGCCTTTGAATATGTCAAAAGCCGAGTTTACAGTTCCACATGTGGATGGAAAAGTGACAAGTGATCGCCAGAATGTCATTCAAGAGTTGCAAAAGGAAACTCAGTATCACACAAAACATTTCAATTCAGTTTTTGCATGGAATTTTTCATTGGTAAGTATTAAGCATGTAGTATCATATTCTTAATCATTCTAAATCACAATTTTCATACAGGTGGCTCGTGGAGGTTGAAGAGAACTACAGCAATAATGTCAACGATAACACCAATCTGTCATGGGCAGCGTATCATGCACATCGACAGGAATCAGCTGGAGTCTTACCAGCGATTACAGCACTG
>CM068956.1:148368431-148381483 GCA_035128595.1 Eptatretus atami | reverse complement strand
TGAATCTTTCGTCCTTCTATGGAACCATTGATCAAGCACTTGCACTTCTTCTCATGCCTACACAGGATGTCGAAAGTGTCATATTCTATATACTGTGGGCAAGAGGACACTGCATGGGAGACGTGGGGTTGTTGAAGATGGAATGATACTTTCAGCCATCTCTACAAGACGTGATACCCTTCGATAACCCTCTCAAATGCTTGAACAGTTTCAACTTTCTTGTATGACGCACAGCTCTGTGAACAATTGAGAGACGGCAGGAACTGTTAACAAAGATAGAGAGCTTGGATTTGGTTCCTCCCACAGGCGCCAATAGAAACATGCTCAGAAGAATATTTACCGTTGGATTTTGTGGGGAGTCACTGCATTGGCGCATAGGATTTCCTTTCCTGGAGTGGGTTTGTGGATTCCAGTGAGTGGAAACCTTCGGGACCGTGCTTGAGTTTAGCACTCAGCAGAGAGCTTATTCCTGTGGGGCTAAAAAGGTGTATGGTGCCGTTGCAAATGTATAAAGGCACTTGCAATGTCCGCACTATGTGCTGTTATGGTGTAATTGTGATGGTTTGAATGGCCGTACTTTTGCTGTGAATCCTTCTGTCTAGATGCGCTCAAGCAGGAGTATTCGCTAGTTGTTCAGAAATCGGAGTGCATGCACAGAGCAATTTGCATCTCAGACTTGGAAGCATGCGTTAAATATGTATAACTCTTAATAAAGTGTTGTTATATATATTATGAGTTTCTGTTAGCGCTATGTCAAAAGATCTGAGTGCCACGATACCGGTACCCTATATATGGATGCTCTGTACAGGCCCCGTACCCATCCTGATACAGGGGTTTCAATTGACATAGTTTATTTGTTTTTTATATCTGTTTCGTTGACTTTGTTGCTTTTTGGTAAGTAATCGATTCATAATAATTCAAACGTTTTACATTGAAATAGCCAAATTAGCACCTTATACTTTCATTCACATGGTTATTCTTCGTTCTTTACCCAGCAGATGGGATAATTATTATATGTATATATTGTTGTATTCTGCGTTTCCAATTGTTTCCGGCGTAGTAATAGCGCATTACCTCTGCTATAGCTCATTATATCTGGAACTGCCCTCATTTTTCCAACACAATTACTCTATTAAATCCTACCTTAGTTATTTATATATCAATCCCACAGCATAAAGAATTACAACAGAATCTGATCTCTTTTGTGATCTTACTTAGAGCTGTTCATTGTTTATTACGTTTGGTAGCAGCTAAATTACTTAAAAGTCTCTTAATATAAACTTACACGTCGCTTACTTGTCTATACTTGCTCGCATAATTGGAAAATGGCCCATTCCATCCCGGACGGTATTTGGACGTGGCTCAACATATCTGAAAGTTGCTGTGATACGTTCTCGCATGTGCCAGATTTCATGCTTTACTCCAAGGGCCTATTCTTCATTATTTGTCATTAATTTGGTACAATATTGGCCAAGAACCGCATGAGAAAGTACCTTTTGGGCTTATTTTTGGCAGTGGCTGATTTAACGTTAATGTCATTAATCCGTCATATTCCCATGTACAATATTCTTTTCCTTGCATTTCCTCCTTTGTTGGTTTACCCACAATGCCACTATTTAATCCTCTAGTGTATACGTGGTGCATTTAACAGCCGCTGGTCGCAAATGGCGCCTATCTTGTGTCTTGCGGGATACACAATACTGCACTTACCCCATGCTCGGCTGTGGAATACCGGGATTCCTGTTATTTCGTACATTTGCACGCGCTTCATTCTACTAACATACTGTTTTTGTCCGCTGATCGTAAACTCACGTTTCTGAGGCAGCCATTTTGTAGTTCTCTCGTTCCAAATCACGCATGATCGCGCTAGATTGACGTTTGGCCGGTTTGGGCACGCATTTCTTCTCATCCCAGGTTGTTTAAATAGTGAATATTGGGTGATGAGTGGTTTGATGGGTGAGATGGGTTAATGTGGTTTGATGGGTGAGGTTGGTGCATGATGGTTTTGTGGGTCGAGTTAGTGGATGAGTGGTAGTGATGTATTATTGGACTCGGGAGTGTACCCCCCCTTGTTCACCACACGCCCCCCCCCGCTCCACCCTCGATTCACCACCCTCCCCCATCGCCAAACCACCCGTATTCACCACACGATGCCCCAGCTACTTCAAACCCCCTCACAAAGTCCCCCCCCCATCACCACACTCTCTCTCCCTGCCATCCCGCCCCCCCACCCCATCACACTCCTCATCTTCATCCAATCATCATCCAACATACCTACTATCCACTCATCATGCAAGTTATTTAGTGTTTTATTCAAATTGTGCTTCGTCTTTTATTTTTCGGCGAGAAATTTGCTGGCCGGGTACATTTTTAGTACGCCGATCTGCCGCTTGGATAAATGTGTTAATTTGACCTTGTGCTATCTCCATTTGTCTATCTTTTCTGAAGGGCCATCCAAGATATAATCCTTTACACTAGAAAGGGGCACTCGTGAGCACCATACAATCTTCGCCCGTATAGCCCTACCTTGAGGACATATCGGCCCATACGCTTTTTGAATCTCATGTACCGCACGATTCGTTTTTGGCCTATTTGTCAATGGTGCAAGATGCACGTTTGAAAAAATAAAATTCTCGTTAATCCGTTATCTGTATCTTTCACCAAAATTCTATAGTCAATGCTTACCTATTCCATACCCACTGTTCCACCACGTTCATCAACTCCATCACAACTTTGCTATTTCGTGCTATATAGCTTTTTGGTCCTATCTCTCAATGTGAGAACCAGCAATAATTATCGTTAGTCGGATCCGGATCGGAGCCTTCCACCAAATGCTATTCAGTTCGTCCTATGTACGCACACGAACCTGTTCTTCACTAAATTTCTCTGTATATCCACTTTTGAGATTCTGTAACAAGTAGAAATGTGGGTTTTATTATTACCTCTCTTATCTTTTTTTCGGGGAGGTATGATCAGATTATGGGATCAACGAGCGTTGTCTCGACAATACCTGTATCACTCGGTGGGAACACCTCTGCATCATTGTTATTAAATACACACATCAGTGATTATTAGACATAAATCTAGGCTAGAACTAACTATGAGAAATTGCCTGAAATGGATTAATCCACATCGAGAAAAGTAAACAACTGAGTCTCAGCCTTATCTTAGTCAGAAAAAGATGATATAGAGGCGGGTTCAGAAGGAAGGTTTGGGAAACATGGGATTCTCTAATAACAAGCTCCACGTAGCGGTACCCGAATCAGAGGCTTATCAAGTCGATGCAACTGCGTTCACCTTCCATCCAACTATCAGAAACTGCTCTCATGGATCCACCAAATGAGTGAAACCTATCTCCTTGGGTAAGTCCAACTGCTGACTGCCCTTTATTCTTAGTTTGGCGTTTACACGTTCCTTCCTTTCCTCAATCTCTCACCTTCTGCTCTGATCAAGTGTAACAGGTCAACGTTCCCAATTCTTCTCTGATCCTTTATTATACGTGTTCTTTTGCTTACTCTCATCTCGTACCTGGCACTCAACGATCTGTTAGAAGACATCCGCTAATGTTCTTTTTTGCTTTAAATTTTTTTGTGCCTCTTTTCACTCTATTGCTCTGTCAGTGGCATGCTATATCCGGCTTAGGGCTTATATTCCCTTTATTTTTCTAGTCTTCTTCATTCCCACTTCGCGATGGATCTCTTCTCAAATGCACATGTCCACCCTGTAGATATGATACTCTTTGTTATTGTAGCTATGTAGAAGCAAAGAAATATAAAACACACTTATCACCGCATACTTTTTCCTCATCAGTCTTCACCAAAAATCTGTGCTGTGCTAAATGATCCAAACTCCTTCATGCAACACCCTTGTATAACCAAATGTCATTGCGCAGTTCGGGTTCTTATAATCCTCTGCAATGTTCCTTTCACTTATGCTTTGCGTGCCTCAGGGAGCTGTCAACCTTTGATTTTTACCAGCGTTGGCCAAGGTTTCAACATGATGTTAACGTGGCATACCTCGCCTGAACTACTGAATGTTTTTTTTAGTTTGGGATCACTTATAGACGTGTTGACGGTATGCATAACGTCATAGTACGTACACAAACGTTGTTCTCAACTTGAGACTACTATCACGCAATGCTGGCGTTGTTGTCGGCTTTCAAACCTTGCCCAAACGAGTAGTCTTAAATTTGAATTAGCGCCACTTAAGGACAGCGTATCGCGCAGATTCCACGTGGTTCGTAGGCCTATCATAGGCTGCGGTCGACGATTTCAATCATAACCGCATTATGACATCGAAGTGTGAAGCGCTAGGTACAGCTTGAGTTTTAGCCGCGATGCGCATATGAAAATTTGCCCTAACAAGCTGGACACTTCGTAATACTGTATAGCGTTGGACTGTCATTAGTCTGGATCGTGTCTCGCGAGTACGTCGAGAAATTTCATCTGTTTTGAAATTCTCGACGTATCTATGTAGCGACACACAATTCGCATCAGGCTGGCACAGTGAAGGCCGCTACGCGTGCTTGCACACGTTGACTCGTTACTCATAAGATTGCTATCGTCATGTAATGTTAGCGTCAGTGTTCAACTCCTGGTTTTTTTTTATTTTGGGTTTTTTTTTTTCTTCGGTTATGACGGTTTTATTTTAGTGCTTTATTTTCATCGTTGACGCGGCAGCAATTATAATCATTATTAATCATACTGCACGAGATGAATGACGTCTGTTAACACCAGAAACCGAAGACAAAAATAACAACAAAACAGAGACTTTCAATGGAACACCTTACGCTAACCATCACCATTGACGCGTTTCGACTAATGGTATCGTTGTGTCGACGTGTGTCAGTCCGATCACGTAACGTGCCCACACACGTTTACTCATAGTGTTTAGAATAGTGTTCGGGTACGCTAAACATACTTGACGGTTCTCGACTTAGTGTAACTTAAGTATCGATGAGATGGTCGACGGCTGTGATCAAACCGGATCGCGTACGTGCCTACAACTTTTTGCTCAGCTTATGCGGAACCATCATGCGATCACTACCTGCATACGTTGGGAATTTTCAATGCCTGGAAATTTGTTGTCTAACAGTCGTGCGACTACGACGTCTTGCCAGGCGTACTTACGACGCTAATGCCAGCTGCTTTAACGTATACAACTTACCCATAATGTAATTCGAGTGTGCGGTCGGTTATATAGCGTCCCAATTTTGCATAACAAGGCATACGTTGGCATTAATCGTCAAGGTGTTGGACAGGCCATCTATTATTTTCTGAACGAACCTTTCCACTACCGCTATTTATGCGTCATGACTTGTCTGTATTTTGTATGCGCACACAAAGGGTCGGGTGGCCTCACTTTGAGGCGTCATGCTGTTGTCGCTGATCAATGGCCTCCGCGCATTATGCAGGAATTTGGAATTTGGCGAGGGTGCTCGGCGGATAGCTTTGTGTGGTGCCGCGAAAGGACCACGCCGGATCTTTAACGTTCCACAACTTAATGCCGGCGCAGACAGGCGACCAGTTATGACGCTGCTTAATGGGGCATAACAGACGCGGGTATCTATCATCACAGCAGCGGGGCTGCGCTCCCAGTCCGCGTTTTCTCCTGGTATCCGAACACTTCTCCACCAGCTGAAGCTCGCAGCGCAGGCTCCAGCCTTCTGCGCAGCTCTCGACCTCCCGACTCTGCCTTCGCACACGACTTTGACTCTTTGACACTGGCGCTTGCGCGGGCCCTTTTCTAGGGCTGGTGAGTACGGATCTAGATCTCTCCCTCTCACCTCTGACCTCTGCGCGGAATAGCGGCGTCGCGAAATCACCGACCTCTGGATCCCGATTTCTCCGTGGACACGAGGCCGACTGTGTTGTATATATTACACTTCACCCACACAGGCCCCGCCCCTTATCTCTCCTGTGATCCGGATTTCCGAGGCGAACCTCAACTGAGGGACGGGTAGAATTCCACAGACTGCTTCGTGACGCGAACCCCCGTTTCTGGCCGCAAGCGAAGGCTTACAGGCACAGCCGGCTGGAGGGCTGCGCTCCCAGCCTCGTCGTCTCCTCCTGGCTGTCCGAACTCTCCACTGATCTGAGAAAGCTCACAATCGTCAGAGCTCCGGACTTCCCGCGCAGTCCTCGACCTCTCCAGACCGCCGACTGCGCTTTGACCTTTTGCTCTCGAGAATCCAGATGCAGGAGTGTTGTGGTGTTGTGAATCCTGTGGGCTAAATCGTTTTCCATTGTGGCTATCACCCTGCTGAACAATGCAATTCCAGTTTATAGCTGCGTCAGGAATTAACTCAGCCACGACAGCTTTGTAGGACAGTGTGTTGTACTTCTTAGCCTCACTGCAAGCCCTTTTCTTTTGAATGCATCCTTAACATGCGGATCGGGCCATCTCTCCTGCCTCAATCAACCTGGGCGTGAATCTACCACCAAGCTGCCATTCGCTTGATCAACAGTTGCCAAGAAAAGCACTCCAAAAGATGAGTGTATCGCTCGACACAGTGCTCAACCATGAGTCTGGTCTCATGTAAATAATGCTATACGTCGTGGGTGCCGGACTGCTCTCCCGTGTACGTCCAGTCTCTTTTACTTGAATCTCTGTGACAGCTCTCCCCCAAACAAATCCTGATTGTCATTAGCACGCAGACAGATTAGAAGAAGGGGCAGGGGGAAGTAGTCAAAGACTAATTAAATGGCAGAGTTATTCACGGGAAGGATACTCCCTGCCAAGCTCATGTACGGCATCTTACCATTGTGTCATGGTGGTGAGGGGAGGATGGTGGTGGTTGGTGTGTGCAGCGGTGAGGGTGTTGTGTATCCTTAGGGGGGGTGAAGCGGTCGGGATGGTTTGTGTTTGTGTTTTGATGTGTTTGTTTTTTGTTTTGTTTTGTTTTGTGTTAGTGGGATGTTGTGGTCGGTGTGAGGGTTTAGGTATATTTCGGTTTTGGTGGGGTGGTAGGGTGAGGATGTGTGGTAGAGCTGTGCGGAGCGTGGTCGGGGTGGTGGTGAGGATGGTGTTGTGGTGGTGAGTGAGGATGGTGGAGTAGTAGGTGGCTGAGGGTGGATTAGTGTGAGTGATGGTAGTCGGTGTGGATCCGCGTGTGTGTGAGAGTGGTGGTGGTGGTGAGGATGGTGTTGCGTGGTGCTAGAGGGTGAGCGCGGAAGGTGGTTGGTGGTACATTTAGAAGAAAACTGAGTGAATATAAGTCTGAAGATGCCATGCTTTCTCAATAATATGAGAAAACGAATCAGCTCGTTAAACCGTTTGAGCCAAAGCCGTTATTTTTAAATTGTTTCTTTAAATATCTTTGAAATCCCAGACCGCGAGACCAATTTCGCAAGTCACGTAACGATAGCAATATCAATGTTTGATAACATTGACCGAGAGCTTGCCAAAGACAATTTCTCTGAATCCGACCTCGGCTTGGAAAACGCCATGCGCGAGCTGCTTCTACGGAAAACCCTCGAGAACAAAGCTCCCCAAACACCGTGGGCCGCTTTAAAATTCTGGTACGTCAGGTACCCTGCGGATGTAAACTATAGAATTTTGGGTATAATTATACTACTATCTATGTAATACTTTTGTCTGTAGTTGTCCAATCATTTTTCTGCACTGTTCATTCGCATGACAGATGCATACATGCACAGACAGTAACTGAGCAACTGATGGGCTACTACAGGCAAACTTAGTATTTCAGAGAGAATATAAAAATAATGGATTCATTGTTCTTGAAAACTTTTGTAATGTCTCACAAACATTAATCATTTATTTAAAATTCTGAATTACAAAAAAATCATAATCAAATCAAGGAACAAAAAATACGGACCAGAAAATTTGTCAATATAATTCAAAAAATTTTGCGTTGAACAGCCACGCAACTGTCAACGTCGAAATCTAGAAACTTTGAACTCTTGTGGGGCTAACGTGAACGTTCAACAAAACACATACACATTTTTGACTACACGACAGCCAAAATGCAAGCATTGGATATCAGGCAGGCAAGGGATCTGGAACCAGCAGGACACTCCTGTTAAACACGGGACATAAAATCACGGTTGGTGTCTAAAGCCACCACATGCTCGCTGTTCTACTACTTGTTGCGTTCGCGCCCCGGAGTGCGATTCGACACGTATCACTCTCAACGGGTACTGTCGCCCACCGGCACGGACATTCCTCTGTGACCCGTCCCGGACTAACGCGCGGATCTAGTCCTGGGTGGCCTTTGGCCTCACACGATCGTGCCAATCGCCACCCGCGGGAGATAGGCGTTGTTCTCGCCAAACTCAGATCCCTCACCTAAGTACCCACGCGATTGATGCGTAACCGCGTGCGACCGCACCCTCGCCCGCAGTCGACTTATCGACACGGCCCGAGCTTAGCGATCGTTCGTGCTATCGGATAGATCCGAGCACGTGTTACGTCCTCTCCTCGACGGTTCTCCGCATCAATTATCGGGCCGTCCCCCGCCCACTCAAACCTTACGTAAAGCAGATGGAGACACAAAGGAAAGGACGCAGCGAAACGTGGGCAACAATTCACCAAGAATAGCAATCATATCACGCACAAAACGCATACATAACATTATTTACGTCCAATTGCAAAACATCACTATATCACATGTAAGATACGCAACAGTCAGCAGACTCCCACTCGACTACACGTACAACTTGGCAACACCTTATATCAGTCTACTACGGGACTCAAGCGCACACACCCGGCGTTCACACAACCCCAAAGAAATGGAGAGGTCGCAATTCCCTGCCCTCTAGTCCTATGGCGACTAGTCCTCCTGACGGTGTCCTACGTCTGTGCCAGTGACTCGTCTTTCGAGCGCGTGTCGGCGATGTCTCTCGGCCGTGCGCGTGCCCTGCGTGCTGCCCCGAACGCGCACGCGACCGTAGCACGATTCTGAGTAAATGGCGAACGCTCGCACACACCGGGACTGAGAACCGACGAGATACCGACCAGAGAGAGCAAGACCACCAAGGAGAGACGAAACCGACCCAGAAGAGGCACCAGAGGACGACACCGAACCAACTAGAGAGAAACCAAGAGAACGAAACCAACCAAGAGAGCCCGACCAAGAGAAGAATACACAAGATAAGAGTCCCACCAGAGAAACACCAAGATAGAGACGACGCCTCCTGCGCCTCCCGCCTCTTATTTACCCGGCGCCGCCCCGTTCTGGGTCCACCCTCCTTCAAGGCGCTTCGACGAGGGGGCGTTCTTCTCGCTCCCCTCCCCGGCCATCGCGATGCGGTCGAAGAAAATCCGTGCTGCGGCCGGCAGGGGAGAAAAAGGCGGGAAACCCGCGCGCCCTCGCCCTGTGGTGATTTCTTCTTTCCACTTCGCGTCGCGGTTTCACGCGGAACCTCGTTAGTGACGCGGAGTCTTGATTGGTCGTTGGTGTGGGTATGGCGAGATGGTCGGTGGTTGTTGTGATTGATGGACGTGGTGCTGGCGCTTGTTGGCTGTGGTGGCGTGTGAGTGAGTTGTGCGTTGAGTTCAGAAATCATAATAAGTACAGGAAAACCGTACTACTCAAAAGTTCGCAAGCGCCGTAGATGTCGACATTTATTCCTCTAAACAATGAGGTGGTACTTTACATGTATTCGAATTCCTCCCTCACATGAATGGTTTGCTATTAGCACGCGTACATCATTTATGTTTTTAAAATCGTCTTATCCAATCCTATTATTCTAATAAGCATTCTCAGTGCATCGTTGATCAGATGAATTTAAGCAATGTGTATTTTTTTTGTGTTATATTTGTATCGAGACAGAGCACTATATGCCTTTACCGAACAATGAAGGCTTATAACAAAGTGCTTACTACATAGAAACAGCTCCTGCGTTGCCTTTGGCAACCACCTTTTAGTGACGAACGTTTATGTTCCACAGTCGCTTACCTATGTACGATATGAAAAGTGGAAGTTGAGAATCTTTGGGAGATTAGAGTCGGATCGGACGGATGGAACAGCATTCCTGTTGCTGGAACCCGTTAGATAAAACTTTATGTCGCGTCAACACGTTCATCTCGTTTCTATGTAGCCAAATACTGACGTTCAAAGTCAAACTTTTGGTTAGAGTGCGGACAGACGTTGCATGGGAAACAGTCTGGTTGCCTGCAACCTTTAAGATGAAAGCTTATGTCGCGGATCGAACACCGTCTTCACAGTCCATGTACCTTTCTCAAGTATGGAAACGTGAAGTTTGAACTTTGGGATTTCGAGTGACAGGAACGTTCGGAGGGGACAACGTGTCAATTATATAGCCCCGATTAATTGTTACGAATCTGCCGCCGGTGACGAAGTGACGCGTTATCTATACGCGCTCGCCCCACCGGAACTGTTACTTATTCAGTGTGACTTTGGAACACGCTCGACATACCAGCTCTTGTCGGGTGGGTTTTCTAATCCACCACGGCATCCGGTTATTTCTCCCGCGTAAGTAGGGTCATCGCATCCGATATCACTTATACCTAAGTACCGCCTGCGGGGTAACTACCGATGGGACCGTCTCGGCGAGGCCTGCTTGGACACGTACGCTTAAGCGGTCCTTCCGTTCTGGATTAACCGGCGGTATTATCGCGTGACCCGTTCTAGTTATCGGTTATTTAAAACCAACTATATTCGCATACAAGATCTGGTTGTCAATGGCGGGACAATGATCGGGTGCGAACGGTTGCATTACACAAGCTATTATTTCTAACAATAATACCAGAAGCAATGAAATCACTTAAAGTCCAAGAAGACACGGCATGCATTGTTTTTGCAGACTGCGGGACGGGGATCAAGAAGGCTGGCGAAGCATACCCTCTTGCGCATTATACAGTCATTACAGGTTGATTAATTACAACGGCGCCCAATGCATTCGAGAAGCAAACAGAAAAAAGCACACCATGACAGGGGTCAGTACTGGGCCGGTGGCCCTTGTATAACGTGCAAGCGTTGCTAGACGAGATGTCCGCGAGGCCGCGCAGGTTACCTTCTCGTTGGGACCCCACGCTCTTCCCGGCCCCAGCTAGGTACCGCGGTCTTCGGCCGGCCTCGTGGTACGGGCCCGCAGGCAGCATCTGAACAACGGCTTTGTTCTCTTTGAGTTGTATGCTCTCTTAGAGCCATCGTCCCGTCGGCTGCTCGGCCTGTCCGAGGCCCGATCAAACCTTTTTTCGGGGGGGAGTTCGCGATGGTGAGCGTCTCTCGGATCGTAACGAGCGCGGGTGCCGGCGCGGTGGGGCTGATGCTCCGCGTCGCGTGCTGCTCTGGTGCCGAACCTCTCACGCTTGAAGGTCCAAGCCCGGCATCGGGACTTACCGCGAGTCCTGGATCTCCAGCTCGCCTCGACCGACTGGCTCTTTGAATGGCGCTCTGCGCGGCCTTTTATAGTGGTAGACCAAGTTCTGATCTCCACCTCTCACTCTGACTCTGACATTCTCGCGCGAAGGGGACGTCGCGAAATCACCGACTCGCCTTGGATCGAGTCTCGAAAGGACGACGTGTTATGGATTATCACCCTGTCGCCCCCACGGCCCCGCTCCTTCTTTTGATCCGGGTTCCTAGGCGAAGCCCACAGACTGGACCGTGATTATGTAGAAATCCACAACCTTGCTCGAATGAAGCGAACCCGGGCTTGGCTGCAGCTCGCTGGACTCGCCGTGCCTGGCTCAAATGATGGCGGCGTTTCTTGGGCGAAGATGAGGCGATGTTTGTGGTGTGAGAGAGTTGATGTTCGCTGGCGAGTGGTAAGGATGCGCGTGGTTTTTGAAGAGGAGCGTTGTTGTGGTTGTTGTGAACGGTTGTGCGTCGCATGTTGGGTGGTTGGTCCAACAACGATAAGTGAGCAACAAACGGCTACTGAGATCCACGCCTGATCCCTCGAATAATCCATAAAACGTGGGTAATCTATGACACAGATCTTATTCGATCTATACTGTCTTTATGTGTTCTGCGTTTCCCAGCTCGTAAATATATATATATATATATATTATTATTTTTTATTATATCTATTCTATATACTATACTTACCTTATTATTCGGCGGCGTTAAAAATTAGTTTGGTAGATCTAAATCGATTAAAGGAGAAATAAACTTCCACCAGAACACTAATCTTTTCCAACTGTACCTCCGCGGGTTGCTATCGCATTGTCTGTGTTCTTCGAAATAGGAGCTAAAAGATTACTGACTCTGGACGGTGTCATTCGTCGTCGAGGCACTGTTAATGTTGCAACTCCCCAATCGGTACTTGTGAAGATATTGCAGTCCAGAACCCTTGCGTTCACCCACTGAGAACTAGGCGATGTAAACATGTCGGAGTCCGGTAAGCTTCGTTACTCGGGGTGAGGCTCGGCCCTCGGCCGTCTCGGCTCGCGAGAAGTTTGTATCAGCCGCGAGGCAATTATAAACTAAACAAGCCCTCAGTATACAACCAAACAAAATCACAGACGGCGCTTGATTTTTCTAGAATAAATTAAATGACTAACGCAGTTGTATCTGCCGGTTTCCGTTGGGTCAGTGATGCACTGCGTAACTAATGTGTGTGATCGCGTTTCTTCATTCAGCATTTATCATTCTACAGTATCTGCAAACATCAAGCGTGCTACAAGAAAGAAAGGTAGATGCGGGCATGTCGCATCTTCCAACGAGATGGCAACAATTATCTCTTTTTGGAAGTACAGACCAGTTGCCTGTTTGTCTGGGAAGCGCTCTCGGTGATGAAAAGTCCAACCTCGGCTTATTTACAGCTCGAAACCTCAACTGGACGAGTTGAAGGCAAATGCGCCTGGATAAAGACGTCTCTTCGGGGTTTTGCGTGCTCAAACAGTTCTTCATAAACCACAATTCTGACCATGCGTCTTGTGAGCTAGTCTATACTTGCCTGAGTTGGCGACCCTTTTGGACCAAGTTGCTTGAAGTTAGCACCTCAGCCAGAGAGCTTATTCGCTGTGGGTGTAGAAAATGGCGTGTTAGCCGTTGCAAATGTACAGTGGGGAGAACAAGTATTTGATACACTGCCGATTTTGCAGGTTTTCCCACTTACAAA
>CM068956.1:148325923-148344585 GCA_035128595.1 Eptatretus atami | reverse complement strand
TCAGATATAAATGCCCTACCCTGTATATGAAAAAAATTATTTAAATAACGAACCCACCTATATATTTTCCCTTGATCATCCACTGGCAGAAGTCTTGAATTTTTAGGCCTCAACATAAACTATGACCTTTCCTAGGTTAACTTCATCGAAAGGCTGGCCTTTAAAGCCAGCCACAGACTGTCGATCCAAGTCTTTCCTTGGAAAATCAGATCTATTCAAAGCCAACAACGCTTTTGTTCATAGCACTTATGGAATATTGCTCTCCCCTGTGGGCTGGTGTCCCAGCATTGTATCAATCTCTCCTGGAATCCTTGGAATACAAAAAAAAAACAACTCAACATTGTAGGAATCTCCCATAACTAGTGCGTGCCCGTACGTGCAAAAAAAAAAAAAAACTTTCAAACAACCACACAGTCCGTTCCTTCGCTCTCGTAAACGACTCGATTGGGGCATTGTGTTTATCTATAAATGCGCGTATGAAATCGAGAAATTATTACAATACAGTGTCATCACTATCCGGAAGTGGTGCGTGCCCGTACGGAATTTTCACATGCATTCCACGAATTATCGCTTGCATTGAAGTAACAACTGCTGTGATACTTACACACACAGAGTTAATTAAAATCAAGTTTACCTCCCTGTCTTTGCTTGCCATGACATTCGCTGCCATTGACTATTGCCACTCCTACGCCACGGTAACTAAATGGCGCACTTTCCCATCGTAACCGCCACAGCCCGTGACGTCATCGTCGGCCGGCCGCGCACCGGCCTACGCAGCCACGCCTACGCAGCAACGTGTCTTGTCATTGGTTTGGTAAATAAATGGCCGCAGCAACGTGTCTTGTCATTGGTTTGGTAAATAAATGGCCATAACTTGGGAAGCACTTGTCCAATTAATAGCAAACCTTGAAAAGGCACATACTCAGGTCCCCAGCAATATAGCTGGCAAGTTTCAATTAGATCGGACCAGTGGTTGTCGAGAAACAGTGGGCTCACACACACACACACACACACACACACACACACCACACACACAACAACACACACACACAACACACACACACATAGATAGATGAGGCTGAAACACAAGGCCTCTTTCTCCAATCACAGACAGGTCAGTGGTTTGTTATATAAAAATATATCATCCAATATCCCTCTGTCTGCACTCTCTCAGCCGTTCAACCATTCTGCTGAATCTGACCAGCATCTCCAGGATGTGCACATTCTTCCAATGAACATGCTTCTGGTTAAACGTCTAAAAGCCAGCTTTCCTGCACACCTCCGTCTCCTTTGCCTCAAACACTACCAATGGCCGCTCTGTTACCGAATGAAAATCGGACACACCGAAATATGGGAACTACGAGACATATCTGTGGATGAGAGGCATCAGGTTCGTACCATTTCCTGTTTATACAAGCGACCGGTGGCATGTGCACACGCACGCACACACACACACACTTTCAGCAAATAGATACAAAATCTAGTCCAAGTACAGGTGTTTGAGGGGATGAGAGTAGAGGGAAAGGGTTTCATGAGATTCATTAGAAGAGGCCATCTGTTTAATACGGATTCAAATACCATGGGATTTGAACCTCTCAAATGACGTGTGCCAAATAATGTTGAATCCACATTTCCACCCTCTAACTACAAGTCTCCAAACGATCCTTCGTTTCTCTCCCCACTCGTCCTGGGAAATTTTTCTCTATTCAACAAACCTTCAGACACGGTAAATAGAGTACGTAATAAATAGATGCCGTGACCCACACAAACGTATTGAAATGTGCAATAATGGTAAAGAAGAATCCCCTTGCAATTAACTTAAATGCAGGAGGCCGTTTGGCCCATCAAAGTCTGCGCAATGGTTGCCAACCTATGGTTGTTTGTCCGTGTCCGAGCCAATTTAAATGCAGCGCATCAAGCAAGGAAGCAGCACCGTTTTAAAAGTGCTTGGTACAACTCGACCAGGATTCGAACCACCGACCTGCCACACTCAGAGGAGACACTCTTAACAATTTTGTCTGGTTAAATTTATTGAAAGAAACGGACTTTTTGCTGGGATGAACAATTCCAAAACGATTGTTATCCTTAACCCAATCATTAAATATATCATACATTACGTTAAGTCCACCTCACCCGAAAATAAGCTCGGCTGGTCCACCTTAACCCGAGGTGATCCCGGGCGGTCCACATTCTTAACCTGAGGTAATGCCGGGTGGTCCACCTTAACCCGAGGTGATCCCGAGCGGTCCACATTAACCTGCGGGAACGCCCGGTGGTCCACATTAACCTGAGGTGATCCCGGGCGGTCCACATTTTTAACCTGAGGTAATGCCGGGTGGTCCACCTTAACCGAGGTGATCCCGAGCGGTCCACATTAACCTGCGGGAACGCCCGGCGGTCCACATTAACCTGAGGTGATCCCGGGCGGTCCACATTAACCTGAGGTGATCCCGGGCGTCCACATTTTTAACCTGAGGTAATGCCGGGTGGTCCACCTTAACCCGAGTGATCCCGAGCGGTCCACATTAACCTGCGGGAACGCCGGGCGGTCCACATTAACCCGAGGTGATCCTGGGAGGTCCACATTCTTAACCTGAGGTAATGCCGGGCGGTCCACCTTAACCCGAGGTGATCCCGAGCGGTCCACATTAACCTGCGGGAATGCCGGGCGGTCCACATTAACCTGAGGTAACGCCGGGTGGTCCACCTTAACCCGAGGTGATCCCGGGCGGTCCACATTCTTAACCTGAGGTAATGCCGGGCAGTCCACATTAACCTGAGGTAACGCTGGGCGGTCCACATTAACCTGCGGGAACGCTGGGCGGTCCACATTAACCTGAGGTAACGCCGGGCGGTCCACATTAACCTGAGGTGATCCCGGGCGGTCCACATTTTTAACCTGAGGTAATGCCGGGTGGTCCACCTTAACCCGAGGTGATCCCGAGCGGTCCACATTAACCTGCGGGAACGCCCGCGGTCCACATTAACCTGAGGTGATCCCGGGCGGTCCACATTTTTAACCTGAGGTAATGCCGGGTGGTCCACCTTAACCCGAGGTGATCCTGAGCGGTCCACATTAACCTGCGGGAACGCCGGGCGGTCCACATTAACCGGAAGTGATCCTGGGAGGTCCACATTCTTAACCTGAGGTAATGCCGGCGGTCCACCTTAACCGAGGTGATCCCGAGCGGTCCACATTAACCTGCAGGAATGCCGGGCGGTCCACATTAACCTGAGGTAACGCCGGGTGGTCCACCTTAACCCGAGGTGATCCCGGGCGGTCCACATTCTTAACCTGAGGTAATGCCGGGCAGTCCACATTAACCTGAGGTAACGCCGGGCGGTCCACATTAACCTGCGGGAACGCTGGGCGGTCCACATTAACCTGAGGTAACGCCGGGCGGTCCACATTAAGCTGAGGTAACACTGGTGGTCCACATTAACCTGAGGTAACGCCGGGCGGTCCACATTAACCTGAGGTGATCCCGGGCGGTCCACATTAACCCGAGGTAACGCCGGGCGGACCACATTAACCTGAGGTAATGCCGGGCGGTCCACATTAACCTGAGGTAATGCCGGGCGGTCCACATTAACCTGAGGTAACGCCGGGTGGTCCACATTAACCTGAGGTAATGCCGGGCGGTCCACATTAACCTGAGGTAACGCCGGGTGGTCCACATTAACCTGAGGTAATGCCGGGTGGTCCACATTAACCTGAGGTAACGCCGGGTGGTCCACATTAACCTGAGGTAACCGCCGGGTGCTCACATTAACCTGAGGTAACGCCGGTGTCCACATTAACCTGAGGTAAGCCGGGTGGTCCACATTAACCTGAGGTAACGCGGCGGTCCACATTACTGAGGTAACGCCGGTGGTCCACATTAACCTGAGGACGCGGGTGGTCCCATAACCTGAGGTAACGCCGGCGTCCACATTAACCTGAGGTAACGCCGGGCGGTCCACATTAACCTGAGGTAACGCCGGGTGTCCACATTAACCTGAGGTAACGCCGGGTGGTCCACATTAACCTGAGGTAACGCGCGGGGGTCCACATTAACCTGAGGTAACGCCGGGCGGTCCACATTAACCTGAGGTAACGCCGGGCGGTCCACATTAACCTGAGTAACGCCGGGTGGTCCACATTAACCTGAGGTAACGCCGGTGGTCCACATTAACCTGAGGTAACGCCGGGTGGTCCACATTAACCTGAGGTAAAGCCGGGTGGTCACATTAACCTGAGGTAACGCCGGGCGGTCCACATTAACCTGAGGTAACGCCGGGTGGTCCACATTAACCTGAGGTAACGCCGGGTGGTCCACATTAACCTGAGGTAACGCGGGTGGTCCACATTAACCTGAGGTAACGCCGGGTGGTCCACATTAACCTGAGGTAACGCCGAGTGGTCCACATTAACCTGAGGTAACGCCGGTGGTCCACATTAACCTGAGGTAACGCCGGGTGGTCCACATTAACCTGAGGTAACGCCAGGCGGTCCACATTAACCTGAGGTAACGCCGGGTGTCCACATTAACCTGAGGTAACGCCGGGTGGTCCACATTAACCTGAGGTAACGCCGGGTGGTCCACATTAACCTGAGGTAACGCCGGGCGGTCCACATTAACCTGAGGTAACGCCGGGTGGTCCACATTAACCTGAGTAACGCGGGTGGTCCACATTAACCTGAGGTAACGCCGGGTGGTCCACATTAACCTGAGGTAACGCCGGGTGGTCCACATTACCTGAGGTAACGCGGTGGTCCACATTAACCTGAGGTAACGCCGGGTGGTCCACATTAACCTGAGGTAACGCCGGGTGGTCCACATTAACCTGAGGTAACGCCGGGTCCACATTACCTGAGGTAACGCCGGGTGGTCCACATTAACCTGAGGTAACGCCGGGTGGTCCACATTAACCTGAGGTAACGCCGGGTGGTCCACATTAACCTGAGGTAACGCCGGGTGGTCCACATTAACTGAGGTAACGCCGGGCGGTCCACATTAACTGAGGTAACGCCGGTGGTCCACATTAACCTGAGTAACGCCGGGCGGTCCACATTAACCCGAGGTACAAGCGAGCAAGTAATTTCTGGTTGTGATCATCCATACTGTGCATCCACTTGCAATGAATCCCGTGTGGTCTCACTCACCCAGTCGTTCCATGAACAGCCCGTTCTGCTGGGCCAGACTCCAGTCCACCACCTGTCCCAAAACGGTCCCTCAGCCTTTCCGCCACTTTGCCCCTGATGAGCCCCGTTTGCGTGACCGGCTCGCCATGGTGAAAGTACAGCACACGACGAACTCTCTCACACAGTTATCGTTTCACTTATAACATTATTCCTCATCCATTATCTTTATAACCTTTGCATTTTCAGATATTCATTACTGCATCCTCACCAAACAATAAACAAACCTTTCACACCAATCAGAAAGGGAAGAGCGCCAAAGGCTCAGCCGCGAACTACACTTACATGGTTTTCATAACTGTACATTTAGTAAATAACGCGTCCGTGTAACTGGTCGATATTAGCATCTTTGCGGTAACTTCATCTGATGAATCAGCACTTGCATGGAAGGAAGGAAGCTGATAGATTGATTTTAAAGTTTTATGATCGAAAGTGAACGATATCTCTTGATCCAAGTTCCTTGTGGTGAACAAACGAAGATGGGTACGATTTTAATCGACAGAAACGTCCAACGAAGAAGAGCACAGCGACGAAATGTCGCAGCATTAAAACAGGTGAACTGGGAATGAAACGGTTTGAAGCATTTTCATTGTTTTTCAAACAACTCCACAAAAAAAAAACACAACACAAACACGAACTCACCATGACGTGGCTCGTGTGAAAGGTATAGTGTCAGAGGGAAACGCGGGAGGGCCATTTTTGATCCATCCATGGAGATGTTTAAAACTTGGGAATGACAACTGGCAGTGTTTTTTTTTTGGGAAAGGGGGCATCCTGCTAGTAAGACATATTTGAGGACTGAGGGGTTACCTTGTTACACACGAATAGCACTGCACGCAGAACCTGGTCACCTATACAGGTGCTCATTCGTTACCACTTGTACACAGGTGCTCTTGAATTAAATATCAATTGAACCTTTGAGCAGTTTCTCAAAATCACCTGTTCTATGGGTCAGTGATACATCAATACATTTTATATACATATACATATATATATATATACAGGGTGTCCCAAAAAAATGTATAGTAATCCTGTATTTTTTTCTTTGCCAACTGTTGTTTCTAATGTTTTTCATGTTCTATGGACATCCTTCTAACAAAAACACGATGTTGGGAAGTTTTAATTTTATTATTTTTATGAATTTTAGACCAATTTTGATATGACCTAATTAGCTAAAAAAACGTATACTATTTTTTTTATTTTGTACATAAATATAGCATGTGACACTCAAAATGAGCCTCTCAGTGACTACAAACACATGAGCATATATTTTAGACATTGATATAGATTTTAAGGCATTGTTAGCATACATAGATAAATATGCTTTGCTTGGATGGTATGTAAACTTACTAACATCATAACAATAAGCTGTATAATGTGGAATCATATAAATATATCAAGTTATATAATTATATGCTCATTGTTTTGCAGTGTATTTCAGGGAAAAACATGATAAACTCTTGTTACCAAATATAAAATAATTGGGGACAATTCCAGTATAGATCCAGGTGGTTCGAAAGACAACATTATGTTGCACTTTTTATATAATACCTAAAGTTATTAAGGGTCATATCATAAGTCTGCATCGCTTCCCTAAAGTACTTTCTTATGGTGGGTGGGTGAGTGCTGGTTGGTCACAGAGGGGGAATGCATTGTTAACTAGAGGGGGAGCACTCGTAGAGTGCAAAACCTCCGCCGCCAATACTGCTAGGTCACTCAAGTAAACCTGATATCCTATTCATTCAATTTGACGTCAACAGTGCTCACAGAGTTATAGTTTGCAACTTTCCCTTTTACTTTTAACTTTTACATACTCAATTCATTCGTCATAACTAGATTCCTTGAGACAGAAATTGATTTACGTGGGTATATCACCTGAAGTTCCAAAATCAGCCGCAATTATAATTTTGGCATGTTTTTTTTTGTTGGAAATCACTTATAACATGTAGAATGCAAAAATAAAAATCGAAATTTTGTTGAAAAAAATGTGCAAAATTTTTTTCTCCTAACAATTTTTTTTTGGGGGGGGGTTGGAAATCACTTAAAACATGTAGAAATGCAAAAAAAGATCGAAATTTTGTTGAAAAAAAAAGTTGCAAAAATTTTTTTTCTCTAACAATTTTTTTGGGGGGGGGGTTGGAAATCACTTAAAACATGTATAAATGCAAAAAAAAAAAAATTCAAATATTTTTTCAATTGGCCGCCATAGCGGCCATATTGGATTTTGACTTGTGGCATGATCCTTGGACCAGACCTAACCCCCCCACCAAGTTTCGTCGAAATCCGTCGAGGAGTTTTTTCCGTAATACTGTTCACAAACAACAAAAACAAACAAACAAACAAACAGAAAGGGGTGAAAACAGTAACCTCCATCCATCTTCGATGGCAGAGGTTAAAATCACTTTCTCCATTAGTCTAGAGGGGTGGGTGGTTCTAATCTACATTGTATATGACAATACTTAAGGAAGCGATGCAGTCTTAAAGCAAGGTGATTATTACAGAAAATTCACATTTGTGCATATATTGATGCAGTTTGTTGAAATGTGTTAAACAATGTACTAGTATTACACATTCTATACTACACATTCTACTCTAATTACTACCACTCTAATATATGGTCATACTAATTAATTAGTATATGTCATACACATAACTGGTTCATATGACCTTGTTTGTATATATGTCATATGTTGTTCATATGACCTTGTATATGTCATACACATAACTGGTCATACATATATGGACTTGAGATTCTACACATCTAGCTGCTAACATTTAGTGTCAACATGAATGACATACACATACTGGTTCTATTTATAGTAAATCACAAAGTTAATTTCAGTTTAATACTTTATAGTCAGTAGTCACATCATCATCATCACTTTCATAGTTTGATCATCACTGTCAATCATCAAATTGACAGGTTCTGTGTTCATGCATTTTCTCAGGTGATGCTCACAGGCACACATCTCTGTGCAAGGGAGACCAGCTTTTTTGCATGAACATCTACCCCCTATGCATTTATTAGTTCCGCATCCACGTCTGGTGAGCTTTATCATAGCATCTGGTGCTGGTTTCAGAGTGGTTATGATTGGAACATAGGTACTGTCCTCCATCCTCCAGCCATACCTTTCTGGTGGTGGCAAGTTGGGTTGTGGATTGCGGTCATTACACCAAATCATGGCCTGATAGTGGGCACGTAGGGTATGCTGTTTTAAACAGCTGCAGTTGGTGGTAACCTTTCAGACTCGCCTGTGACCTCTTAAACATCTCCCAACGAAGCTGTCCCACATCCTTTTTTTTGGTCTGTGGCTGGAACAGCTGACAAACAAATTCTTCTAAGGCAGCTTCTGTCTCTCTTGTGGGTGTTATGGTAGAGCCCAGGTTTTTGAAGGCAGTGAGCATGTTTGGAGAAGCCTTCTGCATAACTTTCCAGCAGGTCAGTTTTCCTTTCCCAGCAAACTTTCCTGTTGTATCACAGCCTGTAAAACTGTGAAATCCAGGCAATGCTGCTGCCAGATCTTCCAAGTGCTTCATAGATTGGCCTCAGTGGTCCTATACGTTGGTGTTCTCCTGCTCCTAATATCATGCATGTCTGCTGCCCAAGTTCAGGGAACGACGTAAGGCAAGAATAACACGTCTGTGTCAGGTGAGAGGATGTGAATTACACCTCGAGACTTTGCAGCTTCTAGAGCATGCAGTATCAAGATTGTGTCTGCTTCCTCCTGGGTTGTGGTCAGATGCATCACAGGTTGCTGCTGAGTAGAGTGTACACCATTTTTAGTAGACACAATGACTGATTTTTCACTTTCGGTGAAATGGTTAAGTACCTTCATTGAAAGATACTCTGTGAGACTGCTCTTTGTTTTAGAGCTGCTCAGGAATGTGTTCATAGCTGTTCTGATAGGTGTTTGAGTCCATACACACATAGCTCCGTGAATCCTTGATAGATCCTTTCCGATGATCGCATGTACCCTGTTTCATGTTCTATGTTTTTCATGTTCTATGGACATGCATCATGGTAGCTGCTCATTGGTATCATCCTTATCACAAAGAAGCATAGTTCCTTGTCATAGGATTTTGCAGATGATCTTGTAAATCGTTCTGTGCTGGAAGACTGTCCCTCACTTGTACATGTAGTACTTTTAGGTTATCTGCAGTCTGCTTTTTTGATGGCCGTCCTCCTTTGCTACGCTTTGTGATTAGGCTTGCATCACCTAGTGCCACACTTTTGTCATACCTTTTTTTTGCACCATCCACATTTTTGAACTGACTGTGTCTCTGTAGCAGTTTCTGTGCATGAAGCACCCCATTGTGTCAGCTGTTCTGCTGTAACACTACCTAGTCTGTTGCTGATTGATAGACATTCTGGATCTTGGTAACTGGCCATTCTGTATATGGTCAAGAAGGGTTTCATAAGACTCATCTTCAGGGTTTGTTACCAGATCTCCAGTTGCATTTTGGCACTAATGCACAGTTTATAATCATAGGTTCACATTTCTGCTGCTTTCTTGGTGGCTCTGCCATTTTCCTAAAAACACAAAACATATTCATGTTAGGAACCACCACCGCCCATGCAGTTATAATACATTCTATTATATCAAAGTTTCTCAGCTTATTCTGAAGAAATAATATCATATATAAATAATTGTATTTGTTCATTTAGTTTGTCAACATCTCCACCAGCAATTCTGCATTACCTGAAAAACAATGGATTCTACACAAATTGTTTCAGAATTAGTTTTTTCAATTTGTTTATAATGATGGTCGATTGATGGATGGATGGGCAGATGATGCATTCATGGCAATGATATATGTGTATATAAGCTCTGCTGGTTGACTAATGTCAGCAGAGCTAAATGCATCTAAACAAATGACATCATGGATTTATTTGTCAAAGAATAAAATATTCTATTTGCATGTCTATATTTTACGCTATAATTGGGTATATCACTGGTTTCATAAAGTAGAATATTTTGCCTATTTTTTGCAAATTTGTCCAAATATTTATTTTGTTGTTACTATAATAACTGAAAAGTGTCATAAATTGTTAAAGCTCATCATTCCAATCATTTTGATATGTCACATGATACACTTTACTTCTTAAACAAAACACTGATAGAAAATATACACATTTTTTAATGTTTTTGACGGTTATGCATTGTTTCGTTAAAAAAAAAGGCATAAAACTGAAAATGAAAACTTCCCAACATCTTTCATATCCTTTAGGGATGTCTAAAGGATACAAAAATGTATATAAACAACAGTTGGCAGACCAAAATGTGAACTCAGATTTTTGAACATATGACCCTACACTAGTACTCACATTTTGGCTCCTCATAACTCATTGAATTTCATTCATTTTCAGATCAAATTGACCATAATAATGGCAGAAGTACGACTAGGTTTTGAAGAAAGAAAATGTATCATAAAGTGCTACTGGAAGCACGAAAACATCATGGAAGTGCAAGGACAATTTAGAAGACGTTTCACAAAGATCCACCAACGCGACGCACCATTGCTCGCATCCGAGATAAGTTTGAAACAGATGGAACTGTGCATGACGTCCATAAGGAGCGTTCAAGGAAGACCACGGTCATCAACCACCCCAGCAAAGGAAAATCAATTGCTGGAAACCCTCCATCGATCCCCACGGAAATCTGTACGACAAATGGCTCGTGAGACAGGAATCCCAAAATCAAGCGCCCATCGCATTTTGAAGCGAATTAATTGGAAAAGTTACATTCCAAAATTAATCCATGCTCTAAATGAAGACGATCCTGACCGGAGAGCTGAATTTTGTGAGTGGTACCTGGGCAAATGCAAAGAAGATGCAGCATTTCCATCCAAAATTGTTTGGAGCGATGAGACTGGTTCGTGAGGTTTGGAGTACCACTGAACATCCATAGCAACAGAGGCAGAAACTTTGAAGGTTAAGTAATCCAAGAGCTTTGCTCCATATCTGACATCTGTAAAAGCAGGACAACTCCCTACCACCTGCAAGGAAACGGCTCATGTGAGCGTTTCAACAGGACTATGCATGACCTACTGCGATCACTGACCCCAGCAAAGAAACGGGTATGGCCGAAGTATCTGTCTGAAGTCGTTTATGTGTACAACTGCACACTCACTCATCGACCGGCTATTCCCCATACTACCTCTTCTTTGGGCGGGAACCTAGACTGCCTATTGATCACCTATTGGGACTGAATGAGGGACAGGATTATGGCACGGTTAGTGATTGGGTCACCGATCATTACCTAAGCTTGAAAGAAGCTTTCAACCTTGCATCAGCAAAAACAGAAAAGGAATCATTGAGACGCAAAAGGTTGCACGATCGGCATGCACAGGAGACCGGCTTGTCTGTCAGTGCTCGTGTTTTCTTGAGAGACCGGAGTCATCAGGATCGTTACAAGATTCAGAACGTGTGGAGTCATATCCCACAATGCATCATTGGACGACCGGACCTGGATGGGCATGCCTACTTCGTCGAACCCCTTCAGGTTAATGCCATTCCAAAGACAGTACAGAGGAATGACATTCTCGATGCCAGGGATATTGTCAATGACTCTCATCAAGATCCTCTGCCTATTAGAACAGATGACGCTCCAGAGCAACAACAAGAGAATGCTGAGGTCGATGACAACTCTGAAGATGAGACAGGATATGCACTCTTCATTGCTCCCAATACAGATCCCAAAGTGGGTAGAGATGCTAGTATGGCAAGTGATCAACTTATTGTGTCTTATGTCAGAGTGCATGAAGGACTTCGTATGATAGACACAGCAGGGGCGCAACCTATCACTTCGATAGAGGATGAGGATCCTGCTACTGCCATGCAAGACGCTGATCATTGCGAGTTAGGGACAGAAGAGCAGGCTCAATCTCCAAGGAGAACTACTGGATCGACAGCAGGCCAGCACAGTAATGTTTATCATAAACCTGGATCAGTTTTAGCAGAGGAGTCCCAGTATGCTCAGTCAGTCGATCCGCAGATTCTTGTGAATGTGAGCCAAACCCAGCTCCTGTTAATGCAGATGTTGTCTCGGATTAAGTAACTTTTACCGCAGGTGAATCTTGTGTGATCGCACTGAGAAGTACAACTTGTGTTGTAAGTTTGATTGACGGGGAGTATGTAAGTGGTAATTTGCGAGCATGTATGCCTCGCAGAGTTTCCTCCCATATGTCACATCGTGCTTGAGACTGGCACAGCTTCCTCCCATACATCACATCTGGCATGTTCGGAAAGCTGCTTCCATTTCGACTTTGGGCACGTGGACTTGATCACCGTCAGAAAAAGGGAGATTTAATCGTTGTATGCTGATGTGAGATTCCAACAGATTAATCAGCATTCTCATTTTGCTCTGTACCCTGGTCAGACAATAAGTTCTTTCAGCAATACCGAGATGCTTTATGATTACTCACGTCGTCGGTGTTACTAAACAAATATGGTTGTGTCTTAATGACTTGCATATTGGAATGCAGCAAGTATCAACCGTCATCCTGTTTCTTGCTTAATTCTTCCCGCGTCACAGTACCGGACACATTGCGGTGAAAAGATCTTCGTTCTTCCGTGGGACCGAAACGCGAAGAATTCCATCTCCAGAAAGCGAGGCCTTCGCGCCCTTTCCAGGGAGTGAGTATCGATGGAAGAAGGACCGAGACACGAAGGCCTGCTCACTCTGGCAGGAAGGAAAGAACGAAGGGTCAAAATGTACTCGACACATTGCATCGCTGATTCGATAAAGAAAAATAAAGCAATACAGTACAAGAGAAACATTACTTTACCAGATAGTAATGAAAATTTTAGTCCCACGCTCATATTTTGAGGCAACCAATGAGACCACCTCAAGGGCCAAAACTGTTTTTGCAGGCAATACTAAATGTCAGATTTTTTTTCCTTCACGAACCTATCGGATCATTCTCAGGGCATTCTTCATGTCCTGAGGCCGAAAAAGGGGGACAATTGATTGATAATGGGATGTGTTCAACCAGCTCTGGAACAATGAACAAGAAAGTTAGGGAAGAATGGAACAAAGAACGAGACAACAAAACAGATGATTGTATACAACAAACCAGCCATTTCTCATCCTTTCCAATGATCTCCAACAGGTCATCATGGACCAGTATGGTGAGCTCGTTGGGTCCAAAGTACTGAACATCCACTTGCAATATGAAACCGTCATCTCTATGTCTGCAAAAAACATGTACATGTACATTTGGGAAAGAGACGTGTCTTCAATAACATTCTTATTACCGTTTCATAATTCATCGTTCACCTTCCTTTCTTATCGGCGGAATTGACCGCTTCGAGCTCTTCCATGAGCCTCGACTTCGCCTATACATAAAATTCATCAAGACAGATAGATTTATATGCCAAAAGATGTACCAGGAACCCTGATGAAACCATTTATTATTCCACTGCTCTCTCTCTCTCTCTTTACAAATTTTTTTTTAAGTTACGGATTCCATCATTTCAAACTCTAGAATTCAAGTCCGGAAAAGAAAATGTTTAGTTGCCATTCAATATCGATATGTTTTTTAATAAACTATATATTACATTTTAAAATTATACTCGAAAAATAAATTCTTATTCCCAACCAGCAGACAATCTGTTCTTTGATCCACCTCTTCCTCCCTCCATAATCCCTCCACATTCTGCCAGACTCTCAATCTGAGGTTTCTATCCTAACTTATTCACAGATTTATTTATCAAGAGGTTCCTGATCTCATCACGTCCCTTTGTAGTTACTCATACCCAAGCAGGATGTGGATAGTCCCGTTTCCCGCCTTCACCACCAACTCTTCTCCACAATTTACCCTCTCCCTTTGACCCCCTTGATTTGCAATAAGCTCCTCTTTCTTTCAGTTTATCACTCGCTGTGTGATCCCACACTGCAAGACTCATTCTTTACTGACATCAACTATCAAATCATTCTCTCTCTTTCTCTTTATTTCTCCCTGTTTTGTGGAGATATTAAATGCCACCTTGCCACTTTAATGGGTGATGGGAATTCCACGAACAGCCATAATTCCTTCTGACAAAGCCTTTGAAGAAGCAATCCAAACACAAACTTCCCAACCAACATTTATCCAAAAAATATGAGCTTTGTGTGTTTAACAAATGAAAACAAGGAAGTAATGCTCACGTACGACCTAATGATCCCATCAAGCGTGAACATAGAAAACAAAGCATTGCGACCGGATATAGTAGCGAGAAAATAAGGCATGAGAAGAAAAGACAGCAAAAAGAAGAAGGCATTGCTAATTGGGATGTCAGTACCTGGCGATTTTGGCCAAAACGACGCAGAAATTCAAAAAATGACCAAAGACCAAGACTTCAAAAATGAAGTGAAAAGATCCTGGAAGCTGAAGAATGCCAAAATTGTAACAGTGAGAGTTGGAGCAACTGGAATGAGGAAAAAGAACCTCACAGAGATCTTAAAAACCATGCCTGGGAAGATAACTACAAACTAACTCCAGTTGGAAGCTGTCCGGGGCTCAGTGACAATCCCAAAAAAGCCCTCAGAACAGAACAAGAAAAAAAACTTCACAAATTGGTCGATGAATCGTGATCCCTTACTGAAACGGAGGTGAGTACGTCGAGACCTGGGAGGACTCTGTTCCACCTTCTGAAACCCGCATATGGAGATAACAACCGACACACATACACACACACACACACACACACACACACACACACACACACATTGTTGAAGTGAAGAAAAACGTATGACAATAACAGATCACCACTCCCAAGCAAAGAGAGATACAACCGGCCAGCACGTCCTGTCCGTATTTCACCTCTAAAAACGACTGAACGGCAGCATAATGTGCTACAGCACAAAGAGGGATGTGAATGAATACACAACCACCAAGATGAACAAGCCTTTCTCATGCTGAGAATAGACGTAAACAAAAGAACATGAGATAAATCAATGAAGAATGATCAAGAATGACCAAGAAAAGTCCAGGTGCCTGTTGTTCAACTGTGATGGCAGGGCCTGTGCTCCATGGTAGGACAACGCAGGCATTTAAAAATAAAACAAAGGTCAGGTTATCAAAGACCAAGAATTACAAGATGTAATAATTATCAGTTTTAACCCTGCATCATAATCACACCATCAGGCATGAAATTCTGCAACATCAGATAATTTAAAGGCTTCCTCCAGAGCAGGGCAACCTGGACATTGGATATATCTAAACATGCGATAACTTCTTCATTGCCATAACATCTTTGGCAAAGAGGGAAAATATTTTTTTCCAAAAGTGTTAACGAACGGCTTTTGGGGTCTGTGGAGTTCCATTCATTTGCCGATTGACTGCGATTTTACGTAAAGTACAATCAATCACAATCGCTCAATTCTCATTTCCTCTGAGATTTCACCCTCATCAAATGACACCGCCTCCGTCTCGACCGCTCCCACCTCGTTCATCGCCGCGTCGAGCCAGCCCAGCAGGCAAGGGAATGAAAGGAAAGTCGGAATACGGAGGCAGAGGGGATCCAAAGACCGCATCGCCCACCAGCTGGTTGGAGAGTCGGTTCGAGAATAGGATCGGAACGTAGGGACAATAAAAAGGCAACGAGCGATGCACGTTAACCTCTATGGATAAGAGTCAACGAATGTCTGTATGTCTGTGTCTGTCTCTCCATTTTATCTTTTAAATTGTGAGGGAAAGCGAGGGTATGAAAGATGGGCCCTTTCACAAGTCATTTACATCCCTTTCATCAATGTTCACTCATTGATGCAAGCATCACTCATGCTGACACCTACAACTGTCAATACTTTATTGTGAGAAAATGTTGCATATATTTACACAAGATCTGAAGGTGGGTATTATCTGTGAAAAAGAAATAAAGCCCACATCAAAGTGGAGGTATCCTGGGACTGGGACAATACAAGGTTTGCACATCCACCTGAAGCATAGAGACAGAAAAGGGGGATTCGGAAAGGAAAGCTCAAATCACATATTATTTTAACATTTAACAGGAGATGTTTGGTACGAAACCAAATAGAATCGATTTTTGAGAAATGCGTGCACATGACATCCTCCAGCACATTGTGTTCCTCTTCTCATCTTGGCCTCGAGCCTCATGTGTTTCTCCATTGGCTCACCTTGTGACATCACAATTAATTTCTGATTACAGAAACACAACTAATCATCACAAAGTGTGAAACATGAAGCAAGGTTTACAAGTGAAGGGGAGGATGAGGACTCACAAACGTATTAGAGGAGTGAAGGGAAGTGATTTTATGGGATTCCTAAGGGGATTGTAAATGACATGTAGTCGCCTGTAGCTCCCCATTGAGGCCTGTACGTCTGGTAGATTTTGATCCACACGGATAGGATCGCCGTCCACACCACCACCCCCACGGCAGAACGGATCACATCTGTGAAAGACACCGGATACGTCACTGCTTTAAATGCACACGTTGCCAAGTCTTTGTAATGATGACGTGCAAAGTCAGCTTGTCACAACAACCCATTCAAATCCGGAGCCCTTGGATTAGAGGGATAAAAGAGATTCTGCTTCCTGAGCCGATTCTGCACTTAAAATTACTCACTAATGCTGTCTCTCTGCCACGGTGAGTGAACACCAATCTATTTTATCAAATAAGAACAGAAACACGGGACAAAGCAAATAATTACAATGAAAAAAAAGTTACATCATTTAATCTCAAATTTTAACACTAAACAATGGTGAATGGATACAAATCACTGCTGAGGCATTTTAATTGTTTTTATCATGTTTTACACAGGTATGAGCTTCATTGAGGCTGGCAGGATGGCCTAGAGGTACACACAATCACCTCTGAGCTGTCTAGCCTGGGTATGAATCCTGACGCAGCTATAAATTGTCATCCCAGCGTTTCGCAGGCAGAGTGATTCATCAAAGTGTGTGCTGTCCCTCGGATGGATGTCAAGCTGGGCATCCCACCTCCTGCCATTGCTTGGCACACCTTGGTTTCGCAAAGAGTAGGCAAGTTATTGCCGGCTTCCTAAACAAATTACAACTCCTTGCCCTCGCTCACTGGTGGGAAAGCAACGGCAAACCCCTGTCCCGCTCGGCAGTAATAAGTACACAGGTGCACAGTGAGGGCGTGGACCTTAGCTCAGGTAGTTGTACCAATGAGTAGGTAACGTGGCTGTGGACACGAGGACCCTGCTCGGTGCTATTGCATTTTCCAGAGTCCGCGGTTGCTTGACAACCCGTCCAGTTGCGGAGTTATTCGTAGTTGGCCTCAGGGTCGGTTGTGCCGGCAGGTCTGAGTACGCACCTCGCGAGCCCGGCGCGTATGCGAATGCCTCAACAATATAATGGAAGGAAAATATGTTGTACGTTTCAGCTACTCCTCCAATAGGATTTGACCTCAGAGGCTGAAATGTTCAGGGATTAATGAGGGCACCCTGAAATCGTTGCATGGCAAGTTTCATTTGACTCCATCAAATTGAACAAATAAATAAATAAATAAAAAATCCACCCATCTTGGCATTTTCTTCTTTCAAAGGGGGGGGGGCAGGGGAAGGGAGGGGGAGCAATTGGAATTATCCGAGTGATATAACCACAATGTATTGTCTATGCACATACGCAGTACGCATGTTTTTACTTCATGTACGTAACCTGGTTATTTCTATTTTCTGGAGCGATCGAGGCAGCAGTCCGTTGCTTATACACCGCCCAAATAAAAGGATTTGTCAGAAGAATGCATTGCATGTTGGAATAAGGTTGCCCATAGGGTGGCGTCCTCTTGCTATGGTATCAATAACCATAAAGATAATAACAAGACCCATTGACTGCTCCCATAGAGTGGGTGCTTCTATTGACGAATCTGGCAGCCATTTGCACACAAACAGACAGCAGTCCCCCAGTTCAGTTATTTTGATAAGTATGTGTTTATAGTCAGGGTCCCGTCCTTCTGTCTAATGGGTTAATTTCATGTGTGCGCTGCGGGTTTCTTATAGTCAGTTTTTTTTTTTACATTAAATCTCCCCTTCGCTCCTGCCACCATCGGCCTTTCTCACGCGCATGCGTGCCGAGCACAGACGTGGGCGGGGCTTCCATCGCCTCAGATCGGAGCCCCGCTCCAAAAAAGGGCATGGACTGTTTCCTCTGCCCAATGAGCCAAGAGCGAGCATCGCATGCGCGCCCCAGCCAATAAGAAGCCAGAACGCCCAGGAATAAGTCGGGTGGTGAGAGGTCGGTCTGTGTGGCTTGGTCTTGGTTCAAGCGGTCTTGGTCGTGGTTCAAGAGGTCTTGGTCGTGGTTCAAGTGGCCTTGGTCTTGGTGGTCGTGTGGTCGGTCGAGTGAGAAAGGTTCGTGTCTGGGCTCGCCGCCATTGCCCCTGTTTCACCCCACGTTGGGCGCCGTATCCTCATTGCCGAGTCTGGAGTCTCGGCTGCTCGCCATCCAAGCTTCCACGGACCACGGGTCCCACACGTGCAGTCGCGGGCCTAACCGCACGAGGCGGCCAGGTAC
>CM068956.1:148312234-148325898 GCA_035128595.1 Eptatretus atami | reverse complement strand
CTCCCCTCTCTCTCATCTCTCCTACCTCACCCCATGGCTTCCAGGCCGTTGTATCGAAATACGAAACCGTGCACAAACACTTGGTCTCGATTGTCAGATGCAAAATGAATCTCCGTCCCTCACTTGTTTGTTGAGCTCGTGATATAAAAACAATTAAAGCCAACCAATATTGTTTTTGAGAGAACCACCTTAAAATCTTTAACATTCCACAACTACACAGTAGATTACCCCACACCAACACGTTGTGTCCACATATGTGGGTGAGCAGAGTGAACTTTTGAAAATTCTCCGAAACAGCACATTATTATTTATTTGGAGCCCCAGCATCGTGCCTGCAATTGTTGAAGCAGGCATCTTTTGATCGCCATCTCGATGATAAAATCATGACAGTAATGGATATTTTACACGAGTCATGGAGTTACGTACACTCATCAACCTTCAGTCACCCATCGTATGGACAACAGGCACAGCTCGAGTCAACGAAGCCATTCAGACTTGGTCATGAGCAGATGATCACGACTCGCATCATTTGTACAATCTGCGAAGCAGCTTATGAACACTACTCAAAGTCTCAAACAAACAACGTCAAGTCCAGGTTATGGTACTGCAAGTGGTAATTTGTGAGTAATACGCCTTGCGGAGTTTCCTCCCAGACGTCAACATCCGGCATGTTCGGAAATTCCGCCATTCATCTTGGCGCGGTGGACTGATCCACTGCCCCAGAAAACGGGAGATTTAACGTGGTTTGCTGAATGTGAGGCGAATGGATCAATCAGATTCTCATTTGCTCTGCAACCCTGTTCTGACAAGGGTAAGTCCTTTAGCAATACCGAATGTTTGTGATTATTACTCACATCGTTATTACGAAACCAATCTGGTTGGGTCTTAATGACGATGCATTTTATTCAATTGTAAAACGGAACTTAACATACATTATTTATTGATCTATGTGAGTAAAAGTTATTTCAATTGATTGTGGGTCTCGTGCAGTGTTGGTTTGATGTGATTAACTAATTAAAATCCCACACGTCACTGTTACTGAATTGTTGGTTCATGTTGTAATGAAGGTTTGGTTGTCCATGTGTGCCCTTTGTGCACGTCTTGCCGAAGTGTGTACGTCATGTCTGCCCCTGATGTATCATGGTTGCATTGCGGTCAAGCCTGTAGGCTTGTATTTGGGATGCCATTGTAGTGCAATACTCTATGTATTATTGTAAACATGAAGCATCATTCATTCATTGCTTGAGGTTATATTCATCGCTACCTTACGATATGTATCTGCTGAATTGTATTTGTATCATTTAAGTTCTTCCATTACCTGCATATTGAATACAGCAAGTATCAACCGTCATCCTTTGTCTTGCTCATTCTCCCGTGTCACATTAAATGGTGTCAGTGAGTGGCATATTCAACTCTCCCTCTCATGTGCAGCAACCAGTACGAGGCACGTCCCCAAAAGACTGATGGCGAGGCGACCAGTCAGCTATCGTTGGTGCTTCGATCACAGCTAATGTGGACTGATTCCTGCTGAAAAATCAGAGATCTGAACCTTAACTTGCTGTTGTTTTGTGATTGGACCCTGTTAAGTATATGAGCTATTCTCTTCTACCTGATGAATCCTTGCTCCTTGAAATGGAGAAATTCCTGCTAAGCTCCTGAGAAAAAATCTAATTATCTGCTTATGTTGAATTGAATTTGAACTGTCATAATTACTCATGATTTGATTTTCCCACCACTGTACATTTGAGAACTTGTCATTGGGACATTATGCTACCCCAGAAGAATTAGGAAACTGCTATGCTTAGGTTAAAGGAAGAGTTAAAGTAGAGAGAAACAAAGTTCGCAGAACAGAAAAAGACGCTCAGATGCAATAGCAGAGACTCGCAACCTCGTTCGAGAGCTTTGGGGCAAAGACGAGCAAAGACTACCAAGGCCAGCCTCAAGTGCAGGTTCAACTTCAAACTGCAAGAACGTTTAATAATTGTGTCATCTTCACACAAATTGAGCATTTTCATGACAAAACCTGAAAAGTCAAGTGACCTTACAATGCAGGACCGAGTGTCGATTTCGTTGTCAGCTGGGCTATTTCAGAATTTAAACACAAACAGCAAGTCGCTTTTATTCTGGACTCCTATTTTAAAAAGCTGTGACAGGAAATTATTGGAGGTGAGAAGGGTTTAGTTGAAGATCCTGAGAAATATGGAGTTCTTTTAAATTTTTGCCGAGGTAACACCCTATCACCGGCTCCAAGAATAGTTTTTTGCCATACCGCCAAGGAGATGAGAGAACCTTCTGACGTTTCACTTAAGCTGGTGACATCTCTGATAAATATCTGTAGGATGCCGCTTTTAAAACTAGCCAAGAGCAAGCACACTAAAGGGATGATTTAGCTGGTGCTGTAAGAGATGAAAACCCTACAAGAGAAATTTGCCATCTTAACATAATCCTCTTTGAATGAGCTACTTGAACACTCAAATAGACCAAAACAGTGGTTAGGTGTTTGTTCAGAAACTGCAGTCAAGACAAGCCACACTGCAAAGAAGTCAGCTGCCAGAAACGGCTATGCTGAAAGTTAAATTGCGAAAGGGAATTAAGAGTAAGGTGAACAGCTTTCAGCCCAGGCAGGCAGCATCCAAATCGAGAAGCTACGCAGAACTCAGAGATCATTGTTTGGAGCTGCCTGGCAATATGGGCCATTCCGACAGAACAATGGTCCCTGACGCTGCTGGGATGCGGGTCGACTGAACATCCTCACAGGACTGTCTGCGTCAGGGGAGATCTGCGCAGGCAAATGGAATTTCGCCAGTAGATACTTTAAACTAGCAGCAGCCTGTTCATGGGCCGCTGGCAGATAAACAGAGGGACAAGGCTCAATATTACAGAAAGCAGTGACAGGGCCCGGAAGTTGGGGTCATGATTGCGGACCCTGGAACCAAGCCCGTTAATACAGCGACGCAGATATCCACTATTGCCGAATCCTTTTTAGAGAACATCTTGTTCAAAGGAAGTAGAGTTGCAAGAATGTTCATGCATTTCTACATATATCGGGCCCACAAGGACTTTCTGTTCCCTACTTGGGATGTCAAGTGCATTCCAACTCTGCTGGGAAGAATATTTCCACAATGGATTTCTTGTTGTTCATGATAGGCTGTACCCCTGTATTCTCAATGCAAAAGGCGTTTCTTGGTTATCAGATGTAATATTTTGAATCGTGTATCGAAATGTACTCAGGGATCAGATAGTCACATTCTAAAGAACCTCGTCCAGAATTCGGAAAAAAATGCGGCTTCTTGTGGCCATGCTTAATGAAATGGATGCTGGCAACGGACAGAGGATGACACTGTATCAGAGTTTGAGCACAAGGGAGAAAGCCTGTATGGGCTTTCCAGCGTACGAACATTGTCGTGATAATGGATCACTTAGCCTAGCAAAGAGACAAAGCTATGAAGGATTAATGGAAACATGCTGTAATTAGCACATTGCGCCCACTTCCCAATGGCTTAGTTGTCGTCCTCACAGTGACATCTTAAGTAATGGTTGTGTGTCTGTTCAAATGGCAAACTTTGGGTGACAAAGATGTGTAACCTAAAACCCAGGAATGCCAGTGCTGTGTACGAGATTTATGTTTAATCCGGAAGTTGAAGTCAGTCAAGTGATGACAATGAAGTCTCCATTGAGGAATCTCTGCAGAACAGGAAACCGTCTGCCTTCCTTCCAAACATTATGACAAGATGCATTTTGTAATGGTCTTGACACAAGCAACAGCGTCAGCATTTGGAGTTTGGCCAAACATGTTTCGGTTTTCACAGAACAGATGACGGCCATTGGCTGTTGTGATGAATCACTCATCAAATTTTGGTATCAAAACAACGTCCCGGTGAAGTTCCACATCGACGTTGTGCTTGCTGCGGTTACAGTGGGAGAAGTTTGAAAGCAACTAAAGCGATGGCTGTAAGTAAAGGGATCATCAGAGAGTCGGCTAAACCCCTTAGCCATCACCTGTGGTCCGAGCGAGAAGAAGGATGGGGAGTTTAGTATGTGTGTGACCTATAGGGCACTCAACATGCAGACTCACAGGGATGCCTACCTTTACCCAGAATAAGGAAGCCTTACAAAGTACTCAATGGATCAAATTACATTTGCAGCCTTGATCTTGCTCATAGATTTACAAAGTTCCCTCGCAATCAGAGGATTGTGGAGAGATCTGTATTTTAGGGTGGGACAGAATCTTCTGAATTTGCCTGCAGATGTATTTTGGGCCTTTCAAATGCCCCAGCCACTTCATGAAAACTAATGGACAGAGTATTTTGGTGATGAAAATTTCCAAGACTGTTGCATTTACCTTCGACGACATATTGGTTGTTTGTCCGACATTCGAAAGCAGACTTTGAGGAGATTGGATATGGTGCTAACCCGCTTGCGAACTTGAACTTTAGGTGAACCGCAGAAATGTTACTATTGAGAACAGCTCCATTATTATTTAGGACATTCATGCAGCAAGGACGGTATGTCGCCTGCACCTCGAGAAGACTCGAGCAGTGATGGAATGGAGGAAACCAAACACCGAAGCAGGAACTTCGAGGATTCAAAGCCTCACTGAGTTAACTATCACCACTTTGTTCCAGATATGCAGCATTTGCTGCTACCATTGCACATCTCCTCTTTGGATCTTCGAAGAAATGCAAAGGCAACGTCAAGAAGCCTGTGAAAATCAGACAATCGCCTTTCAAACAATGTTGGACTTTGCGAATGCATAACTGTTTTTGTCCAATGTTGAAGAGTGACTGTGTAGCCCACCAGTTCTTGTCATACTGATTTTGGCAGCCATTCATAGCTGAAATAGATGCAAGTTTTCAAGGCTCGGGGCTGTTCTTTCACAGAAGCAAGGGACAGGAGCGCTGTCATCACCTACGCTTTGTGGAAGGTCTTGAGGAAGCACAGAGATCAATGCAAAACTACAGTCGTATGAAATCAGTTACTCGCTTTACTTGGGCTGTCAAGAAGGTTCAGAGATATGGCTGATGGTGCGAAGGTTGTTGTAATACACCTGATAACAATCCTCTTAGTATCTCAACTTTTTCAAACATACAAAGCGTGGAGCCACTGAGTCCAGATGCGGCTGCAGAACTTAGTCCGAGTTCCGAATTTCTATTAAATACCATTCAGGACAAAGCATAGAAATATGGATGCATTGAGCAGAAACTGACCATGGAATCGGCCAACTACAGTACGATCCAAGAAGTCTTTCTGGAAATTATGTCACATGAAACTTCAACACGCTGTCTCCCCGAAATTAGGGAACAGTTTCACAGAACGTATTGCCTCGAGTTTGGGAACAAGGAGATCCTGTCGCGTCCAAATAACACAGCCCCTCTGCCCTTTATACTCCACGAACTATCCCACACATGGAGCTTGACAAGGTTCAGAAGAAGCGATCCAACATCAGCAGACGTTCACATTTTTGGACGAGAGAAAGCAGTGTCCTATTTCAATCTGAACTTACCAAAGAGGCCCGAAGTCTGTAAGAAAACTTCTCCGATCTTGGAACCGATATCATAGAAAGCGTCTGCATCCTATCAAAGCAACGCGGCTCAATGGAAGAAGCTAGACCAGCTCTTACTCCAGTCATCTCTCAAGAAGCAGAGTGTTTAACTGAAAGTCCACGCGAAGTCAGGACACAAGGAGCCACACCACACCTATGAGCTTCTGTGGACGAATTTACTGGGTTGGAATGGAGGCAGATGTAAGGAAAACCACTGCCATGGATGTTCCAGGTGCACCCTGTCCAAGTTGAGGCCGAAAGGGTGAAACCAACTCTTGGGATCGCCATTGCAAAAAAAAAAAACCCTTTCAAGTGATGGCGATGATGATACTGTTCTGAAAAGTCTTGTGCGTCTAGAAAAACATCCTTGTGATACTAATGTGTTCACAAAGTATATTCAAGCAGTGGCGACTCCAGACCAAAAGCTACTACAGTGGCAAGAGTGCTGTGAGACTGGTCGTGAGGTTTGGAGTAACCATGAACTATCCATAGAACGCAGCGCAGAACTTTTGAAGGTTGAAGTAATGCAGAGCTTTTGCTCCATATCTGACATCTGTAAAAGCAGGACAACTGCCTACCACCTGCAAGAGAACGGTCATTGAGCTTTCAACAGGACTATGCATGACTAGCTGCGCTCACTACGCCAGCAAAGAAACAGTGGTATGGCCGAAGGTATTGTCTGAAGTCGTTATGTGTACAACTGCACACTCACGTCTCGATCGTCGAGCTATTCCCAATACTACTCTTCTTTGGGCGGACCTAGACGCTCTATGATCACTATTGGGACTAATGAGGGACAGGATTATGGCACGGTTAGTGATTGGGTCACGGATCATTACTAAGCTTGAAATGAAGCTTTCAAGCCTTGCATCAGCCAAAAACAGAAAAGGAATCTTGAGACGCAAAAGGTTGCACGATCGGCATGACAGGAAGACCGGCTTGTGCTGTCAGTGCTAGGTGTTTTCTTGAGAGACCGGAGTCATCAGCGATTCGTACAAATTCGAACGGTGAGTCATATCCACAATGCATCATTGACGACCGGACGGATGGGCATGCTACTTAGTCGAACCTTTCGGGAATCATTCCAAAGACAGTACAGAGGAATTGACATTCTCGATGCCAGGGGATATTGTTGCATGACCCTCATCAGATCCTCGCCTGATTAGAACAGATGACGCTCCAGCAACAACAAAGAAAATGCTGAGGTCATTGGAACAACTCTGAAGATGAGACAGATATGCATCTTCATTGCTCAATACAGATCCCAAAGTGGGTAGAGATGCTAGTATGGCAAGTGATCAACTTATTTGTTTATGTTCAGAGTGCATGAAGGACTTCGTATGATAGGACACGCACGGGAGGAACCTATCACTTCGTAGAGATGAGGATCCTGCTACTTGCGATGCAGAGCTGATCATTGCGAGTTAGGGACAGAAGAGCAGGCTCAATCTCCAAGAGATAACTGGATCGAAGCAGGCCAGCACAGTTAAATGTTTTATTCATAAACCTGCGAATCAGTTTTAGCAGAGGAGTACCAGTATGCTCAGCAGTCGATTCGCAGATTCTTTGTAATGTGAGCCAAACCAGCTCCTGTTTAATCGCAGATGTTGTCTCGGATTAAGTAACTTTTACCGCAGGTGAATCTTGTGTGATCGACTGAGAAAGTACACTTTGTGTTGTAAGTTTTGATTGCGGGAGTATGTAAGTGGTAATTTGCGAGCATTATGCTCGCAGGAGTTTCCTCATATGTCACATCAGCGGGTTGAGAACTGGCGCACATGCTCCTCCATACATCACATCTGGCATGTTCGGGAAAGCTGCTATCCATTTCGACTTTGGGCCGTGGACTTGATCACCGTCAGGAAAGGAATTTAAATCGTTGTATGCTGATGTGAGATTCCAACAGATTAATCAGCATTCTCATTTCTCTGTACCCTGGTCAGACAATAAGTTTTTCAGCAAAACCGAGATGCTTTGATTACTCACGTCGTTGTGTTACTAAACAATACTGGTTGTGTCTTAATGACTTGCATATTGGAATGCAGCAAGTATTCAACCGTCATCCTGTTTCTTGCTTTAATTCTTCCCGCGTCACAGTACGCGGACACATTGCCGTGAAAAGATCTCGTTCTTCCGTGCACCGAAAAAGCCGAAGAATTCATCTCCAGAAAGCGAGGCCTTCGCGCCCTTTCAGGGAGTGAGTATCGATGGAAGAAGGACCGAGACACAAGGCCTGCTCACTCTGGCAGGAAGGAAAGAACGAAGGGTCAACAATGTACTCGACACATTGCATCGCTGATTCGATAAAGAAAATAAAGCAATACAGTACAAGAGAAACATTACTTTACCAGATAGAATGAAAATTTTAGTCCCACGCTCATATTTTGAGGCAAGCAATAGGACCACCTCAAGGGCCAAAACTGTTTTTGCAGGCAATACCTAAATGTCAGATGTTTTTTTCCTTCACGAACCATCGGATCATTCTCAGGCATTTCATGTCCTGAGGCCGAAAAGGGGACAAATGATTGATTAATGGGATGTGTTCAACCAAGCTCTGGGACAATGAACAAGAAAGTTAGGGAAGAATGGAACAAAGAACGAGACAACAAAACAGATGATTGTATACAACAAACCAGCCATTTCTCATCCTTTCCAATGATCTCCAACAGTCATCATGGACAGTATGGTGAGCTTGTTGGTCCAAAGTACTGAACATCCACTTGCAAATGAAACCGTCATCTCTAGTCTCCAAAAACATGTACATGTACAGTTGGGAAAGAAGTGTTCTTTCAATAACATTCTTATTACCGTTTCATAATTCATCGTTCACCTTCCTTTCTTATCGCGGAATTGACCGCTTCGAGCTCTTCATGAGCTCGACTTCGCCTATACATAAATTCATCAAGACAGATAGATTATATGCCAAAAGATGTACCAGAACCCTGATGAAACCATTTATTATATCCACTGCTCTCTCTCTCTCTCTTACGAATTTTTTTTTAAGTTACGGATTCCATCATTCAAACTCTAGAATTCAAGTCGGAAAAGAAAATGTTTTATGCCATTCAATATCGATATGTTTTTTAATAACTATATATTACATTTTAAATTATACTCGAAAAATAAATTCTTATCCCAACCAGCAGCAATCTGTTCTTTTGATCCACCTCTTCCCCCTCCATAATCCCTCCAATTCTGCCAGACTCTCAATCTGAAGTTTCTATCCTAACTTATTCACAGATTTATTTATCAAGAGGTTCCTGATCTCATCACGTCCCTTTGTAGTACTCATACCCAAGCAGGATGTGGATAGTCCCGTTTCCCGCCTTCACACCAACTCTTCTCCACAATTTACCCTCTCCTTTGACCCCTTGATTTGCAATAAGCTCCTCTTTCTTCAGTTTATCACTCGCTGTGTGACCACACTGCAAGACTCATTCTTTACTGACATCAACTATCAAATCATTCTCTTCTCTTCTCTTTATTTCTCCCTGTTTTGTGAGATTATAAATGCCCCTTGCCAACTTTAATGGGTGATGGGAATTCCACGAACAGCCATAATTCCTTCTGACAAAGCCTTTGAAGAAGCAATCAAACAAACAACTTCCAACCAACATTTATCCAAAAATATGAGCTTTGTGTGTTTAACAAAATGAAAACAAGGAAGTAATGCCACGTCACGACCTTAATGATCCATCAAGCTGTGAACATAGAAAACAAACATTGCGACCGGATATAGTAGCGAGGAAAATAAGGCATGAGAGAAAAGACAGCAAAAAGAAGAAGGCATGCTAATTGGGATGTCAGTACCTGGCGATTTTGGCCAAAACGACGCAGAAATTCAAAAAAATGACCAAAGACCAGACTTCAAAAATGAAGTGAAAAGATCCTGGAAGCTGAAGAATGCCAAAATTGTACAGTGAGAGTTGGAAGCAACTGAATGAGGAAAAGACTCACAGAGATCTTAAAAACCATGCCTGGAAGATAACTACAAACTAAATCCAGTTGGAAGCTGTCCGGCTCAGTGACAATCCCAAAAAAGCCCTCAGAACACAAACAGAAAAAAAAAACTTCCAAATTGTGTCGCTGGAATCGTGATCCCTTACTGAAACGGAGGTGAGTACGTCGAGACTGGAGGACTCTGTTCCACTCTCTGAAACCCGCATATGAGATAAGACATGAAAACACCACACACACACACACACACACACACACACACACACACACACACACACACACACACATTGTTGAAGTGAAGAAAAACGTATACAATAACAGATCACCACTCCAAGCAAAGAGAGATACAACCGGCCAGCACGTCCTGTCCGTTATTCACTCTAAAAACGACTGAACGGCAGCATAATGTGCTACAGCACAAAGGGGATGTGAATGAATACACAACCACCAAGATGAACAAGCCTTTCTCATGCTGAGAATAGACGTAAACAAAAGAACATGAGAATAAATCAATGAAGAATGATCAAGAATGACCAAGAAAAGTCCAGGTGCCTGTTGTTCAACTGTGATGCAGGGCCTGTGCCCATGGTAGGACAACGCAGCATTTAAAAATAAAACAAAGTCAGGTTATCAAAGACAAGAATACTAAGATGTAATAATTATCAGTTTTAACCTGCATCATAATCACACCATCAGGCATGAAATTCTGCAACCTCAGAGAATTTAAAGGCTTCCTCCAGAGCAGGCAACCTGGACATGGATGATATTCTAAACATGCGATAACTTCTTCATTGCCCATAACATCTTTGGCAAGAGGGAAAAATATTTTTCCAAAAGTGTTAACGAACGGCTTTTGGGTCTGTGGAGTTCCATTCATTTGCCGATTGACTGCGATTTTACGTAAAGTACAATCAATCACAATCGCTCAATTCTCATTTCCTCTGAGATATTCACCCTCATCAAATGACAACCGCCTCCGTCCGACGCTCCCACCTCGTTCATCGCCGCGTCGAGCCAGCCCAGCAGGCAGGAATGAAAGGAAAGTCGGAATACGGAGCAGAGGGATCCCAAAGACCGCATCGCCCACCAGCTGGTTGAGAGTCGGTTCGAGAATAGGATCGGAACGTAGGGACAATAAAAGGCAACGAGCGAGTGCACGTTAACTCCTATGGAGTAAGAGTCAACGAATGTCTGTATGTCTGTGTCTGTCTCTCCATTTTATCTTTAAATGTGAGGGAAACGCGAGGGTATGAAAGATGGGCCCTTTCACAAGTCATTACATCCCCTTTCATCAATGTTCACTCATTGATGCAAGCATCACTCATGCTGACACCTACAACTGTCAATACTTTATTGTGAGAAAATGTTGCATATTTACACAAGATCTGAAGGTTGGGTATATCTGTGAAAAGAAATAAAGCCCACATCAAAGTGGAGGTATCCTGGGACTGGGACAATACAAGTTTGCACATCCACCTGAAGCATAGAGACAGAAAAGGGGGATCTCGGAAAAGAAAGGCTCAAATCACATATTTTTTAACATTTAACAGGAGATTTTGGTACGAAACCAAATAGAATCGATTTTTGAAAAATGCTGCACATGACATCCTCCAGCACTTGTGTTCCTCTTCTCATCTTGCCTCGAGCCTCATGTGTTTCTCCATTGGCTCACCTTGTGACATCACAATTAATTTCTGATTACAGAAACACAACTAAATCATCACAAAGTGTTTGAAACATGAAGCAAGTTTACAAGTGAAGGGGAGGATGAGACTCACAAACGTATTAGAGGAGTGAAGGGAGTGATTTTATGGGATTCCTAAGGGGATTGTAATACATGTAGTCCCTGTAGCTCCCCATTGAGGCCGTGTACGTCTGGTAGATTTTGATCCCAACGGATAGGATCGCCGTCCACACCACCACCCCCACGGCAGAACGGATCACATCTGTGAAAGACCACGGATACGTCACTGCTTAAATGCACACGTTTCCAAGTCTTTGTAATGATGACGTGCAAAGTCAGCTTGTCACAACAACCCATTCAAATCCGGAGCCCTTGGATTAGAGGATAAAAGAGATTCTGCGTTCCTGAGCGATTCTGCACTTAAAATTACTCACTAATGCTGTCTCTCTGCCACTGGTGAGTGAACACCAATCTATTTATCAAATAGAACAGAAACACGGGACAAAGCAAATAATTACAATGAAAAAAAGTTACCATTTAATCTCAAATTTTAACACAAACAATGGTGAATGATACAAATCATGCCGAGGCCTTTTAATTGTTTTTATTCATGTTTTTACCACAGGTATGAGCTTCTTGAGGCTGGCAGGATGCCTAGAGGTACACACAATCACTCTGAGCTGTCTAGCCTGGGTTTGAATCCTGACCAGACTATAAATTGTCATCCAGCGTTCGCAGCAGAGGGATTTCATCAAAGTGTTGCTGTCCTCGATGGATGTGTCTAAGCTGGGCATCCCACCTCCTGCCATCTTGGCAGGACCTTGGTTCGCAAAGAGTAGGCAAGTTATTGCCGGCTCCTAAACAAATTACAACTCTTGCCTCGCTCACTGGTGGAAAGCAACCGGCAAACCCCTGTCCCGCTCGGCAAGTATAAGTACAACAGGTGCACAGTGAGGGCGTGACTTAGCTCAGGTAGTTGTACCAATGAGTAGGTAACGTGGCTGTGGACACGAGGACCCTGCTCGGGTGCTATTGCATTTTCCAGAGTCCGCGGTTGCTTGACAACCCGGTCCAGTGCGGAGTATTCTAGTTGCTCAGGTCGGTTGTGCCGGCAGGTCTGAGTACGCACTCGCGAGCCCGGCGCGTATGCCAATGCCTCAACAATATAAATGCGAAGGAAAATATGTTGTACGTTTCAGCTACTCCTCCAATAGATTTGACCTCAGAGGCTGAAATGTCAGGGATTAATGAGGGCACCCTGAAATCTGCATGTGCAAGTTTCATTTGACTCCATCAAATTGTAAAAATAAATAAATAAATAAAAAATCCACCATCTTGGCATTTTCTTCTTTCAAAGGGGGGGGGGGCAGGGGGAGGGAGGGGGAGCAATTGGAATTATTTCCGAGCTGAATACCACAATGTATTGTCTATGCACATACGCAGTACGCATGTTTTTACTTCATGTCGTAACCGGTTATTCTATTTTCCTGGAGCGATCGAGCAGCAGTCCGTTGCTTATACACCGCCCAAATAAAAGGATTTGTCAGAAGAATGCATTGCATGTTGGAATAAGGTTGCCCATAGGGTGGGCTCGGTATCTTAGGGTATCATCCCCGTTGCTATAGGGTATCAATAACCATAAAGATAATAACAAACCCATTGACTGCTCCATAGTGGGTGCTTCTATGTGACGAATCTGCAGCCATTGCACACAAACAGACAGCAGTCCCCGCAGTTCAGTTATTTTGATAAGTATGTGTTTATAGTCAGGGTCCCGTCCTTCTGTCTAATGGTTAATTTCATGTGTGCGCTGCGGGTTTCTTATAGTCAGTTTTTTTTTTTACATTAAATCTCCCCTTCGCTCCTGCCACCATCGGCCTTTCTCACGCGCATGCGTGCCGAGCACAGACGTGGGCGGGCTTCCATCGCTCAGATCGGAAGCCCCGCTCCAAAAAAAGGGCATGGACTGTTGTTCTCTGCCCAATGAGCCAAGAGCGAGCATCGCATGCGCGCCCAGCCAATAAGAAGCCGAACGCCCAGGAATAAGCGGGTGGTGAGAGTCGGTGTCTGTGTGGCTTGGTCTTGGTTCAAGCGTCTTGGTCGTGGTTCAAGAGGTCTTGGTCGTGGTCAAGTGGCCTTGGTCTTGGTGTCGTGTGGTCGGTCGAGTGAGAAAGGTCGTGTCTGGGCTCGCCGCCATGCCCCTGTTTCACCCACGTTGGGCGCCGTATCCTCATTGCGAGTCTGGAGTCTCGGCTTGCTGCACACAGCTTCCACGGCCACGGTCCACGTGCAGTCGCGGGCTAACCGCACGAGGCGGCCAGGTACCGGACAGACCCTGGTCCCCAGCTCGCCTTTCCCTCCTGGGCTGAGGGGCCGAATAAAGACCCACGGGGTCCATTTCTTTTTGTGTGCGTGTCTGTGGCGCCCGTCCTGTAAGTAGAGACTGCTAAGTGCCTGTGTTCATTGTAAATTGCATTTCTT
>CM068956.1:148264567-148279029 GCA_035128595.1 Eptatretus atami | reverse complement strand
CTCTCAGACTCTGGAAAAATCATCCTTATCTCTTTGAGGACTCCCCCCTGTCATACCATTCTACATCCCTCAGACCTGCAAGCAGCAGCGTTCTTCGCTCACCACTGCAGACCTGCGGATAAATATCACAAACTGGTCCACACGTGAACACGTATTTCATCCGGGAAAGAATCTCACACTCTCCGTATGTCTCTCCGAAAAGACCATTTGGACCCCCCACCCCCGCCCCCTATCTACTTTTCTCAACAATCCTCTGGAGAAGTCCCTTTCTTTCAAGCTTCTGGGTCTCCACTATCTACCATGATCTTTCCTGGGAAAGCGACATTTCCAACCTCGCCTCCAAAGCCAGTCACCGACTGGGAATCCTCCGTCGTGCAAAGTCCTTCTCGGCCCACTTAGCTCCTGACCACTTACAAAGCTTTCATTCGCAAGCCTGATGGAGTACTGCTCTCCCCTCTGGGCTGGTGCTCATGCCTCCCACCTTTCTCGCTTCACGCTGTTGGAAAACCAAGCATTTCGGATCATTGGTATCTCCATGATGAGGCGGAGTTTTTGGGCTCTCACTCTCTCACCGCAGCAGGTTGGTGTGTTCTTTTGGTCTTTCCAACGTCTCCTCTCTGTCTCGCCCCCCCCCCCCCCCCTGCTCTGTCTGCGATTTGTGCCTACCAGGCGCGTGGGAAGGGGGTGGCTGAGGGTGCTGCAGCACCCCCTAGCTGCGGGCAGAGGAGCACAGCACCTCCTGCCTGCAAAAAAAAGTCTTTTTTAGATCCTCGTGGAGGATCTCCAAGTCTTACTCACGTTGTTGTTCTTGTGGACTTTTTTGTTTCACAGCCTACTGGTTTCATCGAAACTTCCCAAACCTGGCATATATATGTAAAAAATACCCTGCACAGACAGTAACTGTCTCCGATTTTGAAAATTCCTCCCAGAAAAAAAGTTATGACGTCAAAATATCTCCGCTAATGGAAATCACCAAAAAAATTATCTCCGAAATAGGGCAAGCTTTTTAATGATGTTTGCGGGAATCGAACAGGGCATTAGCAGCGATGAATCACCGCACATATGATACATCACTATGACGTCATATCAATTTTTATGATGTTCATTCCTTTTTTGACATTTTGTTTCACAACCAGAGTTTTCATCGGATCTTCGTGAAACTTGCCATGTATACACAGAAGCCCACGCGCAGGCAGTAACCATCTCCGATTTTGGAAATTCTTCCTAGAAAAAAAGTTGACGTCATAATATCGCCCTCATGGAAATCGCCTATACCATTATCCCGAAACTAGGCAAGCTGTTTGAACTTTGTTTGCGGGAATCAAGCCGGCATTAACACAGATAATTATCGCAAACCTGATACATCACAATGACGTCATATTCGTTTTTATGACGTCATAATTAAGAGGACGAGGATCTTAGCTCATTCGAGCTTGTTTATATTAAATATATATTTAAAACTATATAATAAATAATTTTGCTTTGGGGAAGAAAATATAAGTTAAAAAAAAATGTGTTTGTTAGTTTTTAGTGATCACAACATGGAGATCTTGCTACGGGGTTGAGGTTCACGACGATCTAACACCATCGCTAAAATAGACATCACCTCAGCACCCCCACTCAAAATACCTTCCCACGCGCCTGGTCCCCACCCATATTTCCGCAAGGCGCTAAAGTCCACCAATAACCCTCTTCTGGTAAAACTACCAAACTCACAAATCACTGCCCACCTTCACTCTTTCATTCCTCTTTTTCCCACCTTTGGAATAAACTCCCTCACTCTCTTCAATCCCATTCTTTCCCTTCAGGCCTTCAAAACAGTTGTTCACCACCACCTCTTATCGTCCCCCATCCAAATCCTCGCATCTTTTGTACCCCCGTTAATCCACCCCAAACCCAACTCCTTCAAATTCCCTGCTTTCCTTCCTGAAAGTCCCTGTAATGCCCATCTTGTATTCCCCATGTTCCCCACCTCATCCCTCTCCCTTCCACAGATCTCCTAATGTCTCTGTTCCTAACTGTTTTGTCCTTCTCACTCTCGCCCTCTTGTCTCATGCCCCCCCCCCCTTGCTGTGCATTGTGTGTTCGCCTCTCATACGAGCCTCGACAGGTATACAAAAAATTTTTTTTTTAAAGTGATTCTTCACTATTGAGAGATCGGGCCCAAAACGATATAGTACGATATAGCATGATATTTCAAACATGTATTGGGCCCGTTATGTTCTCATGGATCAGGAATTATGTGGTGGAGGTACGCGCTCTACCGAGTGCCCTTCTAGTTTATCCTGTGTATCCCACCCCATCCTTCTCCCTTCCACAGATCTCATGTCTCTGTTCCCCACTGTTTTGTTTCCTTCCCTCTCCTACCCCTCTTCTCTCCTCCCCTTGTTGTACATTGTGTGTTAGCTCTTATATGAGCCTCGACAGTATATACAAAAAAGCAAACAAACTAGAAAGCGAAGCAGCATTTGTACAAATACCTCGGAGTAGAAGAGGGCCACCAAATATGTCACAAACAAATGTGGAAAACAATTACCAAAGAATACCTGCGAATAACAAGGCTGATCCTGAGAAAATATCTCACCCCGAGAAACAAAATCAAAGCCATCAACAACTTGCAGTACCAATGTTCCAATACAAGGGCGGAATAATAAACTGGCCACAAGCAGAAATCTATGTTATAAAAGGAGCCGTGTCTGTCTGTCTGTCTGTCTGTTTGTTGTGTTATAACTTGAGAACAAATTAACAGATTTCAATAAGTCCAACTACGGTGGATTCAGGAAACTTCCGGGAAGGTTTGTGACGAAAAAATATGTTTTTAATATTTATTTATTTTATCTTTTATGGGTACATGGGCACACGTGGCGAATCTGCAAACGCCAACTTGCGATGCTGGTCATCCCCGCACTCCCAGGAATCCTTTTTCGTCTTGCCCGATTGATTAGCCATCACAGCAAAGATTGGTATTTCTGTCAGTGAAGTGACGGGTCTTATATTCTCGAAGATATGAAAACAAGGAAACTCCTCACTGTCTACAAAATGTTCCAAAAAAATCAGTGCATCCCAACAATGTACCTGCCAAGATGATGATGATGAGGAGGAGGAGGAGGTGGTGATCTGATGGAGCTCAACCAAGTGCATAGACTGAGAACTGTAGGATTGGCTGAGTACATGAAAAGTTCATCAGATTACTGAATCCAATTTGTATGTAAACACGAAGCCAGAAAACCAGAAAAGGTATCCCTAACCCACCGAGCATAAAATTTCCAAAGACAGGTGCGAATACAAGATGTCAGACATGAAACCGAAATAGCAACGGATATAGCCCCAATGATTGCAAAGAAGGCAAATGAAAAATATTGAAGCAAAATACTAACAGATATACACCGATAACTGGGAGAGCTATAAAAGAGCAAGAAGCTACAAAAAAAAGAGTTGGACAAATTGGGCATAGACAAAGAAGGCTCATTGGAATGGTTAAGAAGATGTCAGCTCAACTGGGATGGAGAAAGAATCATTATAAATGGCCAAGATCAAGGACACGATACAGTACCAATGGCTTTAAGAAAATGGCGGGAATGAGTCAATCAGCCAAGTGTAGGTTTTGGAAGTAGAAACAGAAAGCATGAGCCACCTTCTATAGGGATGTCAAAAAAACTCATGTCAGAACAGCTGTACACACGAAGGCATAACAAGGTATGTAGCGTAATCCGCTGGTACATCTACAAAAACTTCAATATCCCAGTTCCAGAAAACTCATGGAAACCTGAAGCAAAAGTAATCATTAAAAATAAACCAATGTCACCCGTAGGGTGATCCGTATCTTGCCAAAAGGTGACCACGGAGTACTTCTGTTAAGAGTCACACTGAGGTGAACAAGAGCTGCTATCCACCAGGAGCGACTCCTTGAGGAATATCTGCCTACGAGAGATCCGATGAGAATCGTTCTACAGAGTAACCATGAAAATATGCGTTTGCCTCATAACGTCACCAAATACGTCATAATGTCTCAAGCTTGATATATCTAGAAAGCACTCATCGAGGTGTTCATTTGAGGTACTACACGATATGGTTCCTAAAACTTGAAAATTTGACCTTGGGTCAAATATGTTGACCTTAGCGTTAACCATGAAGGTCAAGGCAATCGCCACCAAAATTAATCATCTGAATGCCAGACCATGAAATATATTCCCATGAAGTTGAAGACGATCGATCAAATTACTCAAAAATAAGGTTTCGTCATTACCCTGATTTGCGAAAAAGTGACCTTGACCTTTGACCTTGACTTCAAAATTTTATGCGCTGAAAGGGACCTCTATAGGCTCTGATATGCGAAGTTACAAAAATTTCCAATGAAACTGTGCTCTGCAGAGTGATTTATACGTGATTACAGAAAAAAAAAATAAAAAACAACAACAAAAAAAACACATGAAGGTCAAGCAATCGCCACCAAAATTAATCAGCTGAGCGCAGACATGAACTATATTCCCATGAAGTTTGAAGACGATCCGATCAAATTACTCAAAAAATAAGGGTTTGTCGATTACCCTGATTTGCGAAAAAGTGACCTTGACCTTTGACCTTGACCTTCAAATTTTATGGCTGAAAGGGACCTCCATAGGCTCTGATATGTGAAGTTACAAAAATTTCCAATGAAAACTGTGGTCTGCAGAATTTTTTTTTCGTGATTACAGACAAACAAACAAACAACAAAAAAAATAAAAATAAAAAAAAAACATACAGACTGACTAACATATCTTGCAAAAACTTCGTTTTGGCAAGATAACAAGGAAGTAACACTCATGTACGACCTAATGATCCCATGGAGCGTGAACATAGAAAACAAAGCATTGTGACCAAATATCATACATAGGTATAAAAAAAAGAGGAAAAAAACGGCATTGCTGACTGCCAATTGAAGTGTCAGCACCCAGCAATTTTGGCCTAAACAATGCAGAAATCAAGAAAATGACCAAATACCAAGACATAAAAAAATGAAGTGAAAAGATCTTGGAAGCTGAAGAATGCCAAAATTGTACCAGTGAGAGTTGGAGCAACTGGAATGAGGAAAAAGAACCTCATGGAGATATTAAAAACCATCCCTGGGACTATTACAACAAAGTAATTACAGTTAGAAGCTGTCCGCGGCTCGGTGATGATCCTCAAAAGAGCTCACAAAATTTTGAGAGCAAGAAAACTTCACTGCTTGGTCCATGAATCATGATCCCTCATTGAAACAGATGTGGATGCTTCAAGTCCTGGGAGGACTCTGTTCCGCCTGCTGAAACCGACATCTGGAGATAACAACACGCACGCACGCACGCACACACACTGCCTTTCCGATTACCTTTGCACCTTTGCAAGCACTCACACAAAAGATCACGCAAAACAACGATATTACTGTTAACTTTTATTATCGATCCAGGAGGTTGGTTTGTACATCAAAATGTTGACTTCGTACAGACATCATTTTGTACATACATATTCAATATTGTCAATATGAATGTTCACAGCACGAGAACGACGTTGCTCAGCCGGGCACCAAAGTCATTAGTTCGGTTGCCCAACGCCAAATTTTAGTTTCCCTGGGCAACCATTAATGTCGAACCTTGCCAACCTGATCACACGTTCAATCCTATTCTTAATACAATCTAGCTATGGATCCCCCTCTCCCCTTCCACATCACAATCTTTTTACTGTAGTGGAGCAAACGTGGATGTCACCGAAAGTGCAAAATTGACATGTGGTGGAAATAGTGCCGCCTTTGGTGGTAGTCGGTATTACAAATCATTTTCCTTTATCTTTTGATAAGATGATTTGTGATCAATAAAATTTCTTTCAAAAATGACAAAAATTATAAAGTGCATTTTCAAGAATGTGCCGCAGCACATTGCTCACCGAAGGTGAGCCAAAAAGAAGGGAGAAGGGTAGCTGAAGTGCCTGTCCCCGAAGGGCAGTAAAACAGGTGCATTATTTAATTAGTTTCAAATTACACTACTTTGTGTGCACATATATTTTTACAATTTAATTCTAGCTTAAGTTTCCCCCCAAAAAAGTCATGTACTGTGCTTGTTTTAATTAATGAAAAATGCAATCCCTGGAGTTTCGGCTACATACATGCATACACACAAACACCATAGCTCCATTATAGTATGATGATGACATAGACAGTACTTTTTTTTTGGACACCGTGAAACCCAGACATTTGCGTACTCGACATTCATGGACCCCGCATATTTGCGGTTCATAAAATGTGACCTGCTTCTACATTCGTGGCTCTGTGCTTTGCGTATTCGCAGTTTTTTGCAGGTGCAAAAACCATCTCCCACTAGCCACGCATAAACAATCTGCAATCAACCCGCATAAAGCACCTCTACATATGCATAAACAATCTCCCACCAATCCACATAAAGCACCTCTACATACATATGAACAATCTCCCAACAACCTGCATATAGCACCTCTCCATGCACATAAAGCACCTCTACGTGTGCATAAACAATCTCCCATCAACTGCACATAAAGTACCTCTCCATGCACATAAAGCACCTCTACGTGTGCATAAACAATCTCCCACCAACCCACATGAAGCACCTCTCCATGCACATAAACAAACTCGCATCAACTCACATAAAGCACTTCTACATGTGCAAAAAGCACCTCGACATGCACATAAACAATCTCACGAACTGCACATACAGCACCTCCACGTGTGCATAAACCATCACTCACCACACAATGGTCACACTACCCACCCCTCCTCCATCTACACACAACCCCTGCACGGCTACTTATGTGCAATGTGTCCTGGGTCTCATTCTTTCTTCTTGTCACACTGCCTTGACCTGCTAACCGTAACCCTCACCTGCGTCCCCTTCAGCACCCTCACTTGCATCCCTTTCAAAGGAGTTCACTGGATTCTAAATCATCATCATCATCATCGCATCAAAAGTTACATCGTATCTTAAATAAAAATTGGAAACAGTACCTGCTGTTGTTGTTGTTGATGTTTTATTTGTAAACATTCTTAACAAATTAATTAAATATGAAAAGCTGAAATGCCTTGCGTCAATAAGTATTCAACCCCTTTGCTATGACACTCCAAATTGAGCTCAGGTACATCTAATTTCCTTTGATCATCCTTGACATGTCTCTTCACCTTGACTGGAGTCCACCGACCTGTGGCCAATTCAATTGATTGGCATGATTTAGGAGGAAAACACACCTTTCTATATAACGTCCCACAGTTGACAGTGCACGTCAGAGCATAAACTCTTCCATGAAGTCCAAGGAACTGTCCGTAGAACTCCGGGATAGAATTGTGAGGAGGCATAGATCTGGTGAAGGGTATAAAATAATTTCTAGAGTGTTGAAAGTTCCCAAGTGCACAGTGAGCTCCATCATTAGGAAATGGAAATGATATGGAACTAGCCAGACTCTTCCTACAGCTGGCCATCTGAACAAACCAAGCAACTGGGCAAGAAGGACCTTGGTCAGGGTGGTGACCAAGAACCCAATGACCACTCTGATAGAACTGCAGAGTTCCTGGGCTGAGATGAGAGAACCTGCCGGAAGGACAACTGTCTCTCCAGCACTTCACAAATCGAGGCTTTATGAGAGAGTGGCCAGACGGAAGCCACTCTGAGAAAAAGGCACATGACAGCACACCTGGAGTTTGCACAAAGGCACGTGAAAGACTCTGAGAGCATGAGGCAAACACGCATTCTGTGGTCTGATGAGACAAAAACTGAACTCTTTGGCCTGAATGGAATGCACTACATCTGGTGGAAACCGAGCACAACTCATCATCCATCTAACACCATCCCTACCGTGAAGCATGGTGGTGGCAGCATCATGCTCTGGGGATGCTTTTCAGCGACAGGGATTGGGAGACTTGTAAGGAGAGAGGGAACAATGAATGGAGCCAAATATAGGCAAATTCTTGAGGAGAACCTACTTCAGAGTGAAAAATACCTGAGACTGCGGCGAAGATTTATGTTCCAACAGGAGAATGACGACGAGCATACAGCCAAAGCAACACTGGAACGGCTTCAGAACAAGACCATGAAAGTCTGAGAGTGGCCCAGCTAAAGCCCAGACTTGAATCCCATTGATAATATCTGTGGAAAGACTTGAAAATTGCTGTTTACCGACGCTCCCCATCAAACTTGAGAGAGCTTGATCAAATCTGCAAGAAAGAATGGGAGAAAATCCCCAAATCCAGATGTGCAAAGCTGATACAGACACACCCAAGAAGATTCGAAGATTTAATCGCTACCAAAGGTGCTTCAACAGAGTATTGACTCAGGGGGCTGAATACTTATGTAAAATTGATATTTCTGTATTTCATTTTCAATAAATTTGTAAAATTTCGAAAAACATGTTTTCACTTTGTCATTATGGGGTATTTTATGTAGATCGGTGACAAAAAATTTCAATTTCATCCATTTTAAATTCAGGCTGTAACACAGCAATATATATATATATATATATATATATATTATATATACTATGTAGCACACATATATATATATATGTACACATATATTTGACCGATGAGCCAAAACATTATGATCACCTGCCTAATATGCTGTTGGTCCTCCGTGTGCCGCCAAAACTGTGCCGACCCACCGAGGCATGGACTCCACAAGACCCCTGAAGGTATCCTGTGGTATGTGGCACCAAAACATTAGCAGCAGATCATTCAAGCCCTGTAAGTTGCGAGGTGGAGCCGCCGTGGATCGGACTTGTTGGTCCAGCACATCCCACAGATATTGAGATCTGGAGAATTTGGAGGCCAGGGCAACACTGTGAACACTTCATCATGTTCCTCAAACCATTTCCGCGAACAATGATGTGCAGTGGTGGGCAGGGCGCATTATCCCTGCTGAAAGAGGCCACTGCCATCAGGGAATACCATTGCCATGAAGGGATGTACCTGGTCTGCAACGATGTTTAGGGAGGTGACACGTGTCAAATTGACGTCCATATGAATGGCCGGACCCAGGGTTTCCCAGCAGAACATTGCTGAGAGCATCACACTCCCTCCACCGGCTTGTCTTCCCACATTGCATCCTGGTGCCATCACTTCCCTAGGTAAACGGCGCACACGTACACAGCCATCCATGTGATCTAAAAGAAAACGGGACGCATAGCAGATCATTTCTTCTTCCAGGCGACCTTCTTCTACTGCTCCAAGGTCCAGTTCCGCCGCTCGCTTGCCCATTGTAGGCACTTTTGACGGTGGACAGGGGTCATCATGGGCACTCTGACCAGTCTGCGGCTCTGCAGCCCCATACGCAGCAGGGTGCGATGCACTGTGGATTGTGACACATTCCTCCCGTGAGCACCATTAAAATTTTTTGTGACTTGTGCCACAGTAGACCTTCTGTCGGTTCGGACCAGACGGGTTAGCCTTCGTTGCCCTCGCACATCCATGAGCCTTGGGTGCCCAACACCCTGTCACCGGTTTGTGGTTTGTCCCTCCTCGGACCACTGTCGGTAGGTACTCACCACTGCTGAACGGGAGCACCCCACAAGCCTTGCCGTTTCAGAGATGCTCTGACCCAGTCATCTGGCCATAACAATTTGGCCATTGTCAAAGTCGCTCAGGTCTTTACTCCTGCCCATTTCTCCTGCATCCAACACATCAACTTCAAGAACTGACTGTTCACTTGCTGCCTAATATATCCCACCCCTTTACAGGTGCCATTGTAGCAAGATAATCAATGTTATTCACTTCAACTGTCAGTGGTCATAATGTTTTGGCTCATCAGTGGATATATATTTATAAATATATATATATTTATAAATAAATATATATATACATATATATTTATAAATATACATATATATATATGTATATATATTTTAAAAAATATATATATATATATATAGTTACGGCCCGGGGTTTGGGGTTTGCCACGAGGGGAAGCACTTGAGTTTCTCCCCAACGCCCAGTCCTGAGGCCACCGAGCACAGATAACTCCACATTCCAACGGGCTGTAGTTTATACACAGCCGTAGCCGCTTGACTTACACTACCGGCCTAGCAGGGTTACGCTTCGACGTTTCTGCAATACCTTTCTATCGGCACGGCAACCTAACTGGAGGCCACGCCCTCAGCGCCGCACATGGTGATCTTCTGTCGAGCGGAACAGATAGGTGCAGCACCGGCTAACAGAGCAAACCACGTGGGATCAAACTTCCCGTATAACTATGCCTGGACACTGTGTCGGACCAATGGAGGAAAGGACAACCGAGACAGATTTGAAATAACAACCAACAATTATTTATTTCACACATACAAGCAATCATTTAAAAGTATCTATAGGAAAGAAAGCAAAAGGCACAAAATAGCAGATTTAACTGAAACACAGTCTTTCTTATACAATCTTATTTACACAAAAGACATGGCCATCATTTAATACAGGGAGAAGAAGAAGAACTTAAGAAAGAAAGAAAAGAAAAGTAGGAGTGTGGGGTCGACTCCTTCCCTCACCTCACATAGCCCAACGGGGCTGTGCCAGTCCAGATATACTGGGGAATGGGAGGGGGGGGGGAGGATGGTGAAGATGGGCAGCGGAGTGGCGATGTGGTGCAATGGGATGCACAGCCGTGTCTCTGAGGTCTCCAGACCCAGTCGGCAAGTCCTCTCCGGCATCCCAGATATGCCAGCTGCAAGCAACTCAGTTTCTGCTCGGCCCATGTGTCCAGCCACTCCCCACGAACGAAGTTGCATTCTGGGCTTTCCCACTGCCCTCCAGCGCACCATGGCCCACTCTCTCTCTCTCTTTCATCAACTCTGCCCCTCGCCGAACAAGCTTTGTGGCATCTCTGTCCGTCCACTCCTCAGCTTCTTCCTCCTCTCTGGGTCTCGCTTCTTCCTGTCTCGGCTTGTGCGTCCAATATGGGCGTGTGCACGACGTAGCTAGTGGAAAATTTCACTATAGCCCCAACTGTGCCTTTAGTGTGCGAAATGCGGGGGCGGGCACCATCTAGCCCCTCCCTTGTGCGCAAACTTTCTCTGTTCAGTGCTCCACTGTATCATGCGAGAGGTGCCGTCCCGCAGGGCATGAATATCAAGCATTGTGCCTTGTGCCATGAACATGCGAAACAAAGCAATGCGCGGATGTAGTGGCAACAGAGGGGGATGCAGACAGACCGAGGGACGAAGGAGGGACCGTTGACTTAAGGTTTGGTGAAGGGGGGTCATTGAGGAATTGTTGAAACAGACCGATGGGGTGAAGGAGGAATTGTTGAAAGGAGGGGGAGGGGGTGAGGGGAAAGGAGCAGAGGAGTTGGTACGGATTGAATATGGGGGTGAACAGGAAAGATTGAAGGAACAGAGGGTTTGGAACAGAGCATTGGGGTGAAGGAGGAAAGATTGAAAAAAGCAAAGGGGTTCAAACGGACTGGAAGGGAGAAGGGGGAAAGATTAAAAGGAGGGGGGATGACGCCCCCCCCCGAAATGCCCCTCAAAATCCTAGAGATAGGGGCAAAGAGTCCACCTACACATCAACTAAATAAATAACTCATTCTCGGGTTGCCTACGTGTCCATGCATGCTCGCCCCACGGAGTAGGTTTCCAAAACCGAAACAACATATATATATATATATATATATATATATATATATATAATATATATATGTATCCATCCATCCATCTGTCCATTGGGACCATACTCTGTGCAGAGTGTTGGTGCTGCCAAAGCAGTCTCCTTGGTACTGGGCACAATCCTGGATGGGTCGCCACTCTGACACAGGACACCAGCAAGTTGGCACTCATTTTGCCGACCTCGGAAGGATGACAGGCAGAGTTAACCCGACCTGGCATTAATTCAACAGCTGAGTGGGATTTGAACTCAGGATCCAAATATCCCAAGTGTATATATGTATATGTATATATGTATATGTGTGTATATGTATATATGTATATGTATATGTGTGTATATGTATATATGTATATATGTATATATGTGTTATGTATATATGTATATGGTGTATATGTATATATGTATATGTTTATGTATGTAGTATATGTATATTGTATATATGTATATGTGTGTATATATATATGTATATGTTATTGTATATGTATATGTGTGTATATGTATATATGTATATATGTATATATGTATATGTGTGTATATGTGTATATGTGTGTATATGTATATATGTTATGTGTGTATGTTATATGTATATATGTATATATGTATATATGTGTATATGTATATATGTATATATGTATATATGTATATATGTATATATAATATATATATATATATATATATATATATATATATATATATATATGCATGTGTGAGCGAAAGATAAATAAACATCCTGTGATGTTCGATCAGAAGTTCATTGTTCATTGCTGGGGTTTTGCTGGTTTGTTGAAATGCTTTTAAAGATATTTTCACAATTCAGAATCCTTCCTGTTTTTCTTGTTTGCAGACCATTGCTTTACTGAACTTGTACCAAAACCCTCAGAACTGCGCACAGACTGCAAATGGTGTTTGTGAGTGTAAAATTTAATAACTCTGTCTTTTTTAATCCTTGCTGATTGGTTAATCAATATCACAGCCTGCCCAGGTGTTTTACCTTATTCCATTGTCTCCTTCCTCTTCCTCTCTCTCTCTTTCTCTCTCTCTCTCTCCTCTCTTCTCTCTCTCTCTCTCTCTTCTCTCTCTCTCTCTGATTTCATTTTATACTTCCTTTAAATTACTCTTGCATCTCCTTCCTGTTTATACTCACTATTTTTTGTAAACAATATTGTGATAATGAATTTTATGATTTGTTTTCTGAGGTCCAATGTGAAGGAGTGATAGATACACAAATATAAGGTCCAAACATTTGCATCAAAATGCTCACTTTCTCAGAAACATGAGAAGTCTTATCTAAGATCTCATTAACAATCACCCAAACCCTAATGCAGAACTTGTCCAAGCCTGAGTGTTACCCCGACCCTAACCTCAGCGCATGATCAGTGATGTCGAGATGCAACAGCATTACGATGATTTCTTTGAGGTAAGATTGCTCTCCCTCTTTGCTCGGTTGGACCAGAATCGAAGAGCCGTAACAATGTGAATCCATGGTCGACCGTGTAAGCCCACCATCATTACCGTGCTGAGACACGGCTGTGCCTGGAAGCAAAAGTTTTCTCAAGTTTACAAAGTCTTTCAAAATGAATGACCATTAGCACCTTTAACCTTGCTTGACTTGGAAATATACCAAAATTTATGCCTCATTGAAATAGGCAAACAAATAATTAACATTCATATCTTATAATATATTGTTACAATCACAGTTTTCAGAAGGAAGCTTGGTCCTCAAATATATATATATTATATATCAATTTCCTTTAAAAGGTAAAACATGCAATCACTGTATAACTAGGGGTCTCAGGGAGACAAATGTCCCTTTTCATTATAACAATAAAACACTAATTGTTTATAATCCTTATAACCACCATTTCCGATCCCTTTCCTTGTTCTGGTGTGTCGGAGGTTTTCACGGAGCTAGAAGAGAAGTATGGGAAATTGAGGAGATGAATGTGTGTGATAACCTTGGTGACCATCTGGTTGGTAACGTCTACGTGAAGGTAAAGAAAGGTTATTAAAGTACAAATTATGAGGGTTACCCAAAATCTGATACTTTAAATAAGTAAGTTTGCTTTGTAATAGGTCTTAAGACAAGTCTTTTCATCCAATTCTTTCTTTAAATATATGTAATGTTGAGGCTCGTATAAGAGCTAACACACAGAACATATAACAAAGGGAGCAGGAGACAAGAGGTGTGGGAGTGGGAAGCACAAAACAGTGGGGAACATAGGCATGAGGAGATCTGTGGAAGGGAGAGGGATGGGGAGGAGTACATGGGGTAAATAAGATGGACACTACAGGGACTTTCAGGAAGGAAAGCAGGGAATTTGAAGGAGGTGGGTTTGTGTTGGATTAACGGGGTAGAAAAAAATCATGGTTTTGGATGGGGGAAGATTAGAGATGGTGGTGAACAGCTGTTTTGAAGACCTGGAGGGAAGAGTCTGATTGAAGAGAGTGTGGGAGTTTGTTCCAAAGGCGGGAAAAAAAAGGAATGAAAGAATGAAGGTGAGTGATGATTCTTGATTTTGGGAGTTTTACCAGAAGGGGGTTACTGGCGGACCTTGAGCACTCTGCGGAAATATGGGGAGGTCAGATCGCAGTCAGAGCAGAGGGGGCGAGGCGGAGAGGAGACGGTAGAAGACATAAAGACGACCGACCCAGCTGCAGTGACCCAAGACTCGGCCTCATCGTGGGAGGGTAACTTGCAAGGGTAATGGGATGACCCGAAGACTCAGCCTCATCGTGGGAGATACCAATGATCATACATGCTTGGTTTCCACAGTGTGAAGGTGAGAAAGGTGGGAGGCGGGAGCACCAGCCCAGAGGGGAGAGCAGTACTCCATCAGGCTGTGGATAA
>CM068956.1:148244746-148261836 GCA_035128595.1 Eptatretus atami | reverse complement strand
CAGCTGTTTTGAAGACCTGGAGGGAAGAGTCTGATTGAAGAGAGTGTGGGAGTTTGTTCCAAAGGCGGGAAAAAAAGAGGAATGAAAGAATGAAGGTGAGTGATGATTCTTGATTTTGGGAGTTTTACCAGAAGGGGGTTACTGGCGGACCTTGAGCACTCTGCGGAAATATGGGGAGGTCAGATCGCAGTCAGAGCAGAGGGGGCGAGGCCGGAGAGGAGACGGTAGAAGACATAAAGACGACCGACCCAGCTGCAGTGACCCAAGACTCGGCCTCATCGTGGGAGGGTAACTTGCAAGGGTAATGGGATGACCCGAAGACTCAGCCTCATCGTGGGAGATACCAATGATCATACATGCCTTGGTTTCCACAGTGTGAAGGTGAGAAAGGTGGGAGGCGGGAGCACCAGCCCAGAGGGGAGAGCAGTACTCCATCAGGCTGTGGATAAAAGCTTTGTATGTGGTCAGGAGCTCAGGTGTGCCAAGGAAGGACTTTGCACGACGAAGGTTGCCCAGTCGACTGGCTTTGGAGGCCAGCAGGCTTTCATCCGAAAATACATAAGAACTAGTTACAGTGCATAAATGCACATCTCAATGGAGTATCTCTCTGTCTCTGTCTCTGTCTCTGTCTCTGTCTCTGTCTCTGTCTCACCCCAGCATCACATCAATCTCCTGAGATCTGTGGAATCTAAAGCTCTCAACATTATTGAAATCTCCCATGATGAGCCCAAATTATCAGGTCTGTTACTTTCACATCGCAGGCAGGTCGGTGGTCAATTTTTGTCTTTTTTTACCGCCTCTTCTTCAGTCCTCAGACCCCCTCGCCCACTTCTCTTCCCAAAACTCCAGAATGCACACGTTCTTCCGGCAACCCTTTCCTTGTTAAATCTCCAAAATACAGGCTCACTGCACACCTCAACTACTGTTTTCCTCTGTTCTCCCATATGTGAAACTGCTTTCCGGAAGCTGTTCAATCCCACTCTTCCCTCCAAGGCTTCGAACAGGTGGTGTCACACTATCCCCCATCCTTACCCACAATCTTTATTATCCGCATTAACCCTACCTAACCCACTTACTCGCAGGTGACTGTTTCCTTCCATCCTCTCTCTCTCTCTCTCTCTCTCTCTCTCTCTCTCTCTCTCTCTCTCTCTCTCTCTCTTTCCTAGGTTTTTGTTAGTTTATTTCCTTGCTTATTGTATCCAACTGTTGCCCCACTGCCCACTTTCGGTTCATATCCTACATCACCTTACTCTTCCATGAGCCTCATCTTGTAAATAAATAAATCAATAAGAAATAAAACAGTAACCTTTGAAAATTTTGAAACATTTGTCCAATTCAGGTGTTTCACAAAATTCCAACAGCAACAACAATCACAAAAAAGTCAATGCTCACCAAGCTCCTGCAGCATTACGAGGCTGGTGCAAGTCACAGTTGATTCACTGTTCGTTCATTTCATCGTGGAAATAAACGTGCATGCATGTTGAACATTTCACCCGCACTTACATCCCCTGAATCTTACGGCTCATCTGGTAGCGGGGCTGGCAGGATGGTCTGGAGGTACGCACACTCGCCTCTGAAGCTGTCTCGTCTGGGTTTGAATCTCGACCCAGCTATGAACTGTCATTCTGGTGTTTCACAGGCGTGGTGATTCATCAATGTGTGTGATGTCCCTCGGATGGACATTAAAGTTGGCATCCCATCTGCCGGCATTAGTTGGTGGTCGTTAAAGATCTCACGGTGTTCTTCATGAAAAGTAGATGAGCTATCGCAGGCACCTTGAACAAATCAGAAATTCCTGCGCAACCCACAAAAAGGGCATTGCATGAGCGGCATACCCACGCCGCCAGCCAACGATGCTGCCCCGCAGCTTTGTGCTGCATACGAAAGAAGAATCGGGTAGCGGCATGGATGGCGTGGTGTCCATTGCTCACCTGCATTTTAATACATACACAAGTATTTGGTCGACTTGCCATTTGCAGATTTCAATGCTTTTACTCTTTCAGGCATAGAACGAATGAGTTCTGAAATTTTCTCTTGTGGGATTTCTGCCCAGGCTTCACGCAAAAGGTTCAGCAATTCTGCCCGTGATGTTGGTTTCCTGGACTTTTTCCACACAGCTCGATCCAATATGGCCCAGAGTTGTTCAATGGGATTCATGTCAGGAGACTGACTTGGCCATGGAAGTCGCTTGATCCCATTTCTGTCCTGCCATTTTTTGGTCTTTTTTGTAGTGTGGCATGGAGCTCCATCTTCCATGAACGGTGTTGTTTTTGACCATCTGACCAGTGGAGAAGACAGGGAGAAGTCCATCAAGGATAGAAATGTGTGTCGTAGTGTTGATGTTGCCAACACACTCCACAAGCTCTGACCAACCAGTGCTCCAGATTGCTCCCCACACCATCACTGAAAAACCACCGTGTTTGACAGTTGGCTGCAATCGGTTCAAAGAGAACTCTGACGGGGAAGTCTCCAGACCCATACGCTTCCACTGTCAGAAAATTGAGTAAATTGGGGCTCATCTGAAAAAATGACAGTTTGCCAAAACTCCAAGGGTCTGGTGGCCATCTCGTCAGCCTACTTCTTTCTCCTTTGAATATTGGCTGGTCTTAAAAGAGGTCTTCTCCGAGCTACTGTCATGGCTGTACAGTACTATATCGTCTTTTGGCCCTGTCTCTCAATGGTGAAGAATCACTTAAAAAATTTATCAGATCCAGATCGGACTCGGATCTTTACCAAAATGAAACTTCTTCCATGTCGCACCACCAACGTGGCCGCCAAGTTTCATCCGATCCGTCCACAACTTTTTGAGATATCCTGTACACAACAGACAGACAAATAAACAGACAGAAAGGGGTGAAAACATAACCTCCTTCACCTTCGGTGGCGGAGGTAATAACGATATGACAAGGGGACAGAGGGTACAGGTATACAAAAGGCAGATCATCATGCTTGAGCAGACTTTAGGCGATTCCACAGTTTGGTGAAGAGAGAGAACCGAAGAGTAGAGGTGAGCAGTTAGCCTAGATTCGAGAAGGGCAATGAAGTAGGGACTGCTGCCTGAGTGAATGTGACCTGTTGGGATGAAAGAGGGACGAATGGCTGAGAGTGTAGTTGTGGCAAGCCGCAGATAGGAGGCAGCAGAAAACTGCTCACCAACCTCTTTTGCAGTGGGAGAGGAGAATGATCTGCCTCTTAGCCTCCTGTTGAGATGCCATTTGACCTCAGGGTTTTAGGTTTCACCCTTACCGATGGTGCAAGGCGAGATCTGCTACCACCAGCCCACAGAGGACTCGACTCCACCACTGCAGATGAAGGCCTTGCATTTTTGATCAAATTATATCGGGTCATGTGTGTTAATATATCATTCAGAACTCTCCTCATCAACACTTTCCTTTTGGAAGGCTCTGCGAATCAACTTGTCCATGTTTTGACAACATATTTGCTTCTTTGTTGTTGTTTTTTTAACTCTGAAATAAATTCACATTTTATTTATTTCACAACGTCGTACGAAAGAAAGGCTTACGCGTCTGAACCAACAGCAGTGCTTCCGAGGCAACATGGTGCTGCTGCAAGGAGACATATTTCCAAATGATCGTACGATATTGATCAATCTGTTATGCGAGTGCACACGTTCCAAGTTGGCACAAGGGTCGAATAAGAAAAGGTGGTTATTATGTATAAACGTCACTTCACTTGCTTTTAAACTCGAAACTCCGTGTTTGCCTGTCCAAAGTTGTTTTTGCAAACGTTTTGCCAATAATGCTTTGCATTGCGCTGTTTGGTGAGGTTGATATTGCAATGTGCTAATATACTGGAGGACTGCAGGCTTTTGCGTCAAAATGGCACTAAACATGGATTCGCTGAGATTCGATAAAAATGGATTGCGGTGCAGCGGAGGGGAAAGAAGGGAGTGGTTGTTCTTAGAAAAGCCTCTCTGAATGTCAAATAGTCGAATCAAATTGGTGAAGCAAATGCTATGCATCACCGTGCAATGCTTCAGGATGTACATGACTCATTAAACAAATCTAACTAGCCTGGACATTTCACTTTTAAAGGTTTTTAGGCGTTTAACGTTTCCCGGATGCTGAGGGTGGTTCCGGGAATTGTGCACACGATTTTCACACTTTTCATTTCCCGAATTTATTTTCCATTTCTTGGTAAGAGTGTTGGTGTTGATCGAATTGGGAAACATTTGTACAAATGAGATGCGAGATCAGGTGGCATCCTTGATCATCGCACGTGTAAATTGCATTACAAGTGGTACACAGATATCCTTACCTTCCTCTTGGCCACAAACTTATCGATTCATCCCGTGAAGAGCTATCCAGACGATGGGTGTGCCCTCATGGGAGAGAGTTTCGTCGCCAGAAGTCGGAATAACTGTTTTTTGGGGGTTTTTTTGTGAAAATAGTGAAGTACATGTGTGCTATCTCATCATGTGTCGCATTTTACGCAATTGATGTTGAAGGGGTTTTGTGATGCTTCTCTGTGTTTGCCACCAGTTCCGATATGAAGAAGATGCAGAGAAAGCTGTAAATGATCTGAACAACCGTTGGTTTAATGGGCATCCCATCCACGCCGAACTCTCCCCAGTCACAGACTTCCGTGAGGCTTGCTGCCGCCAATATGAGATGGGGTACGTATGGAAGTTAGTAACGGATGCAAGTGTCAAACAATCTCGCCTTCCCTTTGACCCGTTATCTAGTCATCGTGACGTCACTTCAGCACGTGTTTCAGTGGGCATCACCACCCGACATTGCCTACCCCTCCTGGCACACGATGGTCGAGCAATAATCAATCTGCAAATTTGGAAATGGGCCACCATGAGATTTAAATGCCCACAACTGAGAGTGAGCAGATGGGTCAGTCAGTTTAATGCCCCCTCTGAAAAGATGACTCTGTTTCAGAGTATGTAGCTGAACATTATGTGACGTGGTTGAGTTACAATTTCTGATTTTTGGGAGCCGTGAGGAATAAGAAATGTACATGATGGCGAAAGGGAACGGATTGGGAATTACATGCAATGCCTGGAAATGATCGTTTGTGCTTTTCTCTTGTTAATCTGTTCTCCTCTGCCCCCATTGGTAGTGTGTTGGACTTGCACCATTTGTCCAATTGTTCCATCAGCTTTGACTGTATTAACAAGAGTGAGAAGAAAGGGCAATAAGAGCGAATGTCTGGAACTCTTCCATCCTCCCTCAGGGAGTGCACACGCGGTGGATTTTGTAACTTCATGCACCTCAAGCCGATCTCTCGTGAACTTCGCCGGGAGCTGTACGGTCGCGGCCACCAAAAGAAGTACAATTGATGTCCTCGTCTCCTCTTTTACCGTGATCTTTTATTTTGTTTCCACCCTCTATCTCTCATGATGAACTTTTGTCCATCACTCTCGCTTCACCTGCATAATGCTGTTTCCAAAGATTAAATCAAGCTTCCAGCAACGAGAGGGGATGGAGGGGCGGGGGGGGGGTTTAGGTGGCAAACCATCCCTTTCCCTTCTCCCATAATTCCCAGCCTCTGGCCTTTGGCTCAAGCCTAGAATTTCCAACACTGATCAAAGGCAATGAAGTTCACAATTTAGTGAATAAGACACACAACCGAGCTCGACATCGACGGGTGCCCGGATGAGTTGGGCACACAAATTTTTACAATGGGTTTGGTTCTGGATTCCTGGTCAAGTTTATTTATTCAAAATATGCAAATGAGCTTTTGGGGGTATTCCATATATACAACGGGGGTGAAAATGAAGAATACTATCAGAAGGCACCTGCAAATATTTAGCGGGCCATTGGTCCGTGCTAAATTACAAAATTGAATTCAATCACAGCAACAGTGGAATGAACCTTTTCTGAAAGCCAACTTACAGGGAGATATTAAAAATAAAATTATATCAATTAATTCACAAGACACCCCAATAAGAGTAAAGTGCACCCAATTAGCGCCAGGTTAGATCGATCGAGATAAATCAGAGGAATGAGTCAGAAAAGACTCTCTCAGTTCGACTTTGTGCTGCGAAAAGACAAGGTATGGAGAGTGGGGCAGAAAGTCGAGAGGAGAGTGTTCCTGATGTAGCCAGAGGAGGACAAGTTGAGGGGGATCGAGAGGAGAGTGTGCCCTATTCGGTCTGAATATCAGCTAGCACGGCTGGTGCCTCCACCAGTGCCTCTTCTGAGCAACCAGTACTTCTTCAAGATCATCCATTTTGGTGAACAAGGCCATTGCATATTTGTTGTTGAGAATTACAAGGCTTATGTTAATTCCGCTATCAGTGCAAGGGCTGCGTAGTTCGAACATAGTGATGATGAAGTTCAATCTAAATAAATATCTTGTTCAAGAAATGAACATTTTCTGTCTCACCCTATTAAGCAAAGTCTGGTTGATGCGTTTTGGACTTTTCAATGATGAGCGAATGCAAAAATATCCATTTTATCCAAACTTCAATCTTGCAGAAAATAAGTTTAACAGTTATTTCTTTATTTATTAATTTCTGGGAACCCAAAATTTGACTTCGGGCACCCAAGAAAACCACAAAATTACAAAGAATGGGTACCCGGTAGGGCATCCTAAAAAAAACAAGTTAGTGTGCAGCCCTGCATACAATATCATGCTTTTATTATATTTTTTTTACCAGAATATAAGGCTCTGCAGGGGAGCTGCTGCATAAACATCTCACACACACATGGACAGAGACGGATACACGAGACACAACACGGCCACTGAGCTTGGGGAAGTGCCGTCACTTCCCGGGGCACCCTGGGTACACCAGCGACGGCACAAGCATGGCACCGTCTTTCTCACTACACTCAGCGAGCGGGGCAGTTCCTCAGGAGGAATTTCCTCCACACCACTGATGCCAACCTATAGGGATTGTCCGTGCTCTTATCCTTATAAATGGTGAACGTCAAGCAAGGAAGCAGCACGTACCATTTTAAAAGTCTTCATTATATTTGTTGGGAGTTCAAATGGATAATGAAGGGAAAGTGATGTTGGGTGACATTTAGACAAATTTATTCATGCCATTTAGATGTGGCTCTTCTTCTTGAAGCTTTCAACAAGCACATTTAGACAAACATGTGATGGTAAAATAAAGAAAACATACTCAGTTTTGTGAAGTTTGGAACATTACAGACTGATCCTTTGCTCCTTTTCTTCCTGGTACACCACAGGCACCGTAAGTTGCGTTCCCGTGAGAAGCATCGCTCTCGTTCTCACCGGCATGGAGGACGTCAGCGCACCCGACGCCGCTCCAAAGGCCGCACAGGCCGTTTCTGAACGTCGCTGCTGCTTGTTTTGGGTGCAAGCACGCTTCCCTCAAGCTTTTCTCCCCAAAACACGAAAAACAAACATCCTGCTTTATTCAGTCCATTTCTTGGAAATTACTTGCTTTCCTTTCTACCCACACAGCGACGCAACTTGACTTCGCGACTCTGCTTCGTGACAGAGTGAGCATGTCAAATCGTTGTAGCACTTTTGAAATATTTCATTCCAAGAATGGATTGCTTCCAAGAAGTAACAAAAGTTCCCTTCATGCGAGGCTGTGCATGGGTGGAAGGGCGAACAGGTACTTCACGATGATTTCAACTCCTACCGCTCTCCTCGGCCATCGCAAGATGCACGAAACGGGTTTAACCGGCTGCTGGTGTCAACGGTTGTCTAATCTTGAGACCTTCACCTTGCTTGTAGCACCTTGAAACACTTACTCCTCACCTCTCCCTCCGCCACAACAGTAAATAAACAGTATTTTGGACGAAATCAAAATTGAGTGCAGCACAATGTCCTGCTGTGCTCAAGTCGTATATAGAGCCAGTGATTTTCCGCAATCGCAGAAAACGGATGGAATTCACAAAATGGGTGACTTGATACGGAAAACTGAATCTGACAAAGAATAAAACGGAATTTAGTAAATTGCAGAATTTTTTTTTTCAACATTCGGTCGAATGATAAATAAAATATTCATCATATTGTCTGAGTTTGCGTGTGCACTTCCCCACAGAATAAACCAACAGCTTAATGACAAAAAAAACCCGCGCAATTTGATGCACGAGGAATACCGTCAGTACCGCCCATACCCGGAATCGCAATTTGATGCTTCTTTGGACGAGCATAGCTGTGAATCTCGATCTCGATTGCTGGCACTAAATAATGAATAAAATTCCGTCTAAATCTCTGGGGAGCCCATTCAAAACGAAATTTGATTTGAAAGTTTTCACTGCTTATATAATTCTCTGAAAAGCCAATCGCCGGCGAAAACAACATGTCGGTCATCACATGCGCATGCGCGGAAATGTGGGGAAACTTCATGTTTTTTTTTACAGTGAAGAACCGTAGAATTACAGATGAGATTTCCAAAAATAATTAATCACAACATCAACCTCCCGGGCCACATCCCGTTGTCGATGTACATAGTGTCACATCTGTGTACTTCCTTTGTTGGGTGAGCAAACAAGGACATTGTAATCAACATTAACTTAAGTTTAGAGCATTACGCCCCGTGGATCTGGTTTCCACGTTTCCCACGTGGCATTTAGAATTTTATTTTCATTTTATTCTTCCCTGCGTTTGTGTTTCACCGATGGCAAAAAAAGGTTTTAGAAGTGGAGACTTGAGGAGAATTGCATTTTATCCAATGCAAGTGCACAAATACATTTTTTTTTCCATCGATAACACAATACGGAATTTATTTTTCCAAACGGAATTTAGCGGGTTTTTTTTGGAAACGGAAAAGCACTTTTTAGAAACGTAAAAATCACTGGCTCTACGTATCAAAATGATCATTTTCATAACGATAACCCAATCATGATTTGTCAGCTCCGTGGTCATGTTCCCATCGGTTCCTTCAGTCCTCAGGGTTGGTTATTTGTTTTTATACTTTTATTCCCCGTATTACTTGATTTGTTCAATATTTATTTCCTATTTATTTGTCCAACAGAATTTATATTATTTATTTCTCAATAATTTATTTTTTTCAACGATTATTCCATTTGTATTTGCAAATTTTCATTTATTTATTTCCCCAAAATGTTTCGCTTTGTTCTTCGGAGAAAGTTCTGTCGATGTTCAGTGAATGTCATCGTTTTTATTTATGTTATCGGAATTTGGATGCACTTGCCTCACTGTTTTGTAGGTTCCCTCGCACATCTCTTACTGTGAAGGTTTGGCTTTGTGGCTCAGGGCCATCTACATATTATGATTATTTGGGAGGGGTAAATTATAATTGAATAAGAGTGGAGAAACACAGAGGAGAGAAGGAAGGAGGTTATGTATTGGACATATGAGGCATCAAATATTCAGTCTTTTTTGCATTGATCATATATAGATGGCCTCTTGTGTTCCTTAAAAAGTCAAACCTTGTGTTTCTCTAATACTATCACTGTGGTTGGACAGATGGTTGAATGGACAGTCAAGGCTATGCTATGTTGCTGATAAACAGGCATTATTACTTTTATAACTGTTCCTTTTGGGTAAAATTGTTCCTTTAATTACATTTACCTTTTTATTGCAAAAATAAAGGAACAAAGAAAAACAAAAAAACTTTTATTTCTTACATTAAAATCAGCTTTTCCATGATGAATTAAGCTATTACCAAAGACTTGCACATAAATGTGTCAACATTCAACTTCACTTACCATCTTCAAAACCAAAGCACTCAGACACACACACACACACACCCACCACACACACACACACACATATATATATACAATATACATATATATATATATTATATAATATATATATATATATATATATAATGTTAATGATTCAGCGGTGGCGGGATTCGCACCCGACTCTTGACAGCCAAATGTTGAAGATTCGGTCACTTAACAGCACCCCGTCTCCGGGGTTATAACGCCGGCTGGCTCGGCACAGGTCTCGGGTTACGCACCTCAGATCACGATACCAAGGTACACCTGTGCCTTGCCAGTTGGGGAATAGACCCCGGCTACAGACTGGATTTGTCAGAGACCGAGCGGAGTCTGCCAGTCCGTAGCCCGTTTGGGTTTTATATCCAAATCGAGCAGATCGTTCCTCGCGCGGCACAAATAAATTCAAGGTGGCAAATCTCGTATAACTCAGCCAGATTTATTGGGGACACATCGGGGAACACAACACAAGCAAAGCATTACGACAATGTTATAATTATCTATAACCCGTTCTTAACTAGGGAGCTACGGATTACGGGTTTCGAAGGGAACCCTAGCGAGATAAACCTTAGACAAATGCAGACAAGACACGGACAACATGCAGCAAGACATGCAGACAAGACACAGAGTACTTGGTGATGCCTCATGGACGAGAGGAAAAGTGTCAAAGGTACGAATATCGGCTCGTGACAAGCCGATGTCAACGGATTCGAGCACCCAGCTCGAGCATGCAGCGTGGCAAAATGGTGGCGGCGTCCTCCTTTTGTCGCACCGCCCACGCATGCAGCCTCAGCGCGTTCAGCCCCCGTAAGGTCGACGGACAAGAGCGGAAGGTCCACGGTGTGCTCCAGCTGGCTTTTTACAAGGTCCAGCATACGAATCCAGGCCTGGCCTGCTCACCAGATCAGGCCAACCGGGTGTGGGCTCTGCAGGCGGATCGACGGGATTACAAGACGTCGTCGAGCCGTGAGGTGAGTAAGGACAGAGGCTCCGTGTTAGACGCAGGTTGAACCTGTCGATGACCTCCTCATAAAATCAATCGCCGACTCACACAGCAGCCAGTTCCTCTCGAAGCAGATTGCAGCTCCCACTAGTCTTCTATATAGCAGAATCCTCACTCGACACTCAGCTCAGTTAACTCCTCGGCAGATCGCCGACTCGACCCTCAGGTTCAGGCCGTTCCTCTCTTACAGATCGCCGACCACACGCACCGCGAGTTACTCCCTCAGCAGATTGCCGACTAACCTCAGGTTCAGTTACTCCCTCAGCAGATCGCCGACCGACGCTAGCAGTTTCTCCTCCAGCCGATGGCAGACAGACCTCTTGCAGTCCCTTCCTTGCCTTTCTTTCGGCTCGCTCTTCACGAAAGCCATCGCAAACAGACACAGCCGTCCCTTGTACAGCCGATCGCCCCACCTCGGCGCTCTCAGTTCCACCTTCCCTTCCCGGCCTCGCTTCTCTAGGCCACTCCCTCTCAGAGCACTGGGCGGGGACTCGTTCGGAGGGGAAGGAAGGAGAAGAACCTCTCGGTAACCACCACCGGACGCACAATGAACAGCCTCCTACACCTCCCGACACACATGTAACGTCCAATTACCGAACAACCTGGCTAAACATGCATTTAATGGGAATCTGGGCTAATCCTATATTTAATAACACACTAAGGGCCATTTCCGCAACAATATATATAATATATTGCAGTTTTTTTGATGATTCCCTGCACAGTAAGGCTGGTCGTGGTGTCAATGAGCTTGAGACGTTTGACATGCACTAGCAGGCCAAACTAGTGATGAAAATTAGCCCTCATGATGGGTGCAGGCAACTCAGCAACCAAAAATACCCATCAAAGTACTCGTCGCAGTCCAAGATCCAGCGTTAAAGATCTCTCCCTGTATGTGGTGATGGGCGAGTGATTCACTGCTTGCAGCTGAATTGATGGTAGGCTGGCCGTTGATTTTGTGAAAAGATGGTAAAACACTAACTTCAGCACCAGCATCCACTAAAAACCTTGTACCTGTTGCCTTGTCGATTTTGTAGAATAGGTGACTGGATGTCACTGCCAGACTGACTTGCTGCCGCTAGCAGCTGGCGTTAGAGTTTCCTTGCTTTGAAGGGCGGGACTGGTGGTATGGTATGTGCATGCGCTGATGCATTTGTGAGCCTTTTCCCCATGTTTCCAATGGTAAGCACATCCATTTGGCATGTTGGTGGGTGCTTGAGCTGGGATTGTGGCCTCTCGATTGACTTCCAGATGGACCATGACCATGGCTTGTACTCCTCTCTCTTTCGACCTGCAGTTGCATCGTGAGAGCTTGTACCTGTCTGGTCAAATTCTCAACCAAGGTGTACAAGGTGCAGACTTAGTCTGGTTGAGGTGCAAGTTGCTGTTGAGGTTTTGAAACAGCTCCTATGTGCATAGTGTAGGAAAAGAGAGAGTATAGACTTCCATGATCTTGTCGGCGAGGTCCACCAGTTGTTTGATGTCTGCAGCCTCTTTAGTTGAGGCCAAGATCAGTTGGATGTTGGTGAGAAGTCTCTGGAGAATCACCTGTTTTAAGATGGTATTCTCCAATGTATTGTCCCAAAGCAGCTGTCTCATCCTTTGCAAAAGCTGAGAGGGTTTTCTGTCACCAATGACTACTTGGTGTAGTCTCTTTTGCTCTGAAGCTGATGTATGCCTGATGAGCTCATCCTTGAGTTTAGTACAACGTTCCCAGGCTGGAGAAGCAATTCGGAGGTCTCTCACTTCATGCACTATTTCTGTCTGGAGAGATTCAACAACATATGAGAAGCGTGTATCCTCGGTGGTGACATACCTAGTCAGGAACTGCACTTCAACTTGCACAAACCACAATGTGGGATCGGTGTGTCAGAAGGGAGGGAGTTTTAAAGTAACGGCCGCTACTGATAACGGGGCTATCTCAGCAGATGCATCTTGATGGACATGATAACAAGAGATCACATCGGGGTCACCAATATAGAAAATGCAGTTATCGACTTTGATTCACTGCTTCAGGTTAATGACTTCATCCATTCTGAGTGGTGTCCCATAAGCAGTTGAGCTTGAGTGTGGATGAATACAAAATGGGTTCGATGATAGTAGTCCCACGGTTGAAAGGAGTTAAAACCCACAGAAGATGGAGCCCGTGACACGGCACATGGTACGAAGCTGCGGGTGCAGAGAGCAAAGTGCTACTGGAGGAGTGGGGGAGCAAAGGGGGGGGGGGTGGGGCAGGGTTTAACTCCAGTGAATGCCAAGAAACTTTAGTTTAACTCCAGTGAACTTTAATTTAACTTCAGTCTGTGAGTCATTTCCACCAATGGTAAACAGCAAGCTGCCAGGCAAGGAAGCATCGTTATACTCCCGTTAAAGCCTTACTCACCACTCATCCCTCGAAGGGGAGGTCCAAGAGCCTGATAGTGTGGGGTAAAACGATTGATTAGAAACCAAATAAATCACGCCTACACTACTGCCATTGGTTTGACAAGTAAATGGAACAAAGTTCATGATGTAAAAGTACCAACAAGTTGGCACCGATGAAAAGTACACGACATCCTCAATCACCTCTGCTGTAATCACCTAAGTTTATTCTATTTTTTTGGTTGTTAACGATGTTTTTGCTTTATCCATACGTTGTTGAGACCAGTTAATTTTATTTATTGAAACTGGTTACCATATCTTTCCCAGTTCCTTAATTTTCTTCCAATGTTTTTCCGAAATAGATAAATGTTCCGACATCTGCAATCTCTTTTCCGTTTGAAAGCAAATCTTGAGGTTCAGCGTCGAATCTCATCAGTTTAGTCTTGGCAACATTCATTTTGAAACACACTTTGCTTGCTCTTCTCCTTTAACGTTTTGCCTTTTCTTGCATCCTTCCAAAAGTATTTGAGATACTTACAAGCCAGCCAAGAATGTGTTTTTTTCTCCACCAACTCACACCAAAAAAATTTTTTTACTTTGCTTCCCATGGCGGTTAGCGTGCCTTTGTCAGCCTTCAGTTGTTAAAACCTATTGTTTGAACTGTCCTGAAATGTAAACCAATACTGTACGAGCCTCAACACAGTCTGCTATTCCTCTGGAGGTGGGGCGTTCCATGTCAAGTGTACACATTTTTCAGCGCAAATTTTGGAACATATCTCAGATTTCACTCTTGTTTTTGTGCAAGTGTTTGTATCCACGGTAAAACATTATGTGTCAATTTTCAGACCTGGGGGCCATCGGGCCCATTTTAGGGCCCCCCAAATTTGCCCCCCCGGTTGACCTACAATCTTCCAGTGGCCATATCACAGGTTGTAGTGGTCCGATTTGGATGATCTTGGTATCAAAATGCTCGTAAAAGCGAGATCTTTCGAATCGCGTAAAGTAAAATCACTCCGAAACAGTAATTCAAAAAGTTATAGTTTGGGGCGCCCTTTAACCTTGGGCCCCCGCCCCCCAGCCAAACCGATCCCGATTTTTTTGTGTGAGAATACCCCTTCATATACTCCAACACATCAGCATAAATTAAAATGGGATCTCAATGGGTTCAAGTGTGATGATGGTTTTATTGTTCGGGGTCCACATATCACTAATCTCTTGATTCGACATTGGGCAACGTTTGCCGTCATCGGTCCAATGACGTCACCTGCTGACAGGCGACTTTATGTCTGAAATTGACAATCATCATCTCTGGACTATTATATATACTAGTACGGCCCGTAGGGGCCCGTAGGTGCGTGCCCGTAGGTGAGTGCCAGTATGTGCAGCCTCTCTCTCTCTCTCAAACCTTGAAAAGGCACATCCGCGGGCCCCGGCAATATTCCTGGCAAGTTTCAATCAGATCGGACCGTCAATCGTGCAAAAATAAATAAATATAAATAACTAAACCTTAATTGTGACGTCATCTACGTCATAGCACCGTGTCCTGTCATTGGTCGACAGATAACTGCCGTAACTTGGGAACCGCTCGTCCGATTAATATCAAACCTTGAAAAGGCACATCCGCGGGGCCCCGGCAATATTCCTGGCAAGTTTCAATCGTGCAAAAGAAATAATAAAAAATAAATAAATAAACATTAATTGTGACATCATAGCACCGTGTCCTGTCATTGGTCGACAGATAAATGGCCGTAACTTGGGAACCGCTCGTCCGATTAATATCAAAACCTTAAAAGGCACATGCGGGGCCCCGGCAATATTCCTGGCAAGTTTCAATCAGATCGGACCGTCAATCGTGCAAAAATAAATAAATAAATAAAAAACATTAATTGTGATGTCATTCGTGACGTCATAGCACCGTGTCTTGTCATTGGTCGACAGATAAATGGCCGTAACGGGAACCGCTCGTCCGATTAATATCAAAACCTTGAAAAGGCACATCGCGCGGCCCCGGCAATATTCCTGGCAAGTTTCAATCCGATCAGACCGGCGGTCGTCGAGAAACTGCGGTCGCATACAACATACAGACACACATACAGACAGACACACACACACAGAGATTGCTGGAATTATAGATAGATGTGTAATATTATATATATATATATTATATATATTATATATATATTGCATCATTTGTGAAAAATTATTGTGTCTATTGATTTTTAAGTGTACATTTTTTGTATAACCATCATCGAATTAGTTATAAATGGGCTAATCTCAGTTTTTGCATATTTGCAGTAAGCATGGCGACTGAAATCGAAAGGAGTTCCGAAAATACTGTTGCGATCCGTTCAGCTGCCATAAAACGAAACAACGAAAAGATCTTCGCAATTTGTCAAATATATGTGATGAAATTTCTCTCAAGGTGAAAAAGATGACAGACTTTGTACTTCTGCGAGAAAAAACTTTCTCGTTGTCACCAGAGCGTATTGAAGAATCATCTTCGTCCAGTTCGAAATTATCATCAGAAGGTACTACGAAGGCATTGCAGAAATCTATTTCGACAGATGAGGCGAGGAGGTTTTTGAGCGAGAAGCACAAGTTGACCTATTAAACAGTCCGTTATCGATGATAGGCGAAAGCCATTCGACAAACGAAAGGCGGAAAGGAACCAGGACGTTCCTGAAAAGCGAAGTAAAGTGGAAGATTCTGTGCGAAAGAAATTAGAACTAGTTGCTGGACCAAGCACTGTGGGAGAAAACACAAATACAGCGTCAAAATGTGATGAAAACTGCAATGCCAGAGGTGATCAAAAGCCTGAAATAAAAATACGTTGTTTCGAGCCGTTCAGAGCAAATACGTATACTGACAATATTTGCTCGGAATATGAGCATCAGAGGGATGATGAGTGAATTCAGTTGCTCCCAAAGAATGGCTGTGCAAGCCAAAAATTAGAGAAAGAAAATGGTATGCTATCGTCTCAAATCCAAACAGGGTAAAATATTGCCTGACGAAGTGAAATCCGCCGTAACCGAATTTTACCGAAGTGATGAAGTCAGCCGAATAATGACGGAAAAAAAGGACTGTGGTGTCAGGAATGAACATGGAAAAGACAAATTCAAAAGCGCCTGGTACTAAACAATCTAAGGAACTGTTTCAGAAATTCAAAGAGAAGAACCCTGACTTGAAAGTTGGATTCGCGAAGTTCGCCATGCTCCGTCCCTCGGAGTGTGTCCTGGCCGTTCAGGCGGTACACACATGTATGTGTATGTACGATACATCAAAATGTGAAACTCATGATGTTTGGTTCCAAAATGCCACAGATAGCCGAACTTCCTAACTATCATCATGTGTAGCACGCATAGTTTGTAACCAGCACAACCGGCATGTTATATTCAGAACATGTAAAGTGCCCATCAATTGAAGACTTCAAAACCGAGCTACTGAGTGCTTATAACTAGAGTATTGATGAAATTCAGTTAAAACGGTGGGGCCATCCACCGACAGATCTAACTGAGCTCCATGGTCTGCCTTTGAAGAATTCATTAATCAATTCTGTGAACGCGTGGGAAATTAGTGAGACTACGACTTCATTGCAAGGCGCCAATCAGTTTCTGAAAAATAAGAAAGATGAAATCGGTGAAGGAGAATTTGCATTATTGGAGACTTCTCAGAGAACTATTCGTTGTCGTACAGGATGCGGCCCAAGGATTCCATTGGAACTGCTCTCAAGCGACAATTCACCCCTGGTTTAACTATTTCAAATCGGACGATGGCAAATTAACCACGATTCGTTCACGATTATATCAGAATGCAATACTCACGACTTGTCTCAGTCCACCTCTTCCAAGAAATGCTCATTGACACTTGAAATCTAGCTTTGGAAATGTAAAGAAACTTTACTATTTCTCAGACGGTTGCGCTGGCCAATATAAGAATTGCACAGCCTTCATAAACCTATTTCGTCACAAATCAGAGTATGGTATTGATGCAGAATGGCATTTTTTTGCCATTACATTGGGAGGTACAGTCAAACGAGAAGCAACACGTGAGAGCCTGCGTAGACCTTACGACAGTCAAATTATTTC
>CM068956.1:148205833-148221103 GCA_035128595.1 Eptatretus atami | reverse complement strand
CTCATCCGAACTCTCTCTTCCTCATATGTGGCGACTTCAATTGTCATCATGCCAGTTGGCTAGGTGTGGGCACCTCCCTCGCCTGCCATGACACTTCAGCAAAAGACTTCTGCGACTCATTGGGACTGACTCAATTGGTCAACTTCCCAACCCGGATCTCACGGAGTTCCCTTTCATCTCCCCCCTCCCCTGCGAACCATGCGGTGGGCGGAGGGAATCCGTCTTGGCGCCGGGCAAAGGAAGAAAACAAGCGGGAAAACACGCGGCCCTCGTGTGGGATTCTCCTTCCCTTCTCGCGTTCGACGCTCCAACGCGGAAACCGTTCGTATCGTGGGAACGCGGAGGCATGGCGTTCTTAGGTTGCGGGCAGTGGTGGCATTGTTGTAGTGGTGCGTATGTTGCGCGTTGTTGGGTGGGCCGTAGTTGGCGTTGTTGGGTGGTTGGTTCGAAATAAAGCAAGAACAAGAAAAACGCCTTAACTCAAAGTGTCGCAGCCCGAATTAATCACATTAATTCCCTCTAAACAATGGGTTTGGGCAACACACATGCTACTTAAAAAAAAATATTATCTCACCACGGGACCTGAATGGTGTTGTAATGTCGAATTTCCACAGCTCCGTAAACAATTAAACAGACTAGATAACCCCGCTTCTGCGCCGAACATGTGGGTGGTTGTGTTTTGAGAAGGAACTGATGCAGAGTATCAGTAGTGATTTTACTTTAATGCAGAAAGTGAATACGATTTACTGTTTCAGAACCATTTTTATTTTCTTTTTTTTGCTACCCATGCACCTTCATATGCGTCTTTGAGATAATGTAAAGCCGAATATCACGTTTACATCGAGCGCAGAACAAAGTCCAGTCGAAGATAGCCCGACACGGAAACACAAACTCGAAATAATATATAAGATTTGTACTACAGAACCTTAATATGGATACAAACAAACACGAAATAATAGTGACGAAGCTTTTCGTGCTTCACTCCTCAGGCGTAAAAAATCGCAGCATGAAGAAGGAAGTGAAGCATTGTTGCTTATAGCAGGTCTCAATAAGGAAGACGCTGATGGGTTCAGCCTTTAATGACGTCACGGTTAATCCGAACACCCATTGTCAGCTCATCATCTTCACCTCAAGCTCCATTGGCTGAGCAGCGTTCGTGGATGATTGACATTGCAACCAACATTCCTGAAGAGGGGGGAGCCTCATGATAGCCGACAAAAGATCTCGGAACACGTCTTCGTTGATTAATGAAACACAGCAACGAAGGAGGTGGGAATCATTTTAACAACATGCATGTATTTCAAACGTGACGGCTGTTCCATGGGTTCTCCATTTAGGCCAGCTTTGCAGATTATCTTTGTAGGCTATCATGAAATGCAGAAACTGACTGGTCGCAAGGGGGCGATTTCCCCTGTCTATTACTATCGGTATGCTGATAACATTTTTGCTTGTTTTGAGTCTCGGATTGAGCATGTGACCCAATTTCCAGGCCATGGCTCAACACTACATCCAGCGCTCAAGTTTACCACAGAGCTGGAATTGTCAAACACGTTACCGTTTTTGGACGTGTTGTAGAGAGATCCAACCTTTGGGGGTTTTTCACAACATTCGTTCTACCGGAGGCGACCACAGGAAAGTATACTCGCTGGGACTCCTACAGCTCCACGAGGTACAAAATTGCCTTGATCCAATATCCTGGTTACAGAGCACAGAGGATTTGTTTCACCCCTCTTGTAATCTTCCTGCTGAAAATTGGACAAAATCGATGAATATACTTCAGTGAATGAAAATGGTTATCCTGAGCATATAGTTAAGAGATTACATACACCAAACGTTTCTAAACACGACAAGAGATCGGAAGATTGTTCTGCGAACAAAATGTCCAGTCTTATCAGGAATGCCCTGCAAAGGGCCATCATTCACGAAGTTTTGAAGTACAAATTCAAACATATGTATCCAATACGTTTCGGCTGTGCAACCCCGAGTAGATCTTTACTCTTCGCCCATTGCTGGACGTCAGCAACAAGGGATGTGCTACCACCTCACAAACCAGCAATGTTATTTATGAGATTAAGTGCCGATGTGAAGCCCTGCACGTGGGCCGCAACAACACTAAAGGTTGGCTGATCGGATCAAACAACACATCCCCTTTGTGCGAATCGAAGATAGATTTCGTGAGGTTTAGAACACAACCAGGTGCGCGCAGCATGTAGAATATCCAGCAACCCACCGGCCACTGTTACCTGCTTCATCTGCCATTGCACAAAACACCTGGTTGCCAACCCTTTCTGTGCAACCGTACAATGCAGATAGTCAGGATATTTGAGCCGAGTCGGCAGCTCGTTTCATTTACGTTATGCTGAAGCAACCTTCATCCTTACACTGATCCAATACTATGTCGTCCAAGGAATTTGTACGAATCTCTGTATCTCTTTCAGCATGGAAAGATCAAGGGAAATACCGGTACAAATGTTCAATGACTTAGGGGAGAACCCCTCCCCCTCTTCAAGGGATGTGGATGCCAAACGTCAATCATCGATGAACTCTGCTTCCAGCCAATGGGAAGCTCGATGTGATAATGATGAGCAACCAATGCGGCATTCGATTAACCGTGACGTTTCATTACGGTTAACCGTATCAGCATTATACCTTATTGGAACCTGCGTATAAAGCACACGCCTTTCACTTCTTCTTCACTTGCTGCGATTTTTGCAGCTCTTGAATTCCTGATTCTCCACATGACAAATTTAGAATTGTCCTGCGTCTGAAAGACGGGGATTAAAACACAGTCAAAAGCCTATAAACAATGTATGTTCTGTGATTATCTTCTAATAATGATGATAAAAAAATATAAAAAGCCGAATATAATTCTTTTAGATTACACCAAAAATGAATTACTTTACAAAATTGATTAGAGAAATGAGTGTTAAAGTATGAGGGTTGATTAACACACCTTCCTTACAAGGAAGAAACGAACATATTAGGAGGAAATGTTCAAAGGATTGTTGTTATATTTATTCACGATTGCCATTTCAGGAAATATCAAACAAGATTATTGTAATTAAATAAAATATTGGATTATCTTGAAATTAAACCAGAAACTTAGGATAAAATATAGTTTCTAAAAAAGCAATAGATAAATTAAATAAACCTGTTTTCCAAAATATTATAACATGAATGATTTTTTACCCATTGAAAATAAAAAAATTATAACAAACCATAAATCTTACAAATTCATTAAGATGTTCTCAATAGTTGGTTCACGTGAATGTGGAAAAACCTGCTTACTTTTAAAGATGCTCCTACTCCAACTTTTTAGATTATTGTAATTTAATAATTTCACAAAGTCAAGTTTCAACCTGAGTATCAACTACTCTCACAAGGTTTTAATGCTTGGTCTTCAAAAAGAAGATATAATCTGTTATTTAAACTTCAAAACAAAACTAAATTATACAACAGTTTGAAGATATTAATACAACTATTTTGTGATACAACAGAGATATAAAAAAATCAAAGCCAATAACTTGTATTCTCATAATAGGAATGATATTACCTTCTCCCCAAGGTTTGGATCAATCAAAAAATAACCTCGTTATCTTTGATGATGTGTTAATGAGAGAAACCAAACTGGTAATGGATATCACTACTACACAAGAGGGAGACATTCTTCTTGTAATGTATTTATCTTAGTTCAATCAACTTTCAACTCCCTCGTCGCTCAATAAGAAACAATGCTTATACTTTTATTTTTATTCAAGTTAAATTCAATAGATATAAACAATTTTAGGAGAGAACAATTGTTCTACATTATGAGTAAAAAGGAATTGGGCGATATATGAACATTGTATCGACTGGAAAAATATAAATATATTGTTGTGAACAAGATGAGATTTAAGGAATATATTTTATTTTATATAACAATTAGATATATTCAATGACAAACTATTATTAATAAATCTGTGGGTAAATTGCTTCTGGAAAAAACTTTCATAATCAGTTCTTGTGTGACGTAAATGAGAATATTTAAATGCTAAAAGCACCATGTAGTTCGTATTGTATCAACAACAAACTAGAGCAATAAGACCTGCGCAGAAGTACAAGGTGAAGATTATTACTTATATTTCAGTAGAGAACATATTCGATTGAGAATGAAGGTTCAAATATTTGAGGAGGTTTCTCTTGGTACAACAAAATTTCCACATTGTAAAGAGTGAGTAAAGAATCTAAAATCTGTTGTCGTTGCGGTATTAGAAAAAATAAATCCAGAAGGAATGACACAAATAATTATTAAACATCTGAGTGGTAAATTAGTGGTTAGATTTTATCATTCGCGTTTTGATGTTGATGAAGAAACTCAACGCAAACGTTGAAAAGCAGAAGATACAAGTATTGTTGAAGAAGAAATTACAAACTGCGTATTAAGTGTTAATAAAGAATTTGATGAAATATTTAAAGAAAAGCGATTTATTTTGAACACATCTACTTCAATTGAGAAGAAAAGGAAAATTTCCCTGTGACCTTATAATTCAGTGATGATATTTCCAATAATAAAGGATGCGACGAAAAGAAAGCGCAACAAGATTTAAGGGAGCATCAAGGAGTTGGTTTCAAAAGTGGTAAAAACAACAGGAAGACTATAAAGGAAGAAACGCAGACAGAAACTAACGGGGTGAAGAAGCATTGAAAGAAAACAAGATCAATTTATTTAACCACTTTTAAAAACTTCCCAAGAAAAATTATGGATGCTTTCCACAGTTTCCACATAGAGTATACTCCTAAAAAAACTTCAAATATTAAAAAGCATCAGTCAAATGATGCAGGAAGAATTAGAGCATAAGGAAAAATTAGAATATATGTGGAGATTATTCAAAACAACTGGAAGAGATCAATAACCCCTGATTATATTGTGAATGCTCTCCAAAACATTGATATTCAACAGCATTCAAAAACCATAGCAGGTCTCATTCCAACAAACAACAGCAAGTATTCCATTCTTGCCTAAGAAAAGGTATTGATATTATGATGAATTAATGTTCTGAGTTCTGGCTCAACCCCCTGTTAAATTAACCCCCAGATCTAATGTTTCTTCTCACCAAAAGATGGATTACAAGGTTCAACTATGAGGGATGAATCAAAGTATTTTGATAAACCATTGTGGATATGAAGAGAATGATGATAGAGTATATTATTGATCTGCTGGACTCTCGTAATTATAGGTTGTCGATCTGGTAAAAGTAGTAGGAAGAATTGATAAGGAGAAAAACATTATTCAGGCTTTAAGTAGGCTTGGTTAGGTTGTTGTTTCTTCCAAATGACCCATCGTAATTAGTTATGACTGTTATTGCTGTAGGTGGTAGGAAGGCTGAATAACAATTGTTTGAATTGAAGGGCCAAATCAGCCATTCAGACCAGTGATGAACATGAATAATAATTAATAAATGTCAATACAAAGACATTTTATCCCATATTAAATAAGATGAGAAGCACAATCCTTGTTTTAATTCCACAACAAGCCGACTCACACATCTTCATTCCCATATCCACTACAACTTGACGCAAAAAAAGAATATGATGTGTCTTTATTTCCATGCGAAACTTATTAATACCTTGTTTAATATCACCGAGAAAAATCACAAGTTAGTTATCATCTGGAAGTGGATACAAAACAATAAACAGTTTCACCCGCGAAGCATATGAGATTTCTCAAATATCCTTCCGAAATTGCTCGTCTTATGAAGGGAACAGCGGTAATTGAACCAAAAAAAATATTGTTATAGATATTCAAAAAACATACTTCAAAATCAACGATTAATCTAAAAATAACAACAAAGGTTGAATTTCACAATTGATAATTCAATTTTGAGATTTATTAGGGTTTCTCCTCAAAAAAGATTGAAACGAATGGAACGTTTTACAGTGAATAATTGTCATTCAAAAATATCCTCATAAGGCGCTTATAAAATACGATCGGCGGCTTATTAATGATGGAATAAGAACAAATAGCAATTATTTTCATTCCAGTGCAGACTCAAGCCCAATGCGTTATAAAATTCAATATGGAACCCAAAAATCTGATTTAGCTACCTGCTGTCAGGAAAAAAGCATATACAGGAGTAAATTTTAGGATAACCCTTACCCAAGATAATCGCATGATTTTTGTAAATGGAGAAATTATATCCATCAGAATTCACTACGTGAAGTTTTCCAATAAATAAATGACGGATGGTTATTGTGAGGAACACCAAGTTGGGAAAATATAAAATAATTACAGGGGATGGGATGTTCCTTTCCCCAAAATTCAAGGGTGAAGGTATGTATCTTGGTGGGGCAGAACTATACAACTTAAGAGACAAAAGGGGTCAGACATCAATTTAGAAAAAAGGAGATGGGATAAATTGAACTCCTAATGGGATATCGCTTCAACTCTTCTTTAACATAAAGACCTTAATTGGTTCAACTCTCGTGCTGCTGGAAATGTAGCGGGTGCTATTAAAGAGATAAAAGATGCCCAAAAGGATATCCCATAAATTGCAAAACAATGAAAAGAAATTAAGAAAGGCAAAAAACTCAGTTGTTCTCCCCAAGAACGACAGAAAATAATTCAAATACTGGGTCAGGGTTTCAAAAGTTTTAACATCTTTTTTCCTAAATAAATACAAGTATGGAAGCAATTGATAGTATCTATTGATTTGATGATGACCATGTTCATCTCAAACTCTACTTAAAAAAAAGAAGACTACTCAAGTAAAATCAATAACTGAACAGACTGGAATAAAATGACAAAATTATTGAATATCCGAAACTTAATCAACAAAACTTATTTGAATCTAGCAAAGTTTCTTATTGTGTAAATTTACATTCACAAAGCTTGCGAATAAACACAAACGCTACACTCGGTAAATGATTTCTTTTGGAAAAAATGTTTGATAGTGTTCGTTTTGTCATTGGAAACACAATAAGTTGAAGCGTTTGATTTTCTTCTGCTACATCTGAAATGCATATGAAATTTACACTATATTCATTCAGTGATAAAATGGGAAAGGCGGGCTGTTGAAGAATTTATTCCTATATGGCAACGCGGACAAACGCAGACCTGGATATAAATCAAAGCGAAAGGAATGTTATAATGATGATGACAAAAACAGGTATAGGTTTTACTGTTGGCAGTTCCTCTTAAAAGGTATATTTGATTTTGTGATCATGATAAAGTTCTGTATGTCTTAAATTAGATTTTCAACTGCAAGGAAAATGCATAATGAAAATAGTATTGCTTTTTGGTGTGGCTAATGCTTTTGCTGATCCAGAAATAAATTTCTAATGATGAAATTAGTTTGTATATATTAGTGAATATACTCCTTAATCTTTAAACAAAAGAGATGTTGAATTAGAAGACTTAACTCTAAGAAACCACTCGATTGTATCAAACCTTAAAAGAAGATGTCAACACCGTAAACTGAACCAAACCACTTACACGTGGATTATGGTGTTCTGGAAGGAAAGCCATTCGAATCTGTGGCTCATTAAAAAAAAAATCCAGATGGTTGATACTGCCTACATGATAAGAATAATGCATTGAGTGATAATGCAAGGTGAACACAACTTAAGCGTTTCTCGAGCATAAGAACATTTTATCCACGAGATAGATTGGAAATTTATTGCGGAAAAAAATATTTATGTGAGCTAATCTTTACCAAAGGTGTGTGAAAGCAATGGAAATAAAGAACCCTTTTGGGTATATGACAGCATTTAAAAGTCTGATACAAATCTTATGCGATTACCTGAGGCTCAAAAGGAAACTATAAAATCGAATCGAGTGGATACTGTCCCCTATACATTGAAAGAGGAGACAGTGAAGAAGAAGTTGATACATATTGTTGCTGCTTTCGTGAAGAAACAGAATTACAGATTAATACAGATTATAGTGTTATGATTTAGTCCACATAACTTTTTAAATAAATATAAATGAGTAGAAAGGATGTAGTAAACAAAAATTATAAATGAGTATAAGATATAAATAGAGTAGTAAAAGTGCCAACTGGGGTATATGTTTTAATCAAATCAATCTTCTAAAACTATCATCTTGTATTCAAAATCAAAGGCCTTGTATGATTAACATAAATACAATTTTCAGAGAAAAGGAGAGTAAGAATTGATGTTTTTGCTCACAGAGAAAACAGGTGAAATCTTGAACGATACTGGCTCACTTAAAAATTAAAATGTCAAAACCAATGTTGCGAAGAAATATTTCAATAAGTGAGACGAGTGTGAGATCTCCCCATTTCTAATTCCTTTATTTGCTTGTTTAAGTGCGGCTGAGCATTGACGGGTGGTATTCCAGGCAGCGGTGAAAAACTGCCAACAAAAGGATAGCTCAACTCCAGGCTCAAAAAAGATTGGAAAGGAACAACAAAGAGGTGGGAGTGGAAGAAACAAATAGTGGAAATGGTGTAATTGTAGAGTTTTGCTGAAAAACTTGAAAGTCTGCCTGAATAAAGTGAGATTGTTAGTTGGATATGCTTTCTCTTATCGCACAAGCAGGTTGTAAATTAACTAAAACAGCGTAATGATTATATCTTTCCAATTAAATAAAATGAGCATTGCATGCAGTGGTTTTTAAAGAATTTGGAAAAGAATACAAACGATCAAAATTTAGAACTTTATCAAATATTGTAAGAATTTAAAAATTCATAGATGTGGTTATTTGTATGAGAGATGAATTAACAAACATGTCTAAACATACAAAGAGATATTATTATGAACTTGGAAGATAATAATGGGAACGGTTTCTCATTTGGGTTGTATTTTAATAGTCACCAAATATATCTTGATAGTTTTGCGTCTTCCACCACCTGTTGAAGTAATGAAATCTTACAGAATGCGTGTTTATCAAACATTTCAAGTCCAATAATCTAAATTCCAAGTGTGTTGGTCACATATATGTCTAGTATGTGTTATTTAAAACTCAACAAAAATAACATTTTTTAATAATTATTTTGTTGGTAAAGATGTTTTCTATCTTTGTGCTATCCCCAACAACTGGATATTGATTTATTCAAATTATTACACAAAGGCACAGGCTGAACGACAGAAATATAGTTTAGCAAAAAATATTATATAGAAAAATGCTTATAAAATTATTAACATTATATCCAAGCCCGACTGACGCGAATGACATGGTGAGATTAAGTGATTTAATCACCAAGTATATATCCTTAAATTAACGGGCACGTTTTGTTAAAGGAGTAGAATTTACAACCACAACAACCTGGTTCAACAAACCATGCACCTTTTCTTATTAAATTCAATTATCTGCCTTAGTTATTGAATTTTAATAAAGAAGGGAAGAATATTAATAGGAAATAGAGAAATGGAGTATAATATGTGCTGATTTAGGATAAATTGGTGTTTTTCATTAAACCTCGAAGACCTTACACGATTTTATGCAAGTCTCTGTAAAAGGAAGAATATTATTTCCTCTTGGTAGAATCAGGAGATATGTGGAAGCACAATTTAGCAAACAACAAATACACGATTTCGGAATAGGGAATTATTATGATGGATGAAGCAATTAGTTATATGAAAAGAAGAAGGAAATTGGATAAATTTATACAAAGTCGAGGAATACAAACTGATTTAAAACAGGAAGATGCGGGTCGGATAGGTGTCATTCATATTAATCTGTCATATATTTCTGATACATAAATGACAGCAAGAAGACTTCAAGAAAATTAAAATTTTTTTGCATTAAGGATACCTACAAGAAAAGGGTGTTCCATTTTACATTTCTTATGAATTGGAAATAGACCACGGCAATTTTCAATAAAACTGGCCTTATACGATTTAAAAAAACCACAAATAAGAGATTGATTAAAATATTATAAAAATGAACTTCTAAAGGTGATGAAATATAAAACTATTTAGAAATCGTCAAACAAATTCTTATTGTTTCTCGATTATGAGAAAAATAATTGTGGATTCAAGAGTATCGCAGAATTCAGATGAATATATGTATGATATTCTATGGGGGTGAAAGTGTTCCAAGGATAGTAAGGGATGAGGAAGGAGTTGGAAGAAAACATGATGAGAGAGCAGAGAAGAGAACGGGAGAGGGATGAGAAGGAGAGGAGGAGAGAGGAGAGAGAAGGAGAAGAGAGAGAAGAGCGTAGAGAGGAGAAGAGAGAGAAGTGAGGCGGGAAGAGAAGGAGCGGAAAGAGAGAGAAGGAGGCGAGGAAAGAGATGAGAGAAGAGGCCAGGAAGAAGAGAGAGAAGGGCGGAGGAGAGAGAGAGAAGGAGGCAAGGGAGAAGAAGAGAAGGAGGCAGGAGAAGAGAGAGAAGGAGGAAAGAGAAGGGAGAAGAGAGAGCATGAATAATAAAATAAAAATATGGAACCAGTTGAATTTTAAAAGATCGAGGTATTACAAGAAAATAAATCAATCTCAACACACCGAAGGAGAAAAAACAAAGAATTGGCAAGTCTATTAATATATATGAGAGTTTAACATCGATTTCAGGGAAGATATAAATGAGAAAAGTGGACGATAAAGACAGAAAAGAATGAAAAAGGATTATATTTATTGATGATGTTGGTGTGATTGCTTTCATTAAAAGTTTTCCATTTTCTTTTCTTAAATAAATGGAGGAGAGAGTGAAAGAATTTCTGAGATCTTTATGTTTTAAAAATTTAACGAGCAAATGTGCATGTGTGAAAACTAAAAAGGTTTTCACACTCTTCGAATTTTCACAATTGAGAAATATTATATATTTTTTCACATAAATAAATGAGTTATCACATAATAACGATAATATATGTCTAAATTAAGAAAAACCAAGAGTAAAAAATATCTCGTATGTTAAAAGTAAAAATAATTAGGGTTATTACAAAAAAGGTACATTTCGGGTGTGGCTCAAAAAAGAGTGAATTCACCAAACACAAACGTGCGGGAATGATACAAAATTTTTATCAGGACAGTAAATTTTACAACTGAGGAATACCAGGGGAATTAACATCTACCAGCGGTATTCTTTCTTGGCCTCGGGAAACAAACTGATAAAAGATTAGATTGAGGCTGCACAATCCTAAAACCGGTGGAAGCAAACCTATCAATAGGGTTGATTAAAGTGTGCATGAGGCACGATATTGATTATGAAATAGCACAACGTTGCGAAGAAAAACATGAAGCCGATAGAGAAATGTTGTATAATTTGTCTCTGATACAAAATCCAACCTTCGAGAGAAAAAAGTTGATCGCGTTCATCGTGAAGAAGATGATCAGTGCTAAATTGAAACTTGGACTTGAAATTCAAAAAACTTATAGGCTCTAATGATGTCATTAAGATTGAAGAGCAATTAGCTGATGAATTACATAAACCAATAATCACAAAGTTTCATAGAAGAAGGTTATTCCAAGGAAGTTGATTTATCTGGTCCGCTGATTTAATTGAACTCAATTATGATAAGGGGTACAAGTAGCTTTAAACGTTATTGATTTGAGGGGTAGATATGCTGTGGGTTTCCCTTTGAAAAACAAAACAAGTAATACTCTTATGTTAGCTTTCCAAACAGATATTCAATAAAAGCAAGAGAAAACCTAAAAAATTGTGGACTGATGATGTACAGAGTTCTACAACAAAACATTTATGAATTTTCTTAAAAATAACAGCATTAAATTATACAGCACCTTAATGAAGGAAAAAGCGGTTGTTAATGAGCGATTCAATCGCACTTTAAAAGAGAGACTATATAAAAAATTCACTCAACTCGGTTCTCAACAATGGTTATCTTTAATCAGGACATTGTAGATAAGTATTAATGATACGATTCACACCTCAACGAATACTAAACCATTCAGAAACATTTACAAAACTTAGAATATGAAAAAGTGATTAATGTCAGAAAAGCCTAAGTTCAAAGTTGGTGATATACTGTAGTAAGAATATACAGGTGGAAATATCATTTTGAAAAAGGTTATACTAAGTGATGGACAAATGAACTTTTAAAAATCGTGATGTAATAGATATAGTTCCTTGGACTTATAAGGTATATGATTTAGAAGGGGAAGAGATTTTAGGTTCATTTTATTCACAGGAATTACAAAAGACAAAGATAAATTGAAAAAAAACCCTTGGACTTACAAATTATGTGATTTAAAGGGGGAAGAGATTTTAGGTTCATTTTATTCACAGGGAATTACAAAAGACAAAGATAAATCAAAAAATTTTTTTTGACTCCACCCCTTTTTATAACTCCGCCCCTTTGACTATGCCCAAAAAGTCACATCCACACAATCCCCACCCACAAAAAGCCACAGCCACACAACCCACCCACAAAAGCCACATCCACACAAGCACCATCCACACAACCCCACCCACACATTCCCCACCCATGCAAAACCCCACCCACACAAGTCGCATCCACTTCCATCATATTCACATAAATTAGTGATTAGTTAATTAGTTCCCCACACATACATGTTTATTTAATTTTTTTAAAAAAATGCTCCACCCACACAAACCACATCCACACAAACCACATACACACAAGCCACATCCACACAAGCCCCACAAGCCACATCCACACAAGCCCACAAGCCACATCACACAACCCCACAGCCCCAACCCCCCTGTGCACCCCCACCTTTGACCCACCACCCCCCTCATCCTACCCCCCACCCTTCCCCCACACACACGGGCTGGGAGAGGGATGAGGGGTGGTGGGTCGTTGCGGAGCGCACCTACCCCCCCTCCTTTGCTCCTCCTTTATTCTTTTTTATAATTAAGAATTAAATAATTGAAAGCAAAGCAAATATAATTAATCAAGATTTTGAAATATTAAACATTTTTCTTTGGGTAAATATTCAGTTGCGAGAATCGACGATCTTTCCCAGCAGTCTGCTTCAGATGTCTTGTGATTGAAAACTCGGACACCATATTCTGTTTTGAAACAAAAAGAACCATTAGAGCATATAAAGATGATTATATAATGATATGAATAAAATAATAAATTAACATTTACCTCCAGAAGATCGAGAGTTTGTGTCCATTTCATCCAGATGAGCATTTAAACTGGAACAAGTTGGAAATGAGTCATCACCCCTTGAATTTCAACATCTTCCCATTCAAGGTTGCGAAATTCATTCGTTTCACCACCCATGTATGATTCAGTTTTAATGCTGAAAATAAAAAGCAAGTAGTAAAAAATTACCACCAAGTTGTGGTATTGCTTTTAAATTAATTACCACCATGCCAAATAAAAGGTTGTTGTATAAGGAGAAGAGAAAGACAGAGACCGAGACAAATAGAGAGACAGATAGAGAGAGACAGAGAGACAGATAGAGATAGAGGACAGAAAGACAGAGACAGAGACAGAGCGATAATTTCTCACCTTGGACTCTCGTCATTCAAGATCAAAGGACGTGAGAAGAATTTCTGCCATCCAAGAAAAATACCATTCAAATCTTTCGAAACAAATAAATGTCTTCAAGGAAGTCATTCATTTTTATCCACTCGTCGTGTAATTCAGATAACTCATTTTCAACATCAGTTATCAACCGATGTTCTTATTGGGGACAACCTGTTAGAAAAAAAACAATAATTATATTATTAGTCGTATCGCTGATTTAATTCTGGTTTTAAACAACAATTAATGAATTGGGTTGAGGATCTCACCTGTCATCTTGTGAAAACGATGATCTGCAAGGTTTGTAGTAATAATCTGAACGCTCCATATTCAAAATAAAAACATGAACGGCACACAAAGTTGGTTTAAATAAGCAACTTGATGACGTAATGGGGAGATTTCACAACAATGGTTTTTCAGGGTGTGTCCCACATGGGAAACGACTTCGGAATTTTTTGGCTTGGTTCGGGCGAGGCAGCTTGGGCTGACTTCAAACTGACTCATTTTAACACGGAAATGATAACATCTTGCTTTGAATGATTTTGATAAAACCTACGTTTAAAAAGCTGTTTTTAGCTAAACTTTGTTCTGTTAGTGTTCTGATGATTTAAGATATAACCATGAGAGGACATGGGCACAGAATACTTCCTCATTTTCACAGCACGACTGTGCTCTTAAAAGCACTTCCCCATTTTACAAAAACCGAATGAGGATAACCTTTCTTTCGTGCTTGGAGAGATAAAGTGAATATACTCGATGGAAATGAATGTAATCGGAAAATTAAGTTATTCCTGAAGTAGAACATGGGCAAATATTCGTTGGTTCGCTCTTTCAGTGGAATGAAAATATGAAGGAAGAATGCTTAACAGTAGTCTCAATTTACATTTGCTTTATGGAGGGGAGAAAATCTAGTCTCAATTTACATTTGCTGTATGGAGGGGAGAAAATCAGTCTCAATTTTACATTTGCTTGTATGGGAGGGGAGAAAATCAGTCTCCTATTTTGGGCTTTTGGGGCTTGAGTCAGAAAGTTTTTCCCTTTCCCCCATTCATTTGAATGGAAGTCCAGAAACCCCATTATCCTTACTGGAGGAGATGGAGGGGAACCATACACCAGAAACAGATTTGATTAGATGCTACCAGGATTTGGAGGAGGGAGAGAGTTTGAGAGTCCAGACTTGAGATGAGAAAGATGTTGTTTTCTGGCTCTCCTGAGGGCAGTGTGACCACTCATTTTCATAAATACCAAGGTGAGCCAATGAAAAAAGCCAAGAATTCACAAGTTTCGGAAAAAGCGATGATAATAGAAAACCTGTACGCCAAGAAAACCAATAGAAAACCAAGACGCCAAGGTGAACAACGAATAGCCAAGATCTTGTGAAAAAAAGCCAAGGAGCGGTCACACTGCCTGAGGGTAGACACTCACTTTTCTGAGCTTTATGGAAAGTACTGAGATTACCCTCAGTTGGGTTTGCTTTCCATGAGGCAAAGGCAAGTTGTTTCAGGACAACTGCCTCGCCACAAGCTTCAGTGTGAACAATGGGCAGCATGCACAACAGGAAGGGGAGGAACAACTGAAGATGAGAGGGATAAATCTGTGCATGAGAGAGCAAGTTTCTTTGAAATTATTCCCAGGATAAGTTGAAGTTTGAAGTAAGACCAGTCGAGAAGTTTGAAGGCTGCTTGGAGACCCTGCCAGTCAGCCTGAGCGAAAATGCCAGACTCGACGGCACTGAGGTGGGTTCTCTGATAACAGCCAGAGAGATGTCCACTTTGACAAGCACATGGTCAGAAGAACCGATTGGATGGAGGAAGACAGCAGATATTTCAGGGAAATTAGTTAGAATCAGATCCAGAAGAGATGAGTAACGTTGT
>CM068956.1:148188436-148199561 GCA_035128595.1 Eptatretus atami | reverse complement strand
GTGGTTCAGGAGTGGTCAAGAGCATGAGAGAAAGTTTATCATTTCATTTCTGCTCAGCAAAGACACTTAAACCAAGAACTAAGTTCCAAAGTAATCTTTGTTGAATATACTTGATGTGATGAATGTAATAGAATATTAAGTTATTCCCTGAAGTCGAACATGGACAAATATTCGTTGTTCGCTCTTGAGTGGAATGAAAAATATGAAAGGGGGAGAAGTGCTTTAATCAGCAAGTCTCAATTTACATTTGCTTGATGGAGGGGGGGGGAGTCCGTCTCAATTTTACATTTTGCTTGTATGGAGGGGGAGAAAATCAGTCTCAATTTTTACATTTGCTTGTATAGGAGGGAGAAAAATCAGTCTCCTATTTTGGCTTTTGGGCTTGAGTCAGAAAGTGTTCCCTTTTTCCATTATTTGAATAGAAGTCCCAGAAAACACCATTAATCCTACTCCTCCCTTACCTCAAATGCCACACTGCTGATACCGCACGTGAAAAGGCTGAATGCTAAACTCTGTGTTTGCATGAAATCTTGGCGTGCGAAACCCATCAATTCTGTCCCGACTTACCCAGTCACACCCAACTGTCCTGGACTCTGTGTCCTTTTCTTTCTGACAAGTGGAGAGTTTGCTGTTCAAACCAGTTCCGGTTCTGGGTTTGGAGCGTCGGCAGACTCCTTCAGGGCTTTCTGCTGACGATCTCAAAGTTAAGTTTCCGGTCGTTATCTGTTCCCGTTTTAACTGTTTATTTTTCTTACTGCATGTTACTGTGTGTTCCTAGTTCGGTTTTGTTTCAAAAATCGTGCATGTTGTGTTTTCGTCGACCTGTCTTCCGAGTCTGAGGCCTCCCATCGTCCCTCGGTGTTACGATCGTCTTTATGTGTATTTTCTCCCCAATACATTCAATTCTATCTTCCCCACTTTCCAACGTCCCCATCCCTCCCACTAAACACTATTCTTGTCTTAACCCCCCCCCAAAAACCTCTCCTTCCACACTCACGAGTCTCGATCTTTTTCTTCTTCTTTTCTGCTTCCTCTTCTTCCTATCTTCTTCTTATTCCTTCTGCCGGCACACCATCTTTATTCAACTGAGCTGGCCTCTCTCGCCATTTCCTTAACGATTCTCCTTCCTACAACCTTCCATTTCGCGAACTTTCCTATTCTTCAAAATACATCAAAAATAATAATCTTCCTTGTATCCTTTCGATCTATACACCTCCTGTAACCACGTGTCTCTTCTCTCTCTCCTCTTCTGGTACTTTTCATTGACCGCAGCTTCCACTGCGTTTACAGTTCCAAATTCACCACACACTTCCACGATTTACTTCAACCTTCCTTTTCCGAAGTTATGCAATCCTTATTTAAAATAAATAATTTCACTTTTGACTATACACCTCCCAGAGCAAGTGCTTCTCCCGTAACCAACGTGATCTGTTTACACCTCCTGCATTTACCGATCCTATTTCACCATTCACCTCACGATTTTTTCTCAACACTTCCATTACCTAATCTGATGAAAAACTCTCTCAAACAATAATAATAATAAAAACGATCTCTCATAATGCTTCATCTTCCTCTTTCACACGTGTGGTACTCTTTACTGTATCATAATGCACGACTCTTCTACTATTTAAACAGACTGCTCTCAATTCGACCTTTCCTTCATACTTGCCTAATAATCCAACTGTTACAGCGTTTCTTCTTCTCCATTCTCTGAATTTGCCTTTATTGCATCCCTCAAGAACTGTGTTTAATCACATCTCTGACCTAAACTTTTTAAAACCCCAGTTGCTATGAATGTTCGCTTTCCATCAACCATTCTTTTTTTCCAATTTCAGTGCCAACTCTCCCCTCTCACAGGTCTCACCCTCACTCTCAAAGCAACATCACACTCTTCTCCCTCGAAGCTCCCTCTCCTCTCACCTTTCTCCCACCATTCACCCCCCTCACTCATCCTTCCCAAAGTTTCCCCCCCTCTCATCCACAAAGTGCCTCCTTCCACTGCCCTCTCACCTCCATCTCTCTCACTCCACCTCCTCAAATCCTCAACTGCCTTCTCCCCCTCTCTTGTCCCCTCTCCCCCAGCACCACAGAGCCCTTTCTCCTCCTCACCCGGCCCTCCCCTAGCTATTCTGCAATCCCCTACACTCCTTCAACAACCTCCTTACCTCTCCCCCCATCCCTTGTCTTACCCTCCCCTCCACCCCCTGCACCCAAAAGCCTCCTCCCCTCCCTCTTTACAGTGTGGACCTCAAATATCCGGGGCCTCATTGGCTCAAACCTTTCAGATCTTCCATACAGTTTCAACTGACAAACCAGACATAATCTGCCTAACAGAAACTTTCCTCCCACAAGACGTGTCTGACCCCAAGTATCTCTCTTGGTCACTCCCTCCTCCGGTATGACAGACCTGAGCCTCGTCCTGGTGAGGAGTTGCTCTCTTCATCAAAGACTCCATTCCTCACTCTCCATGCACTGCCCTCACTCCCCACACCCCAGGAATACCTCTGGCTACGGCTTCCCCTCCACTCCCACCTCATGTTATATGTGTACTGTACCATCCACACAACAGTGATGACTCCATCTTCACCTCACTATCCGAACATGGACAACTTCTATCCTCTTCATCAAACTCTCTCTTCTCATACGTGAGACTTAAATTGTCATCATGCCAATTGGCTGGGTGTGGAACCTTCTCACCTGTCATGGCACTTCAGCAAAAAGCTTTCTGCGACTCATTGGGACTGACTCAATCGGTCAACTTCCCGACCCGAATTTCAAGCAATGGTACTCTATCTCTTCTGGATCTGATTTTGACAATTTCCCTGACAATATCTGCTGCTCTTCCTCCACTCCAATCGGTTCTTCTCACCACGTCCTTGTCAAAGTGGACATCTCTCTGGTGTTATCAGAGAAGACCTCACCGCCGTCGAGTCTGTCATTTCACAGAAGCTGATGGCAGGGTCTCCAAGCAGCCATCAAACTTATAGACTGTCTCCTATCACTACTTTCTCCAACACAACTCATCCTGGGATTCTTTCAAAGAAACTTGCTCTCCCTCATGCACAGTTTTATCCCCTCTCGTCTTCAGTTGTCCTACCCTTCCTCCCGCCCTTGGTTCACGGAAGCTTGTGGTGAGGCAGTTGGCCTGAAACAACTTGCTTTGCCTCATGGAAAGCAAACCCAACTGAGGGTAATCTCAGTCCTTCCATAAAGCTCGGAACAAGTGTGTATCTACCCTCAGGAGAGCCAGAAAACAATATCTTTCAAAGCTCAAGTCTGAATTTCAAACCTCTCTCTCCTCCTCAAAATCCTGGTGGCATCTAATCAAATCTGTTTCTGGTGATGTTCCCCCTCCATCCCCTCCCTTACCTCAAATGGCCGCACTGCTGATAACCGCTCGTGAAAAGGCTGAATGCGTAAACTCGATGTTGCAGCTAAATCTTGTGTCCAAAACCCATCGCTTTCTCTACCCACCTTACCCAGTCGCACCCAACTGTCCCTGGACTCTGTGTCCTTTACCCCTGACAAGGTGGAGAGTTGCTGTCAAACCACGACTCAGATTCTGCAACCGGTCCAGACGGCATCAGCCCACGTGTCCTAAAAACCTGCTCTTTTTGCTCTTGCTTACTCTCTCTCTGTTCTATTCACCCGCTCATTTGCTCAAGATCATCTGCCATCTGCTTGGAAATCAGCAAACATTACTGCCCTGCACAAAAAAGGTGCAAAAACAGATCCCTGCAACTACAGACCAATCAGCCTTCTCCCAATCATCAGCATGGTTTTGGAATCCATCATTGCTTCAGACATTAAATCCTTCCTCTTCTCCAATGGCCTGATTTCCATCAGCAATTTGGTTTCAGACCAGGTCACTCTACCCTGGATATGCTGCTTTTGCTCTCCCAACAATGGATGGAGGTCCTCAATGCAGACAGGAAATCCGAGCCGTATCTCTGGAATATTCATGTGCTTTTATATGGTCTGGCACCCTGCCCTGCTCACCAAACTCTCTTCCTATGGTATCCAAAGCCATCTCCACTCATGGCTCGCAGACTCTCTTCCGTCGAGTCAACGTGTGGCCTAAATTGAGTTCTGTCATCCCCTCTTCCTGTCCAGGCAGGAGTTCCTCAAGGTAGCGTTCTGGGCCCAGTTCTTTTTTCTGGTTTTCATCAATGATCTCTCCAACTCTGGAAAATCCTCTATATCTCTTTGCTGATGACTCCACCGTCTGCCGTACCATCGGTCATCTCTCAGACCAGAAGCAGCAGCTTCTTCGCTCACTGCAGATCTGGGTAAAATCACAAACTGGTCCAACACGTGGAACATGTCTTTCAATCCGGACAAATCTCACACTCTCACTATGTCCCTCCAAAAGGACCATTTAGAAACCCCCCATCCACTTTCTCAACAATCTCGGAAGAAGTACTTTCTTTCCAGCTTCGGGTCTCACTATCTGCCATGATCTTTCCTGGGAAAACCACATTTCAAACCTTGCCTCCAAAGCCAGTCGCCGACTGGGAATCCTCCATCGTGCAAAGTCCTTCCTCGGCTCACCTGAGCTCCTGACCACTTACAAAGCTTTTGTCCACAGCCTGATGGAGTACTGCTCTCCCCTCTGGGCTGGTGCTCCTGCCTCCACTTTCTCGGCTTCACGCTGTGGAAACCAAGGCATTCGGATCATTTGCATCTCCCGCATGAGCCTGAGTCTTTGGGCCTCTCACTCTCTCACCACAGGCTGCTTCGGTGGTCTTTCTGTCTTCTACTGTCTCCTCTCCAGCCTAGCCCCCCCCTGCTCTCTCTGCGATTTGTCCCCATCACATTTCCGCAGGCGCTCAAGGTCCGCCAAACAACCCCTTCTGGTTAAACTACCAAAATCACGAATCACTGCTCACCTTCACTCTTTCATTCCTCTTTTTTCCGGCCTTTGGAATAAACTCCCTCACTCTATTCAATCCCACTCTTTCCTCCAGGCCTTCAAAACAGCTGTTCACCACACACCTCTTGTCTTTCCCCATCCAAAACCTCGATCTTTTCTACCCCTGTTAATCCACCCCAAACCCACCTCCTTCAAATTCCCTGCCTTCTTCCTGAAAGTCCCTGTAATGTTCATCTTGTACACCCCATGTTCCCGCCCCATCCCTCTCCCTTCCACAGATCTCCTAATGTCTCTGTTCCCCACTGTTTTGTCCTTCCCTCTCCCCCCTCTTGTCTCATGCCCCCCCCCCCCTTGTTGTGCGTTGTGTGTTAAATCTCATACGAGCCTCGACGATGTATGCAAAAAAAAAAATAGGGGCGTTCTTATCTTTACAGATGGTCTTGGGGGGGGGATAGGTAGGGGAGGGAGGGATGCAAATTCTCTCTGCAAATGTGTGTCGTGTGGCGCCGCTCTGGGTGGGAGAGGGTATTTCAAGTCACCATCCGACTCAGTGCAGTATTCCTGTCCCCACGTTTTCCAGTGCAGTGAGGAGTTTTGAATTACGTAGCGAGTGGTGTTTTCAATTACACGTTTGAATTAGGATAACAACACAACTGCCCTGACTACTCAAAGGAGAGACGACTCTCAAAGGAGACAACATGGGGTCTCAGAGCTGTAATCCGTGGACGAATGGCATCTTGTGCTGGGATCGAAAGCTCCTCCATGAGCCTTGACAGAAGCATGATGCAAGTACAATGCCAACGATTTGTGGCTCAATTACCATGTGTGAACCTTACACCCTGCTGCATCTAATTAAAGACACATGCACCTCGGGTCGCCAACCATTCGTAAGGCCCACTTGACTATCCTTGAGATGGCCTGCTTACCCGGGACACTGCGACTCCTTTGGGACAAACGGCCATGTAGAAGCCATTGCAACTGGTCCAACAGCACTGTATATTTGGGGAGCAATGAACCCTCAAGATTACCATATCGGAGTTGCTCCGCTCAGGCCTTGCGCAGGAGAGATCGGCTGATGGGTGCAGTGAAGGCAATTTGGAGGTTTTGACCACTCCAGGTGCTCCAACTTTCACCAACTGAGATCCTCCATGAATATGCCAGTGGCAACTCAACAAATATCACTCACTTTGGGGAGAGTGTGCCACATTCTTCATTCTGCCTCTGGAGCACGTCCTTCTCCAGCAGGCACACACTCTTCCTCTCTAATGGGTGAGAGGGGGGTGTCATGACCACATACGTTCATAAGAGTCCTGCCCCCTCAACAGCACAGGGTCAGGGACCAATCATAACGTCACACAATGGTGCTCACCTGAAATCTCCACTTTCCCTTACAAGAATAGAGGCAGGGGCCCATCACGGTATGACACAAGGCTGATGGACCCACATGATGGGAAGCTGGCCGAACACCCATAAATAATCTTCCATCATTCCAACTCATCTTCCCCGTGGGTTATAATTGGCCCCACTTCTCCACAAAAGGTTACAATACAACATATTTACACAGGGTCGGTGTGGTATCATCCCCACTCTTTAACCATTCCACCAGACTGATCTTAAGTCATTCACACGTGACGGTGAGACGTCTAACGCAGCGGGAAGTCACGAAACTCTTAACTTAACTGGACTTGGAGGCCATTGTGTTTGAGTTGCCTCCATGTCCGAAAATAAATATTCCACAGCAGGTGACTTGATGAAGCAGAGCTGAAGGCAGTTCGAAGATTCTAGGAGAGTGTTGAACTACTGTTTGGTATCTCCATTCATATACTGTATCTCCATTCATTTCAAGTCGCTCACAGTGAGTTATCGCACGTGAAAGTGTCTGCATTGATTATATCTGAAGACCACTTTCGTGTTGCTGGGGATGTTTCAGCCCCTTTGATATATTAACACAGCAATAACTTTCATTAAAGACAGGAGATATGGCCTGCTGTTCCTGTCCACTTGCGTCCACCATTCAAAAGTATGGGAAAGCCAATAGAAGCGACAATTGCCCATCATGGCTTCATCCACACAGTGCGCCAGGTCCCACAGCCACTTCAATGCGACAGCGGATATAAGCCATGACGGTGTAGGTTGTCGCAGTTCCATCCACCATGTTTTGGGATTTAAAAATTTTTTATTTTTATTTTTCCCCCGTTCGATGAGCGCAGCATTGAATGTATCAGTTTTGTGTTAATCCTTCATCGAATTGTGGGAAGAAATACAAAAGTTCGGAGTTGTGAAACGCAGGTTGATTTCCCCTTGGAGATTGGAACGAACCATTCATTTCCATGGAAACCCTTTGCCATGCACAAGCAGTACCAATGAAGACCACACGCATACAGGAGGACAATGTCAAGTTCTCGAGCTACATATGCATGTTTTACTGTTTTGGGCACTCCATTATGGCGGAATTTACCAACCCCCCCCCCCCCCCCCCCCTCCCCACACACACAATCGTTTACTCCCAACTGGCAACATTCTGCCTTCCTCTTCCTCCTCCCACACCCCCTTATCCCCCTTTCTTTCTCCTCCAATGCTTCTCTGAATTTTTACTCCCACCCCACCAGCGTACGTAATAAATAGATAGGGGAGCAATTATCAAGAGCAGAGACGTACACGTGCGGAGTACACGTGCGGAGTACACGTGCGGAGTACAGCGCTGGTGCAAGTTCACAAGCACACGATGTATCTCACCACCAATCACGGGATCTTTAACATTGATGTCGATCAGCGAATAAAAATTAAATTAAACATTTCATTCGATTATTATTATTCCTTCAGAATGTACGAATGAATTACACACGTCCGTCCATCGCAGTTTGTGGATGCGAAAGGATTAATAACTCTCCGGTGGTGTCGAGACGTGTCAGCGAGAAGTGAGGATGGATGGATGGATGGGTAACTGAGGGTGAGATGGATGGATGGATGTATACTGATGGGTAGATGGGTGGATGGTGGAGTATATGGGTGGATGTGGATGGATCTTTTGATGGGTGAGATGGTGGATGGATGTATACTGATGGGTGAGATGGATGGGGATGTTATATGATGGGTGAGATGGGTGGATGGATGGATGTATACTGATGGGTGAGATGGATGGATGTATACTGATGGGTGAGATGAATGGATGGATGGATGTTATACTGATGGTGGATGGAGATGTGGGTGAGATGGATGGATGGATGTATACTGATGGTGAGATGAATGGATGGATGGATGTACTGATGGATGGATGGATGTATATGATGGGTGAGATGGATGGATGGATGTATACTGATGGGTGAGATGGATGGATTGTTGTGGATGGATGTACTGATGGGTGAGATGGATGAGACTGGATAAGTTGATGGATGGATGTACTGATGGTGAGATGGATGAAACTGGATAAGTTGATTGATGGATATACTGATGGTGAGATGGATGGAAGGTTGATAGATGGATGTGGATGGATCGATGAGGCTGGAAAGTTGATGGATGGATGAAACTGGATAAGTTGATAGGATGGATGGATGGGATGAAGGCTGGATAAGTTGATAGATAGATGGAAGGATGTACTGATGGGTGAGATGGATGAAGGCTGGATAAGTTGATAGATGGATGGATGGATGGATCGATGAGGCTGGATAAGTGTGGATGTATGGATGGATGAAGACTGGGTAAGTTGATAGATGGATGGATGGATGTACTGATTGGTGAGATGGATGGAATGGGCTGGATAAGTTGATAGATAGTTGGATTGGATGCACTGATGGGTGAGATGGATGATGAGGCTGGATAAGTTGATAGATGGATGGATGGATGAAGGTGGATAAGTTGATAGATAGATGGAGGATGTACTGATGGGTGAGATGGATGAAGGCTGGATAAGTTTGATAGGATGGATGATGGTGAGGCTGGATAAGTTGATAGATAGATGGAAGGATGTACTGATGGGTGAGATGGATGAAGGCTGGATAAGTTGATAGGGTGGATGGATGGATCGGATGAAGGCTGGATAAGTTGATGGATGTGTATGGATGGATGAAGAGTGGATAAGTTGATAGATGGATGATGGATGTACGGATTGGTGAGATGGATGGATGAAGGCTGGTTAAGTTGATAGATAGATGAAGGATGTACTGATGGTGAGGTGGATGAAGGCTGGATAGTTGATAGATGGTGATGGATGTACTGATGGTGAGATTGATGGATGGATGGATGATGTATACTGATGGGTGGAGATGGATGGATGGATGATACTGATGGGTGAATGGATGTAATTGTTGATGATGGATGTTACTGATGGTGAGATGATTAAGAAGATAGTTGATGATGGATGTACTGATGGGTGAGATGGATAAAGGATGGATAAGTTTGATGGATGGATGCTATGGGTGAGATGGATGGACTGGATAAGTTGATGGATGGATGTTACTGATGGGTGATGGATGAAAATGGATAGTTGATGGATGGATGTACTGATGGGTGGATGGTGGATGAGGCTGATAGTTGGATAGTGTGGTGGATGAGGACTGGATAAGTTGATAGATGGATGGATGGATGTACTGATGGTGAGATGGATGTGAAGGCTGGATAAGTGATAGATGTTGGATGGATGCACTGATGGGTGAGATGGATGGATGAGGCTGGATAAGTTGATAGATGGTGTTGATGGGGAGATGGATGAGGCTGGATAAGTTGATAGTGGATGGATGGGTACTGATGGGTGAGATGGATGGATGAAGGCTGGATAAGTTAGTAGATCGATGGATGGATGCATGATGGGTGAGTGGATGGATGAAGGCTGGATAAGTTGATGGATGGATGGATGGATGAAGGCTGGATAAGTTGATGGATGCATGATGGGTGAGATGATGGATGAAGCTGATAAGTTGAGTGGGATGGATGGATGGATGAAGACTGGATGATTGATGGATGGATGGATGGATGAGCTGGATAAGTGATTGGTGTGGTGATGGATGAAGGCTGGATAAGTTGATGGATGGATGGATGGTGGACTGATGGGTGAGATGGATGAAGGCTGGATAGTTGATGATGGATGGATGGATGTACTGATGGGTGAGATGGATGGATGAGGGCTGATAAGTTGATGGATGGATGGATGGATGAAGACTGGATAAGTTGATGGATGCACTGATGGGTGAGATGGATGGGTGACGGCTGGATAAGTTGATGGATGGATGTATGGATGGATGAAGACTGGATAAGTTGATGGGTGGATGCACTGATGGGTGGATGGATGGACTGGATAAGTTGATTGGATGGATGTACTGATGGGTGAGAGTGGATAAAGACTGGATAAGTTGTATGGATGGATGCACTGATGGGTGAGATGGATAAGACTGGATAAGTTGATGGATGGATTGCAATGATGGGTGAGATGGATAAGACTGGAATAGTTGATGGATGATGCACTGATGGGTGAGATGGATGGACTGGATAAGTTGATGGATGGATGTACTGATGGGTGAGATGGATGAAACTGGATAAGTTGATGGATGGATGTACTGATGGGTGAGATGGATGGATTGAAGGCTGGATAGTGATAGATGGATGGATGGATGGATGGATGGATGAAGGATGGATAATGATTGATGGATGTATGATGGGATGAGACCGGATAAGTTGATAGATGGATGGATGGATGTACTGATTGGTGAGATGGATGGATGAGCTGGATAAGTGATAGATATATGGATGGATGACTGATGGGTGAGAGGTGGATGAAGGCTGGATAAGTTGATGGATGGATTGTACTGATGGGGGAGATGGATGAGGCTGGATAAGTTGATAGATGGATGGTGTATGTATGATGGGTGGATGGATGAGGCTGGTAGTTGATAGATGAGGATGGTGTATGAGGGGTGAGGATGGCATGGATGAAGTTGGATTAGGTGTGATGATTGGATGGTGTGATGAGATGGATGATGGATAATGTGTGTGTGAGTGTGAGTGGATGGATGAGGCTGGATAATTTGATAAGATGTTGGATGGATGACTGATGTTGAGTATGGATGTATGTGGTGTTGATGAGTGGATGAAGGCTGGATAGTTGATGGATGGATGGATGTACTGTGGGTGAGATGAATGAGGTGGATAGTGATAGATGGATGGATGGATGTACTGATGGGTGAGATGGATGGATGAAGGCTGGATAAGTTGATAGATCGATGGATGGATGCACTGATGGGTGAGATGGATGGATGAAGG
>CM068956.1:148166152-148184780 GCA_035128595.1 Eptatretus atami | reverse complement strand
CCCCCCCCACCCCCCGTGTGGTGAGAAGTAACTCTTAATCTCACAGTTTCCCAACTTAATTTACATCGAGATGTCTCCTTCATGTCCACGGACCAAGCAACTCTGGATAATCCTAACTTTCCTTTGAAATTCCTCCATCTGCCCCCACAACCGTAACACAGCCCCCCCTCCCTGAAACCGTCGCTCCTGCAAGGTTCAATGCAGGCATCACCATTCCAGTCTTACCACTTCCTGACTCACACCTAATTAGCCTTTGAAATAAATTAGGAGGGGCTGTGGGAAGCAAGCCACAGCTAACTTACCTATTCTCCTTAACATTATACACCCCTTAAACACAACAATTAAAATATTTGCAAAACTCTTGGTTCCTCGTTCCTAATTCCTGGGGTGGGTAGAAAATGTCAGACAACACACAAATCTACTATCAGAAACAAAACCTTAATTAAAGAGCTTTTTAAAGTTTGTACAACCCCCTTCTAAAGATTGCCTTCCTTGTTGGATGCCACAATACCCAACGTTACCTGCGGAGCCATCCCAATTTACCTGTTTCAAATTTCCACAAGCCTTGTCTCTCTGGTACAGGTTAATGACATGGATTAAATGAACCTTCCCTCACACACCCACACATAAACCCAACATCAATCATTCATTCCAACCATGCAAGACCATGGCTTAAATGTTATTACACACAAATGTGATCCTCAACAAGGCACCGGGGAGGTACCGTACAGCAAAGATGGTGGAGGCTCTTCCGGTTACGGTGCCCACAGTCCAAAAACAAATCGCCCAACTTTCGACTTCTTTGCCCACCCTACAACTACTCAGTCCCTAACAGCCAAACTGCTCTTTTGCTGTACGCCTCGCCAGGGAGGGTCTCCTAACCATACAGCCTCTCTCGGCCTCATTGACGATTGGTGAAGCATTGTGTTTGTGCGTTGCACACCGGCGGTTGGTTTGTGCGTTACACGAGTGGAATTTCTAATGCTCGAACATTCGGCCCTTGGGGCGTGCCAGTAGATTTTTGGCCCTGGGCGGTTGCAGTTCACAGACACGCCATCACGAATCCATACCTACACTGTACTGTATGTATAGGGTTAGGTGGGGTTTGTAGATAATATTGATTGAGAGAGAGAGAGGAGAGAGAGAGCGAGAGAGAGGAAGAGGGAGGAGGAGAGAGGAAGAGGAAGAAAAAAATACACATGAAGGAAATGGTTAAAGGTACGTTGTATGTTATCATAGACAGTGCCGAAAGCGTATGAACAGGAATGTGAGAGAGTGAGTTTGTGTTAATAGAGCTAAAGCACTGAATGCAGGGGTTCGAGTGACAAAAAACGATTAAAACGATTGAGGATATTGGTTTTGGAAAGAAAGGCTGAGATCCTTAACTAAGCACACACTGAGCCTAAGCAATAGGAAGTAAAAGGGTTACAGCAACGGGTGTGTCGTTGGGAGGAAGTGAGCAGGAAAGAGTAACAAGTGGTGAGTCGATTGCTATGGATTGCAGCACTGCGTCCAGAAAGGTGGGGTTGGGAAGGGAGGGGAGGGCAGTGTGGAGGAGGGAGGCCTGAGGAACGGCTCTGGCGGCGCGTGCCATGGCACGTGAGCCAGGGGAGCAGCTTATCGGCATACGCGTTCTGTTGAGCAGGATAAGTCTGCCCCGTTGCCGGTTGAATAAGTCAGAGGTGCGGTCCGCATCTGCACAATCTGCCAATCCATTAAATCGGACCAAATATTAAATATTTACCAATTTATCAATACCCTCCTTGTAAAGCAAAGGAACTATGCTGCAGTTATTACCAATGATATTGGAGTAACCTCTATTGTAGGCATCAACTCCGGACGAGGACTGTTAGCGGTTCCCTGAAGCCATTCCAGGGTGTTCATTTACCGAGCCATTACTCAATGGCAGTCTGAGATTTTGAATTGTACTTATCATGAGAGAGATAAGGTGCGACAGCAAGTTCTGTAGACGAGGATTCCAAGGATGGATAGTCAGCCAGCCTCCCTGCCTGCACATGCTCATGGTAATGGCTGCCACTTCTGATCACATATGTGTGCGCTTCCTTGGTTAACGAATGCTTCTCGAATCGGGATGAGTCCGCTGTAAATGAATGGGAGCAGAAATAATTGTCCAATTCCACGTCGACCATGAGAATAATTGGCCACTGTCCACAGGCCACCTTTTGGTGTCAACCATAGCAGCGTTGCAAGGTGAGAGTTGTGTGTTTGGTGAGAAAACCTTCCGATTTTGTCGTGCTCGCTTCAACCACCCACTGGTTGTGCAGGCCCAGGTTGACTGCTCATGAAGCTCTTTTTTTGTCGCTCCCTTCAAAACAAAGGTAAATAATGTTCGATCTCATCCTTTCCAACACTGACCTGGGCCCCTGACCTGTGCATTTGTTCAGCCCCATTGATGTGATTCACTTCTCTGTGAGAGAGGGACAGGGCCAGAGAGGGCAGGAAAGAACATAAGTGTGAAAACAGCTACAGCAGGCTGCAAAAAGCATTTTAATGTTTTTAATATTAAGGCCTTGTACAAATGTCTATTGTTTTCACATGGACGTCATTACTTGAGGTGAAGGATTCAAACTTCATATCATTCTGTCTCTGGCACGGAGTATTGGATCTTCAGACGCAAGTTATGAAAAACTTGATTAAGGCATCATATATTTACATGTACTTCGGCAAGGCAGTTGTTTAGGGTGGAAAAAATAAATTTATTTATAAATAATTAATCTCAATAAGAATGAAATAACAGACTTATCCAATGGAAACTGCTAATATACATTATTGTTGTTTCAGCAATTGCCTTATGGTAACATGTTGACTAGATGAATGTGCAATCATTGCAATCACATTAGTTATGCCACTGGTAGGATTTTAATTCTCTCTGTCTCTCTGGCTTTCTCTTTTCACTTTCTCTTTCTCTTTCTCTTTCTTCTGTCGTCTGTCTGTCTGTTCTCTGTCTGTCTTCTCTGTCTCTGTCTGTCTCTCTCTTCTTTTCTCTTTCGTTCTGTCTGTCTCTGTGTTGTTGTGCTGCTCTCTCTCTCTCTCTCTCTTCTCTCTCTCTCTCCTCTCTCTCCTCTTCTCCTTCTCTCTTCTCTCTTCTCTCCTGTCTGTCTCTCTCACATCTTGATGTACATGTGCTTATGGGTGGTGGGCCCCTTTACCCTTGAAGTACGAACTTTTCCAAACTGCAAGTTGTTCTCCAATGTTAAGAGGACAAAAAGGAGGAGAGGGGAAAAGGGTCGCACATGAAATGAGACAGGTGGGGCTGCGGGTCAAAAATCCACCATATTTGCTTCCATAAAATAATATAACCGCCAATAACCATGAATTAACCACTTGGGAGAACCTGATGATTGGTTTTGTTGACGTTGAAAATGAATTTTCTGTGTCTTATTAAAACACATTTCCCCACAAAGTTTCGAGCCGCCCATCGTCGCTGGTGCCTCATGGGGACATTGGCACAACATGAAGATTTGAGAATTGTAAATTGCATTTATTATATTTTTCAATAATTACTGCGTCCAGGACCGTTCACCTTTTTCCGGCAAACAGTTTGTTTTATCGCCCGTACGAGGTTCTGAGGATTTTTAATGTAAAATCCCTTCCACACGTACACGCGTACGTGCCCGACACTGCACATTGCAGTTCATCGCACGTTCGTCCAAGGAATCAGATCCCCGAGGCCATGCCTCGCCCAAGCTCACGTGACACGCAAAATCTGCTTCGGTTTACACCGTGATGCCAGAGCTCGGAGGTGCCGCATTAGCACAGGTGATTCATTGAATCATTGTCGAAGTGGTACCTAACAATGCGAAACGATGCGATTATTACGTACGCGCACAATCCGACTCGTTACCGGGGACAAGGAGAGCTGGGATTCGTCTATGGCGGCTACATTCACGCGGAGGAATGTGGGACGTACGTATTATCAAGAACACGAAATGAAAATTCCCAAGGAATGATTGGAGGAGAAACGATTCAGTTATGAACAAATTGTTCATAATGACTTACTCGATTTAAACCAGACAAAAGAACCAGTGGAGTTTTCTATTAGTTGACATCATCATGTTTTACACACAATGAGTGGAAGTTTCTTTGTGACATCTCCTGTTACACACCAATGAGCTTAACATTAGTGATGCCATGATTAAAATTTGTTTTCATTTTTTTAACCAATTCATCAATTCATGGCTTACTTGAAAAGTAACAATATTTTGCATTCACATTTGTGAAGTTTTGATACACGGATTGTGTGTAATAACAAAGTCAAAGTTCCAGGTTTGACGATTGTTACCAAGCAAACATCTAAAATAAATAACTAGAGAGAGTTCATGAACACCTTACCCACAGTCTTCAGAAATAAAACAGTGCGTGGGGGGGCCTTTAAACTGCTCTATGCGTTTCTGGAGCACGATCTATATTATTCTACCGAGTTTTTTTTTGTCTGAATCTCGATATTCCCCACGCTGAGAGACCGCGAGCGGCAAATTTGATTGGTCGAGATGAGATGACGTAAAATGGCGAAATAATTTTGCCCAAGTCATGCTAAACGGGAGGGTTTGAAAGTGCAAAAAGCAGTTTGTGTTCTACAGTGTTGAAGTACATAATATAAATTGAAATTAAAATAAAGATTTTAAAGTTTTAGAGAGAAAAATAAAGTAATTTCGAAATTTACCACCGTTGGGCCAGTGTCTTCACACCAGCTTATTTAACACGTTACACTTAGATCTTCGTGCCTGTTGTTTGTGTCCTTTGTGACGTTTTCTCTCTCCCTCACTTCTTTTCATTTGAGGGCCATCTTGGTTTGTGTCCTTTATGACGTAGTTCCTGTTTAGAATGATTTTCAATTTTGTATTGACTTCCAGACAGGGCAGAGCTAAAGAAAAAAAAATTATTTCACGCTTTTTGCGCATGTGGAGCGGGACCAAGAATCCTTTATAATTTGCCAAATTCAGAACCAAAGTCGTGCATAACTGTAGGTTCGTGTTCCCGGACATGTTCAACAGTGTACAAAAAAAATGTAGAAATTCAATGAAATTAGTAGAATCCTTGATCATAGACGACGGTCTGTACACAGGGACAGACAAGATAACAGACCGAACAGCCAAAGTTGGGAAAACCAATTACTTAACCGCGGCTTTTTGCTTCACGCATGGAGTAATGAGTCTCTCACAAGGAACTATCAACGCAGAGGAAGACATTAGGCCCAACAAGTCCTGTGAAAATGGTTTGCCAACACTATTGTTTGTCCTGCTCTATCCTTTTTAAATACTGGCATCAAGCAAGTGAACAGAGTCATTAACTACTATGCGGCCAGCGGCCAGGTCTGAACCACCAACCTGTCAGACCAGAGCCAGACGCTCTAACTTAGCACCACTCATTCTGTTGAAGCGAATGGATGTTGTGTGTTGTTGTTACAGAAAGATAGAAATTTTTTTAATTAATTTCACATCATACCTTGCATTGGTTATTTCATCAGTTGTATTTTAACACTGGTAAACTCCACTCAATCTTGCCATCATGAATCAGGCAAGAATAACTGAAATTGGATCGCATCCACATGATTTCCTTCTTAAATGCTCTTTATGAAAAAGCTTTTATTTTTCCTTCTTTTTGTCTACATGGTCGAGGCTCACGGATAAAGTGGAGCAGACTATAATGGAATGGAACACAATTGTAAAAGGTGGGAAACACAAAACAGCCCAGAGTATAAGTGAGAATGACATAAGGGAGGGGAGAGGGGAATGAAACAGAAAAAGGAGCAAACCAACCGCAACAAACAAATGAAAAGATGAGTGAGGAGAGAGGAGGAAAATCACAATAATGTGGAAAAAAGGGAGTGCTTGGGAAATGACGGTCATTTGGGTATAAGAGAATATTACAGGATGGGGAAGAGCTGTCTTGAAGCCCTGGAGGGAAGAATGGGACTAAACAGACGGGGGAAAGTATGTTCCAAATGGCGTGAGAGAAAAGAAAACGAAATGAGTGGAGGTGAGCAGGTGAGCATGGATTGTGGTGAGTTTAACAAGAAGAGGTTATTGGCAGATCGTGTGCACCCTGCAGATACCTGGAGGGCAGAGCCAAGACGGGCGGAGGGTGAAAACCAACAAAGGAGTGTGTAGAATACAGAGAGGCCACCAAGCTGCCTGTGATATGAGAGTACCAAGGGCCGACACACTCGCTTAGTCACGGAGATCACAAAGATTTGAGAGCCTGCTTTCCACAACATTCAAGAGGGAACAACGGTGTGAGGCATGAGTGCCAGCCAAAGGGAGAGACATACTCCATATCAAGTGTGGAATAAAGGCTTTGCAGGTTTGTCAAAAGTTCAGCATTGTAAGAGAAAGTCCTTGCACGACGAAGATGCCCAGTTGCATCGGCTGGCTTTATTAGGCCACTTGCGAAATATGGTCTTCCTACGAAAGGTGCAGGCTGAATGGTGAGGCCCACAAGTCTTGAGTGACTTTAACTTTCCAAGATGTTTTTTAGGAATAGATCAAAAGATTTTGCCAGACAAGTCCTTTTTGAGATATTCGTATAGGTATATGTATATAAGTATATATATATATATGTATATGTAGTTATATTGATTATATATATAATGTATATGGTGATGTGTGTATGTACTCTAACCGGTTCAAAGTTTTAGAACAGCCTCATTTTTCAGTTTTTACTGAAATTTAAGCCGTCAAGTCCAGTGAATAAACCTGAAATGGTTACAAAGCTAAGCGGGTAAACCGCCAGAGTTAAGAAAAGTTTAGGTTACAAAAAACTGAAAAATAATTGTAAATTTCAGGTGTTAAAAAAGGCCCTGTTCAGGGAACAAGTATCGGGTTAGCAACTGCAGCTGTTCTGCAGCAATGGAAGGAAATTAAGCTTGAAAGTTTGATGCAAACAATTCTATAGGTGTCCCAATTGTGTTGATATTACAAACCCTCTGTCTTGTATAAAAGCAAGTGGTTTGGGGAAACAGAGTGGTTGCACACCTCTGAAGCATATTTGGACCAGTATTGCATGCCAGGAAGTAGTATATTGCTATCATAATGGCGAGAAATAAGACAATTAAACAAACGAAGACAGACCAGACCATTAAAAACCTTAAAAGGTAGGTTCTTTCTTTATAGAAGGTCAGCCAGTCAGTGTACGTTCTAATCAAAGACTTGGAAAAACCGGAAAGGGGGGAGCAACCTTTTGTTCTGGACCCAAAGGACTAAATGAGGACTACAGGAGGTTTGTCTGTGCATGACCCCAAAAGGGCCACAACCACAATCAGAAGCACAAGTTTCTGAGAGGTCAACAGCTTGGTGCAAGGCGGCTCACAGGACAGCAGCTCAAGCACAAGCTTAAACAATTGGTGAAGTAAGGAAGTCTCAGTTTCAACTGTGAAGGAGAATCTCGAGCTGCAAGTTCACAGGTTCGCAGTGCAGTAAGAAAGCCATTCAAGATGCAAAATAAGAAAAAAGTCGCTTGCTGGGCCATGAAGCACTGCCAGTGGACTATGAAACATGAGATTCTTATGGACCGATGATGATTCCAAAATTTGAAATCTTCAGTGTTCATCATGCAGGTTTTTGTACGCTCCGATTCTAGTCGTCAAGCATGGTTCCTAAGTGTTGTGACAGCCAACTTCAAACATGGAGGAGGAAGTAGTATGATCCTGGGCTCTTTTGCTTGACTCCAGAGCTCGCGCTTCCAGATGTGACCTGGGCACCCTGAACTAAAGGTCTACCACAGCATTCTTGCCAGACCATGCAATACCCTCTGGTCTATGCGTCAAGGTTTGTCCAGGTGGTTATCCTACAGCAACATTGTTCAACGGACCCGAAATCATACCGCCAGGCTACTGTCAGGAGATCTACCCGTTCGAAGAAAAGAACAAGATCGGTAGCTTCAAACGTATGGATGGCCAGCACAAGTCTCTCCCGACTTAAACGCCCACTGGTCTGGTTTGCACTTTGAACCTAGGGACAAGAAGGCCTGATAAGTCAAAGCCACAATCACAAGGCATGAGACATTGGGAACTTCTGCAACAGTTGTTGGAAGAACCTTTCTGACAATATTTGATCTTTCCCATTGTCAAAGAATGCAAGTATGTTCAGTTGTTTTATCTGCAAAAAGGTGGATGCTTTTGATCGAGTCAAAAATTAGATGTAAATTTTGTTCAACATAAAACGTTCCATGATTTCTTCTGTATCTGCAAATTTATAATTTGTCTATGCTTTAATTTCAGAGTGCATGAAACTTAAACTGCTTACATCTTCAGTAAACAACTGAAAAATGCGGTGTTCTAAAAACTTTTTAGCCAGGATTAGTTAGCTAGTATGTATATATCTATATTATGTACACAAACATACTGGTCTGGGGGGGGGAAGCTATCTCAGGTTCCCAGCCAGACTCCCGGAATTGATGGCCGTCGCACACAGGAAAATTCGTGACTGCGTTGGGTCACTAACCGACCGTGAACGCCAATAACTCAACACGTGACTCAGGATCCTACCGTCTAGTTTATTCCGGTTACCTAAATAAAGGAGAATCATATGTCTAATCCGGACGCGAACATAGCGCGCCCGTCGGTATGCCTTGTCCGAACGGATCACTTTACGATCAGATGCAAGGCCGAGCGACACTGCCAAGGACCGACCGGCATAAAAAGGAACGGGTCTGGCTCTTGGAACTGAAATCTGCTGGTTAGGATACGAACCATGCCGCGGCAATGAAACGGGAAAAAGACAAACACGAGGCTGGCGGATATTATATACAAGGATTTATATAGAAGGCAGGCGAGGGAAAGATATGGCCACAGGTGAATCATGTTTATTTGGTTGTATGTAAGCAGAGATAGGAAGACATGTGAGAGGTGCGACCAATGTTCAGCCACTTACCAAAAGCGAGACAGAGCAGGTTATCCCGATATAATTATTGTACACCAACAACAGCAACTAAGCCCTGACACACCACAACCGATGTAAGAGGAGTAATGAGAGAAAAAGGAGAGGCAGATGAGTGCTAACGGTCTCTCAATACCTTGCACCAATTGACCGGACGACGCCACCCAGTACGTTTCTGGGGGGTGTACCGCTGGGCTGATACCTCCCTGACCAGCTGGCTTGTCGTCTCCGTCTTTGTGGCACTTCGAGCAGCTTAAGCGTCGACCAGAGAATGGGCGCGACTGTACAGGCATGAAGGAAGGGATCTGGGCGGAGTCGAGAAGCAAGTGGCGTGTGAGTAATAGTAGTCGCATCAGGTGGGATTGGCAGGAACAGCAATCAGGTGGGTGGGTCGTGAGGTGGAGGTTCAGCGGCAAGTTGACGCGAAGGCGGGGTCAACAGACTCATGATGTCTGACGCAGGGAAGACGGACGACAGACAGCCCCGCGACCCGTCCTTATGCCCTGTAGGGCAGGGTTGTGGGATCACCCGAAGCATGTGTCATCACCCATAATCGGGCGCTGCTGTGGCCCCAGCTAGCACACGTCCAGCCCGTGATGGGCGGAGCGGCTTCCACTTTACTTCGGGCCAGTGGTTCCAAGCTGCGTGTGAGTCGTTCTCGCTCCAAGCACCGGCGACACAAACGCCCTCACCGAACTCTCAGGCCGTCGACGCGACCAGCAGTGTCACGCGCGTTCATGCCTGCCTGTCTGCAAGCCATCGGCCCGCCCGCCACAGCGCGCCATCTGCCTGGCTGCAGCCCGGCCCGGCGGAGAGGCGAAGAGGATGTCTCGCCGTCCGCTGGAGGACACCCATGGCCGCGTCGTTTCAGAAAAGACCGACGGTAAGGATGCTATGGTAGACCCATGCAGACCCCGAACAAGAGTGGGTTATTCGGCCTGCTCTAGTGTATAGATAATAAAATATCCCGGACTGCAAGTGGGTTCAGGCCATAGCATGCGGCATTTATCAAAAGCGGTGGTGTCGCTGGGTGACAGCCCGATCTGTTGTCAGGAATATGGAGGCGAAAATATGGATTATTAAGATGTAGTTATGGTGTTTAAAAGATGTGCGCGCGTGCGTACTGTACGGTGTTAGCATTTGGTGTGTTGCTTCCTTTCTATTTCCTCGGGCACCAGCATTCCTGCAGCGCGCCCTCGTGTTGGTTATCCTTCCTATCTCTCTGCCCAATGGTTGGAAATTACCGCTGTGCCTGCACATCTTCCTGTTGCCCAGCTGTGAGGTGCTTTGGTGTTTTTGTTCCTTGTGTCTTCTGTGAGGAACGCATTCTCACAGCTGAAGGGATGCACCGCGGTTTTCTACAGGTGGTGTCTGAGCGAGTGCCTGCCAGCCTCGCCAGGAACCATTGCTTGGATTTACCTCAGGGAATTAGAGAAAAAAAGAATAGAATGAGTTCAGAGATATAATCGACCTAACTATGAGATTTCCACACAACGCACTTGTTCTGTTTTTCCCGTCAGACAAGAGATAGGGACATCTGAGCGTACATAATGAAATAACTGTCTGGGGACCCACTGTTGTTGGATGCCATTGCCTGGAGGATGCGGTTTCCCAGAACCGCCAAACAATCATATATATATATATTATATTATATAATATATAGTGTGTGTGTGTATACTATATATATATATTATATATATATATATATACATAATATATATATATTGTTGCGGAAATGGCCCTTAGTGTGTTATTAAATATAGGATTAGCCCAGATCCCCCATTAATGCATGCTTTAGCACAGGTTGTTCGTAAATGGAACGTTTACATGTGTGTCGGGAGGTGTAAAGAGGCTGTTTATTGTTCGTTACAGTGGTGAGTGGACCGAGAGGTTCTTCTTCGTTCCCTCTCCAAAGGACGTCTCCGCCCAGTGCTCTGGTAGGGGAGGGTTTGTCGCTTCGTAAAAAGGGCGCGCGCCACAAAATAAAAGGAAGTGAAACTGAGGAGCCGCTGGGAAGGCTGGGGTTGAAGCTGCCTGCACGCGAGTCTGCCATTTTGACAGTGGGAGAGGGCTGTCCTGCACGTCACGTCTGCCATTTTTGGCAGTGGGAGAAGGCTTGCTCTGCACGTCGAGTCTGCCATTTTGGCAGTGGGAGGGCTTGCCTGCATGTCGAGTCGGCTATCGACTTTGTGGGCGGGGGTTTTGCAGGCTGTTCCTCCTCGGCCACGGAACCCAGCCTGCGGAAGCCCAACACATCGAATTGGCCTTGTCTTGCGTGAACAGGCCAGGCTGCGACTTGTATGCTGGACCTGTGAAAAGCCAGCTGGAGCATACCACAAGATTCTTCGTCTTGGCCGTCGACCTTACGGGGCTGGCGCGCCGAGCTGCGTGCGTAGAGGGGTGCCGATAAATGGACGACCCAGCCATTTTGCCATGCGGCGGTGCTTTGAGCTTGGTGCTCGAATCCGTGGACATCCGCTTTGTCATGAGCCACATTCGGGCCCTTTGACACTTTTCCTCTTCGTCCATGAAGCATCACCAAGTACTCTGTGTCTTGTCTGCATGGTCCGTGTCTTGTCTGCATGTTAGTCTAAGTTTATCTCGCTAGGGTCCCCCGAACCCATAATCCCTAGCTCCCTAGTTAAGAAACGGGGTAATGAGAAATTAATTATAAACTGTCGGTTGAATGCTTTGCTTGCTGTTGTGTTCCCGATGTGTCTCCCATAAATCTGGCTGATTTGTCATTGAAGTTGCCGCTTGGGTTTTGCTTTCGTGCGTCTTGAGAAACGATTCGCTTGATTTGGTATATAAAACCAAAATGGTTACAGGACTGGCAGAATTCGCTCGGTCTCTGACAAAACCAGTCTGTAACCGGGGTCTATTTCCCCAGCTGGCAAGCACATGTGTATTTTGGATCGTGATCTGCAGTGCGCGTAAACCCGATCCTGTGCGAGCCAGCCCGGCGTTCATAACCAAGGAGAGGCGGTGCTGTTAAGTGACGTCGAATCCTTAACCACTGGGGTCAAGAGTCGACTGTGCGAATCACCGCCACCGCTGAATCCTTAACAATATATATATATATATAGTGTGTTGTGTGTGTTGTGTGTGTATATAATGTATATATGTATAATATGTAATAATATAATTATAATATATATAATATATATATATATATATATTAGGGCTGTGTCTAAATTTTGAAGTTTTGAAATTAATACTGGCCAGTTGCCAATTGTGTGCCAACTTGAGAAAAAAAATGATATATGCCAATTTATACGAAAAATCAGAGTATATTTAGAACATTGCTCAAAGCCAGAAAGATTTTACTACATATAGCAAAATGCCGGATATTGAGCTTATTTTAATCCAATGCTAAAACATCCAAACCAATGATATAAAAAACACACAAGGGAACAGTCACTGTACAAAATGATTATAAAAAACAACAATCACTGATTTAAAGTTATCAATTCCCTTCACTTCAGTGGCCTTCCACTGATTTCAGGAATTTGTTTCTGTGGTACTCGAGGCATTTGCTAGTACAAATTGTTTTTCTTCCTCATTGCGGACCACGGCTCAAAAGGGAACAGTCCCTGTTCAAAATGATATAAAATAAATAAAACCCAATCTATCTTGATCAAAGTTATCATTCCCCTTCAGTGGCTTCACTGATTTTGGAATTTGTTTCTGTGCGCTACTCGACCATTTGTTAGTACAAATTGTTTTCTTCCTCATTGCGGACCAGGGCTTCATTGAAGGACTGCATAAGAGCGACTTCCTCTCTCTGCCAAATCATTTGTCACTCGTAGGGCAGAAATGATATTGTTGCCTCATTGTTTATGATTTTTTGCCTCCAATGCTTGCTGGGTCTTCTTCAAGAAAGCTGTTTCATCCAGTCCCAGGATCTGGAGGGCAGCGTTGATGGTGGAGTGGTAACGAAGTCGGGTAGTGCCATAGTAGATGGATCTTTTATGGGGAGAAGCCTTTTTTGGGGGCTTCACAGATCCCTGGTTAATTGTGCCATGTTCGTGTTTGGACCATGCAGCGCTTTCATCGACCAGTGACGGAGTCACAGAAAGGCTGAGGCCAATCAAGGCGTCTCCGACAAATACTTACAAGGTGTCTGGGAAAAATGCAGTCAAAGCCAGCATTTGAGACTTCCTGTCTGGGTAGCTATGCAGCTGCCTTCAAGAATTGAAGATCATCCTTGGGGCTTCGCCGGCTGATGGACAGGTGAACCAGTATTTAACATAGGCTAGTTGGTCAGAAAAAGTGCACACTCAAGAGTAAGTGCTTCCACACCATGCCGAGAGTGGGATTTTACAGATGCCCCGATTTTGCTCTGCGTGCTGTTGGCATGTGGAATGATCTCTGAAAAAGCAAAACCATCTTGATGGCATAAATTGGCACGTGCCCATCCAACGCGGCACGGTGAATGCCCCTGGGTACCCTGAACCAATTCCTTTGGTGGGTAGTCCTAGGAAGAATGGACTGTTACTGCAAGAGCTCTTCGTAGTCATCTCTGGGGTGCTTAGAGTATTCAGTGCTGCATGAGCAAGGTTGATGTAACTTTCTCGAATATCATCTACATGCTCTGATGCATCTACATATCCAAAAGCTGTGCGATTACTTTGATTGATCAATGTTTGGTAGAAATCACGGGAAATGACTGAAGATTTTCGATGTTTTGAGACCAAAACATTCATTACTGTGAAAAACCTTTTCCAAAACAATTTCAGACCACGTGATGTCGACAGGCAAGTTCAGAAGATACCTTTCCTAAACTCTGTTTCGAGTTTTATGCAAACGCCGCCTTTATACCTGTATTACTTGCTGTTGTGTCGAAACATTAGGCCACAATTTCTGTTCTCCAGTCCCAGCTCCTTTTTTGAATATAAATTTTATTTTTTATTTTATTTTTAATTTATTATATTTTATTTTCTTTTTAATATTAATTTATATTTTAAATAATTAATTATAATATATTAAAATTTTTAAATAATAATTTATCTCTCTCAGCATAACAGGCCTCTGCCATAATGGCAGCAGTGCCGGAATATAGCTTGCGGGAATGGCAGAAGCTTAGTTACCTCCTTGCCAGACACCATAAATAGAGTCGATCCACAGACAGTTGTTCAGTCCTTGTTAATTGGGCATTATCTTTTGCCACCCAGTGCACATGTTAGTGGAACGGGGAAAGGGTTGGATGAAAAAGATTTCACGAAATCTCGGCTGCTAGAGCCTGCACGTTGAAAACTTTCTGCTCGGTTGGACTGAAGAAGACTGGATCATCAGTTCACTAACTGGCGCGTAAACTGATCGAAGTAGCCATGCAGAAAAATATAAGTAGCATTCCTTGTTGTTGGTTTTGGTTGCGATCTAGCGCTGCTTGCAACTTCACGTTAATACAGCAGATTTTTCCCCTTTTTCCGCCGCCGTGATCCAGAAGATGTTGAAGGTTCTTTGGTTTCTTCTTCTGAGCTATCTGCAGATAATGCTGTTCTTCAGATGATGAATCAAGCACTTACAACATTCTGTCACTGCACCTGCTTGAGCTTGCATTGATGTTGTTCCTTCACGCACTGCAACTGCTGCTGAATCTCGCCAGTGCTCTCTCTTCTTGCTTTGCGAGTTTCACGTCATTTCCTGAATCGAAACCTGTCGTCCTTTTCCGCTGAGCGCTTCAAAAACTGCCGAATCCTCTCTTATCTTGATCTCTCGTCATGGCCTGTTCATGTGCAATATCAAAGACATGCCAAAGATCCCTGAAAGCATTCACGCTTTTCCCTCTTCTGTCGCTTGACTTCTTTGATATTTTTTTTCAGGGCCCTGCCATTCCTTGTGAAGACGTTCGTAGCTGATCCCATGAGATGAATCTTAGTCCTCGGTTGGTATCCTGCTCCTTCCCAAATGTTAGGATCATTGTGACGTTTTCCTTACCACTGTCTCATTTAGACTATGTTCTTTCTGCTTATGAAAATCAAACATTGGCACCTTGAGCTACTCTCCTCGTGAAGGTAGCTTAGCACACTGAAGTGATTTCTTCTGTGACGCACCAATCAACCAAATCTCAGTCTTTTCGCTTAGTTAACTTCGCATTTACCTGCAAAACCAAGCCAAACGAATGCAAACAGCCAAACATTGAATGGAATTAAGCATCACAAAAGACTTTAACATCAAAGGCAGTCGAGATAAATAATCAAAGCTGTATGGCTTGCAGCCAATGCCCTGCGAATATAAAATTGTTTACAATATTATATTGTGAGCTGTCGGTCGAATGTGTGGTCTGCTTTGCACTGTCAGGCTTCGCAGGCTAGATGTGTGTTGCATTGTGCGGGGCTGTCTTTGGAGAGGGGGTAACTCGCTTAAAAACAAAACTTTAAAATTATAATATTTATGTTTTATCTATTTTGCTTTGGTGGTGTACACCAAAAAAAATTATTATGGCGTGGCCACTTGGCCACAATGCCAGTAAACACAGCATTGACCGGCTTTGAGCGCAACTGTAGTATACCTCTTTGGTCTCATGGCAAGTAGTAAATGTTGTGCTTATCAAGTTTATTAATTCTGGATATGGTGTTTTTGTATAAAGTGCACCAACAAATTTTATCCTGGCGATATAAAATATCAAACTTAAATTTTTCATTGTAGTCATTAGACAACCCTAATATCATATATATATATATATTTATCTATATATATATTATATATATACATATATATATGTATATATATATATATATATATATATATATATAAACAGCGGGCTGCAAAAGTAGGTATACAGTTAAGGGACTGCACTTGTTTTCATTACTTTTATACCTACTTTTGCAGCCCCATATATATATATATATATTATATTATATATATATAATATATATATATATATATATATATATATATATATATATATGTATATTTGGGTAGTCGATTCCAGTCGAAAAAAAATTTTTTGAGATTTTTTTTTTCTACCCTTATATCAGTATTTCCGTCAATATATTGTTCTGTCTGTCTTGTGCTTGTCTGGCCATGGTTCTGTTTTGGTCCAGCTGCTCCGTTATACCAATGGCGATTTCGATGAAACTTGGTGGTAGTTCATACCATGACCTAGTTGTGTGCAAATGAGACCGTTGCTATGGACCACCACTGTTGCTAGCAACGGGACTTTGAAATTTTTGAAAAATTCATAAAAAAAAAATTATTTTTTCAAAAATCGGGCCATAGCGACTTGTGAGGCAGTACATTCAGCCATATGTCAAAAATTCCAGCCGATCCTATGGAAACTGTCGGGAGCAGATTAGACTTTGAAATGAAACCCTGGTCGAAAACAATTAAAAAAACGAAAGTTCGTCTATATTTCAGAGACTATGAGTCAGATATACATGAAAACTTGGTAGGTAGGTTCATTTGGTTATGTCCTAGTTATGTGTGGAGAAAGAACCGTATGCAATGGACCCCTCCGTTGCCGAGCAACGCCGAAAAACCTTTTAAATGTGGGGGGTATTTTAACGAAAAAAACAATCTAGCAGCATTTATCCTTGAAGCTAGTTCATGAATTTTCTTGTGCTTAACCTCAGGTCATTCCCATATCGAACGGGCCATCACATTCAGGTTCTATTGGTAGTCGACTACCCATGTGTCGCCTTGCCGGTCTTGTATTATAATAGTTGGTGATAATATTATATATTATATATATATATATATATATACTATATATTATATATATATATATACATGTTGTCGTTCGTCTTAGGCTGTCCCGTTAGGGGTCGCCAAGCGGTATCATCCGTTATGATTCCGCTACTTGATTTGGCATAGGTTTTACGCCGGATTTGCCCTTCCGACGCAACCCTGGTCGCCTCTTACGCACAGGGATATATATATATATAATATATATATATATTATTAGTGTTACGGCTGTGGAAATTCGCGAACACCATCCAGGTCCCATAGTGAGGTATTTCGAAGTACATGTGTAGTTAGCTCCAAACCCGTTGTATAGAGGGGAATTAATTGTAATTCATCGGGCTGCGATCCTTTGCAGTCTAGGCGTGTTTCTGTATCTACCTTTGTTTTAGCCAACCACGCCAACAACAACACACGCCAGCAGCCACAAACCTACCTTCACCACTCGCTACGCAACCTATCACAATCACCGCCATTCCAAAACAGCACCTGCCAGTCGGGACCACCGCCGAAAAACCCTCCACCACGCTTCTCCTAGGGCCACTCCCGACACTGTGGACACGAGCGTTCGGGGCCATCTCAGCGGACACACGCGAGCGCGAGCTGCCAGATGCGGTTTTTCGAGGAGGAATTCGGATCAGGAATGCTACACGCCCACATCTGATCCATTCCAATTAGGAGCGGGAGGCGGCTTGGCCCCGCCTCCAGACAGCGCCTGAGGGGAATCGGATTATGCAAAATTGAGATCAGGAAGATTCACGCCCCTTTTTCTCCATCAATCGGCTGAGCGTGGCTCCGGCCCCTTGAGGTTCGCCCCTTTTGGATCCGAGAATTTGCATTATGGTGGTTCCTGCGAGCGAATAAAAAGACGAACACGGCCGTGCGCGGTGGCGGCTTCTCTTTCCTCTTCATTTAGGTTCGCAAGAAAGTTGTCGTCGAGATTCCCTGTCTGCTGTCTGCGTCGGGGGAAGAGTCCTGCGCTCGCGGCTTGGCGAGCGACTCTGCAAAACGGAGGCACGGACGGAGACGCGCGGCATCGGTTGTTGGGGTGCGCAACTGCGCGTCCGGACGAGAGATGCCGGAGAGGGTTCGCCAGAGCCGCAGAGAAGAGGTCGGAGGCCAGGCGCGGCCCACGCATGGACTGTCGCTGGGAGAGGCGACTCACCAGCCAGACAAGAGGAAGTCGCCACTTCTTTCTATCATTTCTTTTGGGTTCTGTACGTGAACGTTTGCGTGTCGGCGCATGTCTTGTAAGTAGTATTGTTATTAAGTGGTCGTGTGTCGCGTATTCTGGTTGTAGTCTGCGTTCCGTCGTTGCTTTTGTCGTTCCTTCTTTATATTGATGAATGTGGCATTTCTGTAACTTATTTATTTGTTGCTATAAATAATTTGCTTAATACGTGTGCTCTTATGTGTCGTGTTGTAAATTAAAATGCTTGTCTGTTGAATTCTTCCCTCCCGTAGTCGCTGCGTCCTTCCTTCGTGGGTCTTCCAATCTTGTTTCACGTAAAGGATTTCGATCGTGGGCGCGCGGCCGCCCGATAATTAATCTGAACCGTCAAGTGCCGACGATCAACATACGCTCGGTATCCCGTTAGCGCCGGAACGAGCCGCTTAAGCGGATCGTGCCGAAGTCGCCTGTGGCGAGGGTACACACCCCTCGGTTAGCGATTACCCGTGCGGGGTACTTATGTAATCGACTATTCGGCGGATTTCACCCATATCTCCGCGCGGGAGGTAGAATGCGGACTGGTTGTGTGATGGACCGAAAAGGTCCACCCCGTGACTGAGATCCCGGCGTTAGCCGGGGGTCACAGAACTGAATTGTCCGTCCGGTGGGCGACGCCGGTCCGATTCGAGTCACGTGGCCGAATCGCACGCCGACGGCTCGCGGATTCGCAACAATATATATATGTTTCTGGAGGTAATTTTGTCCCTGGGCAGCGGTGTAAGTCTGAGAAATGGTGGGAAACCCGTCGGAGGGCAGGTTTGGATTGGGGCGTACCAGCAGTAAGAAAACACCCTGGCGACTCGTATGCAGCCGA
>CM068956.1:148151545-148164468 GCA_035128595.1 Eptatretus atami | reverse complement strand
TCCTTGGCAGTGTCGCTCGGCTGCATCTGATCCGGTAAAGTGATCCGTTTCGGACAAGGCATACCGAGGGCGTGTTCCCTGGGAATTAGATCATATGATTATTTATTTAGGTAACCGGATAAACTAGACGGAGGATCCTGAGTCACGTGGTTGAGTTATTGGCGTTCACGGTCGGTTAGTGACCCAACGCGTCACGGAATTTTCTCTGTGTGCGACGGCCTCCAATTCCGGGAGTCTGGTGGGAACCTGAGATAGCTTCCCCCCCCCCGACCCAACAATATGTATGTGTACAATAATATACAAATATACATATACATACTCTACTGGTAAAAAGTTTTAGAACACCCCATTTTTCCAGTTTTTACTGAAATGTAAGCAGTTTAATGTTTCAATGCACTCTGAAATTAAAGCATAGAACAAATATACAATTCAGATAAGAAAGAAATCATGGAATCGTTTTTTTGAACAAAATTTAATCTAAATTTTTGACTCATCAAAGTATCCACCTTTTCGATAAAACAACTGAACATACTCGTGGCATTCTTTGACAATGGAAATCAATATTGTTCAGAAAGTTCTTCCCAACACTGTTGCAGAAGTTCCCCAATGTCTGTGCATGTAGATTGCTTTGCTTTACCCTTCTGTCCAGTTCATTCCAAACCAGCTCAATGGGGTTTAAGTCGGGAGACTGTGCTGGCCATTCATGATTTGAAGCTACCGTCTGTTCTTTTCTTCGAAGGTAGTTCTGACAGAGCCTGGAGGTATGTTTTGGGTCGTTACCTTGCTGTAGGATGAACCCCTGACAAACTTGACGATAGACCAGAGGGTATTGCATGGTGCTGCAAAATGCTGTGGTAGCCCTTTTAGTTCAGGTGCCAGTCACTCTGTGCAAGTCGCCGACTCTGGATCCAGCAAAAGAGCCCAGGATCATCACGCTTCCTCCTCCATGTTTGACAGTTGGTGTCACACACTTAGGAACCATCTTTCGCCGACTCAACGGCGTACAAAACCCTGCATGATGAACGAAGATTTCAAATTTTGATTCATCGGTCCATAAGACCTCTTCCAGTTTTCAGTAGTCCACTGGCATGCTTCATGGCCCAGCAAGCCTCTTTTCTTATTTTGCCATCTAGCAATGGCTTTCTTACTGCCACTCGACCTGTCGAACTTGCAGCTCGATTCTTCTCTTCACAGTTGAAACTGAGACTTCCTTACTTCGACCATTGTTAAGCTGTGCTTGAAGCTGCTGTCCTGTGAGCCGCCTATCATGCAAGCTGTTGACTCTCAGAAACTTGTCTTCTGATTGTGTTGTGGCTTTGGGTCTGCTCAGACCTCTTCCTGTCAGAGTTCCTCCAGGTTCAAGTGCCTTTTGATGGTGTAGGAAACTGTACTCACTGACACCTTGGCTCCCTTTGCACTTTCTCTAAAGGAAAGACCTACACTTTTAAGGGTTTTAATGGTCTGTCTGTCTTCCTTTGTTAATTGTCTTTTTCTCGCCATTATGATAGCAATATACTACTTCCTGCAGTGCAATATTGTCCAAATAATGCTTCAGAGGGTGTAGCAACACAGTCTGTTCACACACTGCTTTTATACAGACAGAGGTTTGTAACTAATCAACAAAGTTGGACACCTATAGGAATTGTTTGCATCAACTTTCAAGGCTTAATTTCCTTCCATTGCTGCAGAACAGCTGCAGTTGCTAACCGTTACTTGTTCCCTGAAAGGGCCTTTTTAACAACTCTGAAATTTACATTATTTTTCAGTTTTTGTAACCTAAACTTTTTTAACCTCGGCGGTTTACCGCTTAGCTTTGTACCATTTCAGGTTATTCACTGGACTTGAACGGCTTAAATTTCAGTAAAAACTGAAAAATGAGGGTGTTCTAAAACTTTTGACCGGTGAGTACATACACACATACATATACATATATATATATATATACATATACACATACATATATATATATATATACTTATATGATACATATACTATACATATCTCAGAAAGGACTGTCTGGCAAATCTTTTGATCTACTTCCTAAAAAACCATTTGGAAAGTTAAAGTCACTCAAACTTGTGGGCCTCACCATCAGCCATGACCTTTCGTGGAAGACCATATTTCAAGATGGCTATAAAGCCAGCCGACAACGGGCATCCTTCGTCGTGCAGATCTTATCTTGACCAATCTGAACTTTTGACAACCTGCAAAGCCTTTATTCACAGCTTGATGGAGTACTGCTCTCCCCTTTGGGCTGGCACTCATGCCTCACACCTTGTCCCTCTTGATGTTGTGGAAAGCAAGGCTCTCAAAATCTTTGTGATCTCCCGTGACTAAGGTGAGTGTGTCGGCCTGGTACTCTCATATCACAGGCAGCTTGGTGGCCTCTCTGTATTCTACAACCTCCTTTTTGGTTTTGCACCCTCCGCCCTCTCTTGGCTCTGCCCCTCCAGGTATATGCAGGGTGCACACGATCTGCCAATAACCCTCTTCTTGTTAAACTCACACAATCCATGCTCACTGCTCACCTCCACTCATTCGTTTCTCTTTTCTCTCACCCATTGGAACCAACTTCCCCCAGTCTGTTCAGTCCCATTCTTCCCTCCAGGGCTTCAAGACAGCTCTTCCCCCATCTGTAATGATCTCTTATACCCCCAAATGACCTCATTCCCAAGCACTCCCTTTTTCCACATTATTGTGATTTTCCTCCTCTCCCTCACCTCTTTTCATTTGTTTGTTGTCGGTTGGTTTGCTCCTTTTCTGTTTCATCCCCTTCTCCCCCTCCCCTATATGTCATTCTCACTTATACTCTGCTGTTTGTGTTTCCCCCTTTACATTGTGTTCCATTCCATTATAGTCTGCTCCAGCTCTTCCGTGAGCCTCGACCATGTAGACAAAAAAGAAGGAAAAATAAAGCTTTTCATAAAGCATTAAGAAGGAAACTCATGTGGATCGATCAATTTCAGTTAATTTCTTGCTGATGTCATGAATGGCAAGATTGAGTGGAGTTTACAGTGTAAATACAATGAATGAAATAACCAATCAGGTATGATGTGGAAATTAAAAAAAAAAATTCTCTATCTTCTGTACAACAACCACAACATCCATCGCTTCAACAGACTGAGTGGTGTAAGGTTTAGAGCGTCTGCTCTGGTCTGACAGGTTGGTGGTTCAGACCTGGCCCTGGCCCTGGCCCTTCCTTGCTTGATGCTCAGTATTTAAAAAGGATAGAGCAAGGACAAACAATAGGTTGGCAACCATTTCACAGGCTTGTTGGGCCTAATGTCCTCATCCTGCGTTGAAGTTCCTTGTGAGAGAACTCATTACTCCATGCGTGAAGCAAAAAGCCGGGTTAAGTAATTGGTTCACTTTGTCTGTCGGTCTGTTTATCTGTCTGTCTGTGTACAGACGTCAGTCTATGATCAAGGATCTACTTAATTTCCATTGAATTTTACATTTTTTGACACTGTTGAACATGTACCGGAACACGAACCTACAGTTTAGCACGACTTTGGTTCTGAATTTGGCAAATTATAAGGATTCTTGTCCCGCTCACACATGCGCAGAAAAGAGTGAGATAATTTTTTTTCTTTACTCTGCCTGTCTGGCAGTCAAACAAAATTGAAAATCATTCTAAACAGGAAACTTACGTCATAAAGGACACAAACAAGATGGCCTCAAATGAAAAGAAGTGAGGGAGAGGAGGAAAAACGTCACAAAGGACACAAACAACAGGCACGAAGAACTAATGTAACGTGTTAAATAAGCTGGTGTAAAAGACACTGCGCCAACGGTGGTAAATTTCCGAAATTACTTTATTTTTTCTCTCTAAAACCTTTAAAATCTTTATTTTATTTCAATTTAATTATGTACTTCAACACTGTAGAACACAAACTGCCTTTTTGGCACTTTCAAAACCCTTCCGTTTAGCATGACTTGGGCAAAATATTTCGCCATTTTACGTCATCTCATCTCGACCAATCAAATTTGCCGCTCGCTCTCTCAGCGTTGGGGAATATCGAGATTCAGACAAAAAAAAAACTCGTAGAAAATATAGATCGTGCTCAGAAACGCAATAAGCAAGAGTTTAAAGGCCCCACCCACGTCACTTTTTTTCTGAAGACTGTGGGTAAGGTATTCTATGAACTCTCTAGTTTATTTATTTTAGAATGTTTGCTTGGTACAATCGTTCAACTGGACACTTTGACTTGGTATTTACAACCAATCACGTGTTCAAAACTTCACAAATGTGAATGCAATAATATTGTTTACTTTCAAGTAAGCATGAATTGATGATTGGTTAAAAAAATGAAACAAATTTAAATCATGGCATCACTAATGTTAAGCTCATTGGTGTGTAAACATGATGATGTCACAATAGAAACTTCCACTCATTGGTGTGTAAACATGATGATGTCACAATAGAAACTTCCACTGGTTATTTTGTCTGGTTTAATCGAGTAGTAATTAGTGAACATATTTGTTCATACTGATATCGTTTCCTCCTTCCTTGGGAATTTTCATTTTCGTGTTCTGATAATACGTACGTCCCACATTCTCCCGTGAATGTAGCCGCCACAACGAATCCCAGCTCTCCTTGTCCCCGGTACGAGTCGGATTGTGCGCAGACGTAATAATCGCATCGTTCGCATTGTTAGGTACCACTTCGACAATGATATCAATATCACCGTGCAATGCGGCACCTCCGAGCTCTGGCATCACGGGTGTAAACCGAAGCGATTGTGCGTGCACGTGAGCTTGGGCGAGGCATGGCCTCGGGGATCTGATTCCTTGGACGAACGTGCGAGAACTGTCAATGTGCAGTGTCGGGCACGTCGCGTGTACGTGTGGAGGGAGTTTTACATTAAAACATCCCTCAGACCTGTACGGGCGATAAAAACAAACTGTTTGCCGGAAAAAGGTTTGAACGGGTCCTGGACCAGTAATTATTGAAAAAATAAATAAATGCAATTTACAATTCTCAACTTCATGTGTGTGCCAATGTCCCCCATGAGGCACCAGCGAACAGTGCGGCTCGAGAAACCTTTGTGGGGAAATGTGTTTTTATATACACACAGAAAATTCATTTTTCAACGTCAACAAAACAATCATCAGGTTCTTCCACAAGTGGTTAATTCATGGTTATTGGCAGGTATATATATTTTTATGGAAGCAAATATGGTGGGATTTTGACCCGCAGCCCACCCTGTCCATTTCATGTGCGACCTTTTCCCCATCGTCTTCTCCTCTTTTGTCTCTTAACATTGGAGAACAACTTGCAGTTTGGAAAGTTCGTACTCAAGGGTAAAAGGGGCACCACACCCATACGCACATACACAAGATGTGAGAGAGACAGACAAGAGAGAGAGAGAGAGAGAGAGAGAGAGAGAGAGAGAGAGAGAGAGAGAGAGAGAGAGAGAGAGAGAGAGAGAGAGAGAGAGAGAGAGAGAGACGAGAAGAGGAGAGAGAGACCACACACAACAGACCGACAGACAGAAAGAGAAAGAGAAAGAGAGAGAGACAGACAGAGACAGAGAGACAGACAGAGAGACAGACAGACAGAACGACAGACAGAAAGATAAAGAGAAAGAGAAAGAGAAAGTGAAGAGAAAGCCAGAGAGACAGAGAGAATTACAAATACCTACCAGATGGCATTACATGTGATTCAATGATTGCACATCATCAGTCAACTGTTACCCATAAGGCATTGCAGAACAACAATATAGTATATAGCAGTTTCCATTGGATAAAGTCTGTATTCATTTTATTGAGATTATATATTTATATATTTATTCACCTACCAACTTCCTGTGCCGAAGTACAATTAAATATATGATGCCTTATCAAAGTTTTTCAGTAACTTTGGTCTGAAGATTCCATATCCGTGCCCAAGACAGAAGACATGAGTTTGAATCCTTCACTCTCAAGTAATGATGTCCATGTGAAACAATAGACATTTGTACAAGGCCTTAATCATTAAAACATTAAATGCTTTTTGCAGCCTGCTGTAGCTGTTTACACTTATGTTCTTCCTGCCCTCTCTGGCCCATGTCCCCTCTCACAGAGAAGCTGAATCACATCATGGGGCTGAACACAATGCCACAGGTCAGGGCCACAGGTAGTGTTGGAAGGATGAAGATGAACATTTTACTTTGGTTGAGGGAGCGACAAAAAAGAGCTTCATGACAGCACCTGGGCCTGCAGCAACTCAGTGGGTGGTTGAGAGCGAGCACGAGCATCGGAAGAGTTTTCTCACCAAACAACACAACTCTCACTTGCAACGCTGCTATGGTTGAGCACCAAAAGGTGCCTGTGGACAGTGGCAATTATTCTCATGGTCGAACCGTGGAATTGGACAATTATCTTCTGCTCCTCATTCATTTACAGCGGACTCATCGCCGATTCGAGAACATTCGTTAACCAAGGAGCGCACACACATGTGATCAGAAGTGCAGCCATTACCATGAGCATGTCAGGCAGGGAGGCTGGCTGACTATCCATCCTTGGAATCTCGTCTACAGGAACTTCTGTCCACCTTTACCTCTCTCATGATAAGTTACAATTCAAATCTCAGACCTGCCATTGAGTAATGGCTCGGTAATGAACACCCTGGATATGGCTCAGGGACACGCTAACAGTCCTCTCCGGAGTTGATGCCTACATAGAGGTTACTCCAATATCATTGGTAGAAACTGCAGCATAGTTCTTCATTTACAAGGTAGGGTATTGATGAAATGGTAAATTTACATATTTGTCGATTTAATGGATTGGCAGATTGGTGCAATGCGGACCGCACCTCTGACTTTCACCGCCAGACGGGGCAGACTTATCCTGCTGCAACCAGAACCGTTGCCGAGTAACTGCCTCCCCTGGCTCACTGTTGCCATGGCAGCCGCCAGACCGTCTCCTTCAGGCTCCCTCCTCCACACTCCCTCCCCCTCCTTCCCCCAACCCCCACCTTTCCTGGACCAGTGCTGCATCCCATAGCAACGAACTCACCATCTCTGTTACTCTTTCTCTCACTCCTCCCAACGCACACCCCGTTGCTGTAACCCTTTTACTTCCATTGCTTAGCTCAGTGTGTGGTTAAGGATCCTCAGCCTTTCCTTTCCCAAAACCAATATCCCTCAATCGCTTTTAATCGTTCTTTGTCATCGAACCCCTGATTCAGTGCTTTAGCTCTCCACAACACAAACTCACTCTCACATTCCTGTCTCATACTCTTTCCACCTGTCCTAAGATATACATACACGACCTTTACATTTCCTCCATGTGTATTTTTTCTTCCTCTTCCTCTCCCTCTCCCTCTTCCTCTCTCTCTCTCTCTCTCCCTCTCTCTCTCTCAATCAATATTATACTTACAAACCCCACCTAACCCTATACATACAGTACAGTGTAGGTATGGATCGTGATGCGTGTCTGTGAACTGCACCGCCCCCAGGGCCAAATCTACTGCACCGCCCCAAGGGCCGAATGTCGGAGCATTAGAATTCACTTCGTGTAACGCACAAACCAAACCCCGGTGTGCAACGCACAAACACAATGCTTCACTCACCTCGTCAATAAGCTCTTCATTACGAGGGACTCCAACGAAGTGACTTGAACATTGGTTCGAGAATGCAGAGTTTCTCAGTTGAGAGACGACATGGGTTCGTTGTGAAGACCGAAGGGGGGCAGCACATCCATCAAACTCCTGCGCTCATCAAAACAAGCACGTGTTGCCTCATTGTTACGTCATAGGGCCCATGTATTTATTACGTTGGTGAGTAATGGTTAGAGCGTCCACTCAAGAGTCGAGGAGGTCTGCGGTTCGAACCCCCGGTTCAGTCAAACCAAAGATGTTAAAACGGTTCGTGCTGTTTCCTCACTCGTCACCCAGCAGAGAGAACGGATAAACAACCATAGGTTGGCAACCATTGTTCATGCTTTGATGAGCCTAATGGCCTCCTGCCCTCTTCCTGTGTTGAAGTTCCTTGTAAAGGTAGTCATATTATTAATTATTATTATTATTTATTATTATTGCTCTTCCTCTCCCCCCATCTAACAAAACTCGAATAGATCTTCCTCTCCATGATTTCATATCGACGAACCATGCTCAGGCCCAACAAGGTGCACACACACACTGCACTCACTGTTATGTGTTTCCAATAACAGAGTGCGACGAGGTTGGAATGTTGAGAGAACAAAGATTAATGTGATGTAAAATGAAATAAAATACCAGAAAATCAAATTAATTTTGATAATAATTACAATTAAACGAAGTAATTAATGAGGATTTTCAGGATGGTAATCGATGAAACAAAACATTGAATTGATTGCATGATTTATAAATTAATAAACTCACACGTATTGAATGAGTGTTGGACCTCATGTGAGTGTGACGGTTCACTCGGGCACATGTGCAGGGGACCGCAAGCAGTCATCGCACTCCAGGACTCCGACTGGTCTCCCATATCTTCCGGCCCTCAATGACTCACTGGGATTGCTTCCACAGAACTCTCTCTGATCTCCTCATCGACTTCCTTCTGACTCTCTCTCTCTATCTAGACTCTCTCTCTCTCTATCTGACTCTCTCTCCTCTCTATCTGACTCTCTCTCTCTCTATCTGACTCTCTCTCTCTCTCTATCTGATCTCTCTCTCTCTCTTATCTGACTCTCTCTTCTCTATCTGACTCTCTCTTCTCTATCTGACTCTCTCTCTCGTTGTTGTTTACAGTCAAAGCTCATGGAAGAGTACAGGGAGCGGGCAGACACAAATAGCTGAGTTGAAGGCAAACTTGCACAAAACAATGGGTGTGGGGAGGATGCGGACAAGGGGGAGACACCTGGAGTGGACAAAAGATGGATACAGATCAAGCAAAGTCTCAGGAAGGACAAACTGGAAATTTGGAAGGTGAGGGGCTTGTGAGAGGGGGCAATGGGAAAGAAAAAAATCTGGTTTTGGATTGGGACAATTTGAGATGGTGGAACAGCTCTCTTGAAGACCTGGAGGGAAGAATGAGATTAAGAGAATGTGGAGTTGGTTCCACAGGGGAGAAAAATGAGTGGAGTGAGCAGTGGCAGATTGGAAGGGGTTGGGGGGGGGGGTGGTAGAAAGACAGAAAGAGCAGAGGATACAGACCAGAAAGGATACAGAAGAAGACAGAGAGACCACCGACCTGTCTGAAATGGCGAAGTGATAGGCCATAGACTCTGCTTCATCGTGGGAGATTTCAACAACATTGAAGGCCTTGGTTTCCATGGCGTTAAGTTGAGCAAGGCGTGAGGTAGGGGAGCCAGGCCAGGGAGACCAGAACTTCATCAAGCTGCAGATGAAGGCCTTGTGGTTTGCCCACCAAAGATCATGGCTGATGGTGAGACCCCAGAGTTTGAATGACTGAAATTCCTCAAGAGGATTGTTAAAAAGTAGTTGGTTGGGGTGGGTGGGAGTGGGGGGGGGGGGGTTGGTATGGTCCTTTCAGAGAGACATAGTGAGAGTGTGAGATTTGTCAGGATTGAAAGACATTTCCAAGTGTTTTACCAACTTGTGATGTTGTCAAGGTCTGAATAGAGGGAAGAGGCTGCAGCCTGCCTATCTGAGATTCCAAGACCTTGCTGATGATTGGAAGTCAGCTGAAGAGGTCAGTGGTTAAGGGGATCAGCTTTTTCTTTTATTTTATCCTCACCAAAGAAGAGGGTATCGCATTTGGGTCCATTGTCTATTTGTCTGTTTGTCCACACATAATGTGCCAACATAGACCACAATTTTTATACATTATCTTTCCACAACGGAGTACCTCCATAAACTACTGTATGCACAATTAGAGTGGGAGTACGTCTATAAAATACGGACAATAAAACCACATAAACACCACACAAAACAAGTCCCGGTGGGAGTCTGCGGTCTTTGATTGCTCTTTCTAGTTTATGCAGTGCAATGATGTTGGCTGATTTCCAAGCAGATGGTAGATGACCTATGGCAAATGACAGGGTGAAAGGGCAGAGGGAGGATGTGCAAGAGCAGCAGAGCAGAATTTTATGACACGTGAGCTTATGCTGTCCATTCCAGTTGCAGAGTCAGAGTCGAGGGTTGAAAGAAACTTCTCTACCTTCTCAGGTGCAAAAGATGGAGAGTCCAGGAGCAGTTGGTATGACTGGGAAGGATGGGTACCGAGAATGAGGGGTCGGAGACCAAGATTTGGAAGCAAATGAAACGGAAGACCAAGAAGGAACCTGAAGAAGTAAAGAGCATTGAAGCATTCAGCCTACTCATGAGCGGAGTCAGCTGTGGCGCCATTTGAAGTGAGGGAAGAGATTGAGGAGGTGCTACCAGGTTTGAAAGGAGGTGTACAAGTTTGAAAGTTCAATGTTGAGGTTGGACAGATGTTGTTTTCTGGCTCTCCTGAGAGTGGACGCACACTTGTTGCCAGCTTTTTTTCTTGAGCAAACCAAATTTATAAGTTGGCCTCCAAAGCCAGCTTCTGACTGGGCATCTTCCATCATACAAAGTCCTTCCTTGGCAGACCTGAACTACAATTCACAGACAAGGTTTTCATCCACAACTTGATGGAGTACTGCTCTCCTCTCTGGGCTGCCTCTCCTGCCTCACACCTTGCTCAGTTCGACGCCGTGGAAACCAAGGCCTTCAAGGCTATTGGAATCTCCAACGATGAAGCTGTCTATGGATCTATCACTTTCCCTCCACAGAGAGGTCAGTGGTCTCTCTGTCTTCCAACGCTTCCTTTCTGGTCTTGCACCCTCTGCTCTTTCTGTGTTTGATTACCCTTTTAACGGTCTCTTTGGCCGTTTTACACTGAAGGGAAACCTTATCGGGAAGGCATGGCAATTAGTGAATATAACAGCTCTGAAGATGTCTTTGGCTTCGCATTGCAGTGAGCACCAACATGGCGGCCGTATGATTATTTTTTTCAGGTTGATATTGTGGGTGGAGTCAGACCAGCTGTCCAACCAATGGGTGGAACGGAATGTTACACACAGACGAACGGACAGACGAACAAGCGTGTTATTATGTAGATATATAAAAGGAGGCGAGTTTCTCCGTCCGTCATGCAGAATTCTGAAGTATCTGCTATCGTAGAATATGAAATGGTACCATTGGTTAGGTAATAATCCATTTACTTGGTTGGAAAACTAATAATCCATTTACTTGGAACAAAAATTTGTTCCTTTAATCACAAGCGTGACTGTTTTCATAACCTGTGTTCGCTAAATTGAGGAAGAAGAAGTGGGACCTCGAGCTTTATTGCAGCGGTTCCACCAGTAACATTTATTATTCTACCACATCAGGAACCCTTTACAAGGACACAAGAGGAGCACACAAAAGGAAATGTAGTAATACTTCTCGAAGCAATCGAAAAAAAAAGAAAATACCGTATACAGAAGTAGCACACGAACAACAACAACAACAACAACAACAACAACCAGAACCACGACAACACCATTTACGTGTTATTAAAGATCCTTTTTCGCGAGTTTTACTTCATTTTACATCCTCATTGACACTTGCAGATACAACTGTAAAATGTTCGTCAAGCACAACATGCTGGCGTTTGCTAAGACCCATCAGCGAAGCGACAAGAGGCACGCCCAGTTCAAATAAAATCAGTTATATCAACAATTGTAATCCTAGTATTTCATTGGCAGGGCGATTCATCAATGTGCTTGCTGTCCTGAACAAATTACAAACACTGACCCTTATCTCAAAGGGGCACCGTATCGGCGGTTCCACCAAATGATGCTAATCCACAGCCACTTGCTGAATATGAAAGATGTACCCAAGTAAATCAACAATTAGTGATTAGAATGAGCTCTTTATTGAGAAGTTTACAACTACAGTACCGATGTAGTAATTTTTAGCAAATCTGGAATATGAAATCTACATCAGGTAATGTTATCGCGCACCGTCCATCCGTCCGTCTCCTATTTCGACTTCTCTGGCCAAACCGCTGGGCCGATCCAGCTGAAATTTGGAAGCAAAGTTCCTCTCCTGACTGGAAACAGGGATTGCAAAGCTCGTTCCAGTCATGTGACTAAGTAAGTCAAAATGGCCGACTTCGTAAATTTCTACAAAAATCTTCTCCAGACCCACCAGTCAGAATGCTCCCAAATTTGGGTTACAACATGAGGCCAGGGTAGGGATGTTAAATTGTGGCGCTAATGCCAATCACAAGACAGGAAGTTTGACAAAATGTCCGACGGTCAATTTTTTGGAAAATCACGCAAATTCCTTCAAAAATCTTCTTCTCCAGTCCTATTCGTCAGAATGCTACCAAATTTGGGTTGCAATATTAGGATACGATCCTGATGTTAAATTGTGGAGATCAATCTGATCACGTGATGTAAAGTGTGTCAAAATAGCAGTCACGCTTCTTGGATTCGGAGTTCAGTTTTGTCCTTGTTCCTGCTGGCTCCACTGAAACTGCGGAGAGGGCTGCTGTGTCATGCCTGACCAAACAAGCTGCGTCCCTTTTTCTGTCTTTCCTCGGGGACGGAACGGGATGGGTACTAACCCTTAGATTGCGCAGTGTTGCGCAGGGTACTGCGGTGTTGCGCAGGAGAGAATGTGAGTTAAGGCCTAGGTCACATTTGCCACGGCGGCCATGGGTCTCCAAAATCTACGGCCACTAGCAATTATACGGCGGCCGCAGTATTTCCACGGTCACACAAGTTACAGTCACATATGTTTTATTTTTCGGGGAGCCGCACGGCGTATTTAGGCCTAAGTCACATTTGCCACGGCGGCCGTGGGGTCTCCAAAATCTACGGCCATTAGCAATTAATACGGCGGCCGCAGTATTTCCACGGTCACACAATGTAGCAGTCACATATGTTTTTAATTTTCGGGGAGCTGCATGGCGTATTTATAAATTGTGGACACCGAAAACGTGGGGTTGCCGTACGGTCTTTGATTTGATGTCGCACGG
>CM068956.1:148137740-148150545 GCA_035128595.1 Eptatretus atami | reverse complement strand
GATTCTGTCGAACTGCAATCCCACTTCAATTGTCATTTCATCCAGCGTTAGGCAGCACTCACGCTCCGGTTCCTTCATGGTAGCAACCTTCAGCTGGAGGAAGTCGAACACTTTATAAAGAATACCAGGTTCCATCGCAATAACCTCCATCTTCCGTCGTAACAAACGAAGCGATGGCAGCGGCTGGTGTTGCGACAACAGGACTTTGTAGCCGGTACTGCCACATGCAAAGCGAGTTCAGAGCCTTCTTGTAGGTTTCTGTGACCCTGAGTACCCCTTGTGCTGAGATGAGACAGCTTGTTGATCTGATCGAGGTTGAAAACTTTCTGGACATTCGCCTTTAGAGTGACGAGCTCCCTGGCTTGTTTGCGTTTGTCCCACTGTGCCTCATGTAACCGCCACTTGAGAGAGACCACTTTCACCTCCACTGCTGCGATCTTGGCTCATAGTCAGGACCCTGTCGTTTCAGCTGGCGTTACAGGGCATCGGAGGCAAGGTCAACGAGTTGACATCTTGGTTGTCGTCATCATTCACAGGCATGTCTTGTTTTGCGTATGTGTATCTGGGACGGGCTCCTTCTGTGGTGTCGTCTCGTCATGGGGTCGTTTCCTCGGCTTCCTTTTTGTGACAGGCACAACATGTGGGAAGACAGTCGGGACGGCATTGTGCTTGAGTGGTCTTGAACCATCAACCCTCCTGTTTTCAGACTGACTGTCGTCGAAATGCTTCTGAAAAAACAAAAAAACGAAAATTGAAGTACGTGTTGACAGTCAGTTCGAAGTCATGAAAGTTTCCAAATACGATTTTCAGTCGAGAACCCCGGGATGGGAAATTCCTGAGATTCCCGGTCAAAATGTGGGAACGATTTCCAGAGAAACGTACGCCGGGAATCCCGGGGGAATATACATCAGATAAAGATTAGAAATGAAAAACAGTGAGCAGCTGCAGTCATCCAGCTACGTTGTCAGTGCATTTTGTTCCACTTGACGACTGTCGTCAGTTGAAGGGATTGAATTTTACGGGAAAACTGCAAACACTATTTCCTAAGCTAATATGGATAAAACCAAGTAAGAAAGTTACTTACGGCTAGTCGGTGTATCGGATCGGATATATTGCAAATCTGGTGTTCACTACTTACGCATTAGTGAAATTTCGGCATCGGATTACGTCTCATTATTTCGGATTCTGAGCTGTTTCAGCGCTCCGATCTGATCCGATCCGACAGGCATTCATTCAGTCTGACTTTAACCTAGATACTCCGATCCAACGTCGGATGGGAACTGCAAACCGCCGCTACTTACCGCACAAAGGTAGGCATTGTCGTGTGGAGTCCAGTTCTCCCTTTTCACATTTACGGCCCAACGGCGACGTCTTTCCGGGTCCCTGGGGAAGCGGTGCATTTCCACGCCTTGCCCGGGACGCACAGAACACCCCACTGCCACACAGCACACCATTGTGTCATCAAAAAAGTCAAAATCTGACGAGAAAACGTGAAAAGACGGCGAAAACAATTCTAATTTCGCTCCAAAATTCACTCACGTTGAGTTGGGCTGCAACATGGCCCAGCAACGCACGTGACTGGGTATTGACCAATCAGAGCGCAGCATGATCGAGACAATAGTTGGCCAGACTCTCTTTATATATGGCACTGGACAACGGCGCGAGGGAAAGCCGAAGCGCGAGGTCTAACCAAGAGGGGAGGGTGGGAGCACAAATAACGATGCGTAGAAGGAAACAAAGGAAAGGAGGTGAAAAACGATGCGGCAAGGGGATAGAAAGGAGAAAAAACAGGGCATATCACAGCTCACCAAGACCACACAGCCGCCATTACATCCACTCGACTCACCAACAGCCAGCAGGGGACGAGAGCGAGAGAGAGAGAGAGAGAAGAGAGAGAGAGAGAGAGAGAGAGAGAGAGAGAGAGAGAGAGAGAGAGAAGAGACGAGAGAGAGACGAGAGAGAGACGAGAGAGAGACGAGAGAGAGACGAGAGAGAGACGAGAGAGAGACGAAGAAGAGAGACAGAGAGAGACGAGAGAGAGACGAGAGAGACGAGAGAGAGACGAGGACATCGGAGAGAGATTTTTGTCTTTTATAGGTATAGATATGACCATTTATGTCTCTCACCCATAATTGGAGGGAATAACCAATCAGCTATCTCCGAATCAATTACCCCAGGTGGCTGGGATTATATTGTTGCGGTTCCTCAAAACCGGCACTCCCCGAGGCAATGGCACACAACATCTAGCTGTTCCCAAGACGGTTATTTCATGAATATTCATTTTAGATTGACATTCCCTCATGTGTAATGGGTTTATGTGTCATATGCGTTGCGTGGGCTTTTGGCAAGTCATTCTTCCCATTCTTTTATTCATTTAATAATTTGGCTTTGCTGTGCACCACCTGTCTTTATGCATGCATGCACACCAAAGACCACAGCAACAGGAGCAGGTCATTTGCATATGCACGCCATTTCCCATTCAAGCCACGTGCCATTATCCTACAGAGGTTACACCTCTGACTTCACCAGACTCGAACCCCAACGTTGCAGCCTTTCACACACCATCAAGATTCCTTTATAAAAATCACAACACCATCGGACCACAACCCAAGCTCATTTACCTTTGCCATTAACAGCCACAACCACAACGCCTCAAACCAACCATGAACGACGATGCCATAACTCACTGCTACACTGCCGCTACAAACGCCTCAACCACAGTCACCACCACTGATGATCACCAATCTCTTTCGGACCAACAGGGAATAGGGGGAGCGTGGGGTACTATTACAGAAACTCGGACCTGGGCATTCTTGCGTGTAACTTGAAGCGCAAGAGTGTGCGAGAACCTGTTCAAAGTAATGTTGATAGCCCTCGTGCTCCACTCAGTTACGGCCCTCATTGAGTGTCCGGCACATATTCATGGCCGGAGAGCGCGACCGAAAACCCCAGTGTCATGTTAACCTTGGAGATAGATCGTGTGGCAGAGTTTGGGGCAAGTGAGGCCACTTCCACTGCCAAAGCCTCGCATGGGCGGAGCTACACCAGGGTAAACATCCATACACCATTGATGGTGCTGGAAAACAAGCATCGCTCCACCTGATCCACTCCCAAGCTTCACCCCCACTAAAGGATTATAAAAAGGGCTTGGTTCTCTTGCTCAGGTCTCTGGCTTCGTGCTCTTCTTGTTGAGGTCACGGTGCGGTGAACACCAGAGCTTGACGGAGCGAACGGAACGGGGTGGAACACAGCCCACGGAGAGGAGGGCAGGATTGTTGGAAGAGCCACATGTCAGACCGGGTGCAATTTCGATAAACCTTCACATTTACACTCTTTACACTTCACTTTAGGACTATCTTCTCACACATTCTTTGCTTTGTTTACAACCACCCTTGATCCACGTATTTACACTTTCCTCTCCGCACTTCACCTGCATATCACGATACCCCTCACCATGCCTCCCTCCAACCACGTACCATAGACATTAGACGCCCTCAGTTTTCCTTCCTCCCTTCCCCCTCCTCAGCGACTGGGTTTGCATTGGTTTGTCGAGCTCGCCTGGCAACAAAGAGGTTGAAACCACCTCATACTTTCTCTCTCCTCTTTCTCTCTCTCCCTTCTTATTTCCTTGGGGAACGATTCTGATGGCACCTGTTTTAGGATCGGGGTAGCTCTGCACTGTCTCTCTTGTGCTTGTAAATAATTGCATTTCTTTTGCTGCACCTCACCCATCCTTGCTTTCCCTGCTGAACGGATCTTTTGTGTTCAACCCATGACATATTGTACACATACCATTCCTTGCCCTAGCTGTAAATAAATTATCTGTTAATGTAATGTACCCAGTTCGTAGTGTCTTTTCTTACACTGATCCAACTTAGTCCGCATGTACTGTTAGCCGGGAAGTTCTACCCCACTGATTGGCTCGACACTTTAACTGTTGCATACTTGGCAGCTTCACTTGGCTACACCTGATTAAATAAGATTAAGAGAAGTATGCATCGAGAGCACGAGCCCCCCTTGATATCATTGTCCAAAGATAAGGTAACCATGCGAAGTAGTGACACCCTACCAGGATTTGTGCTACCAATTGGCATTTGTGGTTGATTAGCAACCCGCCGAGCCGCAGAGTTATCTGCAGCTGCTGGCCTCAGGATTGGCTGTTCGGGAGGGACTCGAGCACTTCCCCTCATGGTGAACCTTGAACCCCGGCCAGTAACAACATATACACAAGCAAATACCACCCGTTGCTTCGCTGACAGGAATACTAAGGGGGGGGGGGACAGAGAAAGAGGGGAGAGAGGTGAAAGAGGAGGGAGGGGTGGGAACAAGGAGGTGAAAGAGGAGGGAGAGTGAGGAGGGAAGATGGAGGGGAGGGAGAGAGAGGAGAGAGAAGAGGGATGGGAGAGAAGAGGGATGGAGAGAGAGTGAGGAGGGATGGGAGTAAGGGAAAGGGGATGAGGAGGGGAGCGGGGAAGGTGAACATTGGAGGGGGAAGCGAAGAAAGGGGGGTGGGGGAGAGCGATGCTTCATTACACGTCACTATAGCTTACAATCTGGGAGGTAAGGGGTGTGAGCTAAGAGGATGGGAGAGCAAGGAGGAGTCAGTGGGGAGGGGAGAAGGTGTTCTGGACTTTCGTTTGGTTGTGGGACTTGAAGGGAAGGGCGGGGTGGGGGGGGGGGTTCGACTTGCATTTGAGAGGGGGACCTTGAGGGGAAGCTGGAGGTATGGTCTCGTCTGCCAGCATTATTACAGTGTTGAACGAAAGAGTGTATATTAAAATAGCACATTCAAACAGGATAGCGAAACCACCTATCACTTTCAAACAGCACGTAGCTACCATATTTAAAGAGATTATAGCATGGGCTTCTCTTGAGGTATGCCACTCGAACTGCGGCTGCCACCCTGTTCACCCACTCTGGAACTGGATCTCTCCAAGGGGGTCACACACTGCCCGGAGACAGCTGGAGCACCAAAGAATGGGTGAACCAGACAAACGCACACCCCTCCAGCAGCCAGACCCACCGCCAAGCCCAAGCCCAAGCCCGCAGTCCAAACCCCAAAACCCGGCTCAGGCCAAGAGACCCTAGACTCCTCAAGCACATTGCACCCTAGCTGCAATGCTTATAAACACCTGGAGACACCATTGTTTCATGCCTTTATTTAATTTCAGCACACGTTTTACATTCAAAATGTGATAAGCTCCAGAATCTCTCAACCCGAGCCAAATCCCAAAATTCAAACCGTGGAATCGAACCCAGCAGCAGCACTGAATGCCAAAAACAGTGCCCATCTGCCCAACTCACACATTTCCCGACACTCAGGGCTCAATACACAACACAAACACCACAGCACAACATAACCACCTCCAAACCATAACACATCCACCTGTGGAAACTTATCACAACTACCCAGTTTATCACTTCATGAAAGTTGTAAGAGGGGTGAGAGAGGAAGAGCGAGAGAGAGCGAGAGCGAGAGCGAGAGCGAGAGCGAGAGCGAGAGAGAGAGAGAGAGAGAGAGAGAGAGAGAGAGAGAGAGAGAGAGAAAGGATAGGGGAGCCAGGACAAACCAAGAGATTGGGGTGGGGGGAGGTATGGGTGGAGGGGAGGGATGGATAAACAGAGGGAAGGGATGGATGGAGGGGAGGATGGTGGAAGGAATGGATGGATGGAAGGAATGAATGGAGGGAAGGATGGAAGGAATGGGATGGAAGGAAGGGATGGATTAATGGAGGGAAAGGGATGGAGGGAAGGGATGGATAGATGAAACAAAAGTCGATTCACAATAAGTTCCACAGTTGTTCACGAACACACGATACTCCGATCTCACAGAGTGAACATGAGGTGTAAGGAATGAATGATGAATGAATGAAAGAGTTCCCACCTGCTTGTCCTTCATCTGCCATTACATTCCCTGCAGAATCTGCAATGAGCTTGGGTTTTGGAAACAACTCTCCCCTAATAACCTCTAAAGTAATCCACCATGGGGTGCCTCTCCGAGCAGTGCTCAGCATGACTGTTCCGAGGTAAAGGTTCCATTTTAAACTTTTGTCAGATTTAACGAAGACAACGGAACACACTTTTAGATATGTATTTCATTTGCATTATCACCGAACATTTTCCTGAATATCAATTTGTAATTTTATTTTCAAAAACGACATCAGCTCTGATAAAAAAAAACGAAGAAGTCATTTACACCGCCGTCTACGGTCTCACCATAGCTTACAAACAGCGGTTGATAAGGAATGGCAAACTTGGTACCAGAAGACACTGCGGGGTGCAATACAGGCAGGTAGGGCCTGAACTTTGTACGTCGATCAATGTATTTTTGATTGTGTTTAGTGGAGGGACAATGCAGAGGGACAGTGCACTGTGCACTGTCCCTCTGCATTGTCCCTCCACTAAACACAATCAAAAATACATTGATCGACGTATAAAGTAGGTACTTTTGCCATGTATCGCCACAGCTTGCAAACAAACATCCAAGCAGCTTTTAGAGTGCTCGCCAAGTGGCTTAAGCACTCATGCAAGCACTCCAACAAAATGGTTGATAAAGAACGGCAGGCTTGGCAAGCGATTAGCGATCACCGTTCAGTCATATTAAACACCTCCCGGAGACGCCTGGAGTGTCAAAACAATGTCTGAATTGGACAAATGAACATTTTTTTTTTTTTAGCAGTCAGAACAGCTGCTAAGGTCAATTCCACAGTTTAAATTTTGAAATTCAGTTCAGGCTAAGAGATTCTCGAGCTTATCACATGTGTGGAAACTAAATAAAGGCATGAACACTGGCATCTCCGGGCGTTTATAAGCATTGTGATGTATCCAGCGATTCGTAGGTATTAAGATCAGTGATCATTGATGTATATACAGCGATTTGTTGGGATGAAGGTTGATCGTACAGAAACCAACCTGTTCCAAGTATCCAAGGCAAGGCATTTTTGAGCTGAGTGGACAAAATGGGCGATTAAGACCCCCGAGCTGAGCAAACTGAATGCAGGCTCACCAAAGACTGCCTGTGTTTCTGGTTTTACCGTTAATTATCTTCATAAGGGGTGTTTAAATAAACCCAAACACCCAGTCTTCATTCATGCACTCTCTTGGAGTTCCATTATTATGCGTGGAAAGTTTCGGGCCGCTAGATTTCATGGTTTTGGATTTATGGACGACACACACACACACACACACACCAAACTCTACCCAAGTTCCTCTACAGCTACAAAACATTCACAAGTAGTACATACATGAAAATCCCAATGTTACACACGCCTTCAGCCGCCGGACCGGTGATGAAACGTGTCCGGCCTCCTTAGAGTCCCACGAACTCCATGAATGAAACACTTGCTCGAAGGTGGTACTCTTACTTGGAAAATTCTCTGCTGGCTTTGCTCTGAGTTTCCTATCCCTTATACTACGAACTGTATAATTGAGTCCTGGATTTGCTCAAATAGATGAGCTTCTGTTTTGTAATCTGGTGATTGCTGACCCTGCAGGGAGAGGAATGTCAAACTACCCAGAAAATAACTTCAATTATGAAATTGCTCCAGCAGAACTGATGCTCTGTAAACAGAGTCGAGTCATGGATTATGATATGATATTGGTGTTGGGAAAGTTATTGCACAAAAGATATCCATTACGGATTATCGATGAGAATGGTCTTGAGTGATCCTAATGGAATGCATTACAGTCATCCAAGTGAGTAACATAACGGACTTGGACCTGGATTCCTTTCTTAGTATTTCCACTTTCACTGAGTTTATTTTGGAGGGGGGGGGGGGGGGGGGGGGGGAAGAGTCGGAATTAAACCATCGGAATCTACAAAAGATGTTTGGATGAATACTGAGACATCGAATGATGGATCTTTTTTGCATAAATGTATCAGTATTTTTTGATGTTCAGGCCTCAACAATGATAAAACCGGTGGAATAAATCAATAATTGAATTGCACTCAGATATAAATTCGTCAACAATGACCCATGTGGCTAAAATTCACCAGCTCTGAGATGTACTTGTGGTGTACCTGTCGTGTTTCTGTTAAAGCTTCACGTCGATAGCTACATATGCATGCCCCCCTCCCTCCCCACTTTCCCATTATTTTATTGTCAAAGTCACTGAATCTGCTTCTTCCACATGAATATAATTGATATTGCAACAAAAAGTTTTGAAGTAAACGTCGATAATTTGGCCGAGGCCGAGCGAAGTGAGCTCATTTATTCCTGACACGCGAAACACCCTGCAACCCATGACTACAGAAAACAGACTTTTTGGAACGCCGTCCACATTTTACATCCAAAATTATCCATGGGTAGGTGCTCCGATGGTGAAAGTTTCGTGTCAATCGCTCAAGCGGTTGCGGGGAAAACGAATTTAAATTCGTATAAAGGTGAAGAAGTGATGGCTCCGGCAAACGTTGCACAACACGGTCAAGGATGGTTGTGGACGCTTACTACTCGTTAATATTTAGCATTCGTTCTCTGAAAGCTCTTCTCAGCTTGACATTGATCATTAATTTCTATCGAGCTCTTCGATACTGTACAGTATTAAAAACTTCAAGTTTAACATCTGCAGAGCATTCTTAAACTTTAACAGAAAGTCTTTGGATGGAGAGAGGATTTGTTTTCCCAAAGCTTGCACAAGCACAGGCTACATCAGGATATTCTTCCTGTTCTCTCCTTTATATGTGAACAAAGATCAAAGTTCCAAACTGAAAATGCACTCTTCCCGGCCATCATCTCCACAGCCGAATCAATGCCGCTGGCACACCCTTTGACTGCTCGGCAAAGCTTCTGGTTATTATTATTTTTTTCTTCTGTAATTAGTCCTTGGAAAAGGTCCATTCTAATTGGCATTGTCATCAACCGGACATGATCTGATTTAGGTGGATCATTTCTTTGAAGTCGACTCTGAAAACACACGTCATCTATGCATTGTCCACTTGACATCTTTAATTGGCAATCCTTTGCTCTTAACGACTTACAAAGCTGTTGTATACACACCATTGAACATGCTTCACTGCTATCCACCACAATACTCAAGTCTCCTCTAATGCTTGTTGATAGAAAAAATGGTCGAAACCCTTGAGTTTCATTCGTACGTCTTCGCGAGGTGACGGCTTGCTTCTTCCTCCCACCGATTCATTGGATTTCCTCTTCATATTTTCATTATATTCACCTCCACTCACTTTGTCTCTTTTGTCACACCTGCTCACCCTGCTTTCTGGTTTTACATATCTCGAGTTTTTAATTTATACCTTCAAGGTGGACATCCCATTTATAACGTGTTGACCCTGTTGATGAACGACCTTTAGTAGACAGGCCCAGCCCTGTAAGATTACTGCGATGGAGAGCAGAAGCCCGACCAAATGTCTGGCGTTGGTGCGGTTAGCTTTGGCAGCTTTTGGGGAATTGTTTGAAGAGCATCCCACTCAGTAATGAGTTTCCTGGATTAGCTGAATTTCATGGTTTGTGTTTTGTTGTGTTTTCATTTCAAATGAGTTGCTCAGGTTCGAACTTACTAATAGCATATGAAGGACAAATAAAGTCAAAATAAATGAATGAATAAATAAATATATAAGAGAAAGTCAAAACTTATTAAGGAGCAAAAAGAGAGAATGAGCACATTTTGATTGACAAAAAAAAAAGAGCACCAGGGCCCAAGTGTACATTTGATGTTGTGTTTTCCAGTAAACAAACAGGTATGTTTTGAAAAGCACCGGCAAGAAGAAAATCAACCAAGACAAAAACAGGTTAAGTCGGAGTCATTGAACTTTGGCAATTGTGCCTTCCATTGTTTTGTCATTGCTCACAGGTGCAGATAAATTGAAGGTATCGAGGGCTCCCCAGAATAGATCTGCTTTGGTTAATTTTAAAGGAACGGACAGTGGATGCTCTGAAACATCAACATTTGGTCTTATCTGCTGGTCAGGTTATCTCATGCGCATGGACGACAGCAGAATACTTAAAGTACGTTCGTATTGCCAAATGAAGGAGAGACAGCATTGACATTGAGGGCAAAGAAGGTGGAACAAAGACGTTTTCAAAGCCACCCTCAAAGCTTGCAACATTTCCACCACCACCTGGGAGCAAGATGTGGTAGAAATAACATTTTGGCGAAAAACTTGTCTTCACTTAATGATTGTCTGAACTCATTTGAAAAGCAAAAAAAACATAACAGAAAAGAAAAGCAGGCCTGCCCACACAAGGAGATTGTTTCATTTGTAATATATGTGGTTGCCAATATTCCTTCCGCCTTGCATTTCAAAGGCATCAGAGATACAGACATTCCAACGAGAAGCGAGTTCCGTCATCGTCGACGGCTCACTCGGACGACAACATCAGAGTTTGGTGTCATTTCCTGCTTGGCTTATATCCTCTGAGCTTTGCTTTTCCAGGTATTTTTCCAACTTTGGTTCCTGTATTACTTTTAATGTCAAAACATAAATTGTGGCGTGGTCTATTTGTGGCCAAAAAGCAAGATTTCGTGGATGAGCATTAAAGTCTCGACCTTGCATGCTAAGCTGAGTGCGTCCTTTCTTCTACGCAAAGGCACTTGGTCATTTCTAATTTGAGTTTGTTGTGTTGAGTCAAGAAATCCAGTGTTCAACATAAACACAGTACCACCAAGGTGAACTTCAATTATTACAGTGAGTTCAGCCCACCACTTGGATGTGCCACAAGTGCACACATCTCGATTTTGGCAACTGTCCCATGTTTCTGCAACGTCGTGGAAACTGCAAGTGGTTTCAACCCCGCTTTATGATCAGTCGTTACACGCACGCAACGCAGTTGAAAAAGAGTGCTGTGGCTCATGATCAATGGAGGTTTAAAGCTGTGGAGAAGTATCCTGCAATTGCTCTGCACAAACAATCGTGAGGCCTTCTTTGCCATTGTTGATGTCGTTGCAGCAGAATTGCAGAAGAAAAGTCCACAGCGTGATAGGGTGGCCTCATTTTTAGAAGAAGGGTACGGAAAACCTACACATGACAAAAGTGATACCACTTCAGGTAATTCACATTTCTTCACCACGTCCTCAAACATCACACGAGCTGGTTGGTGGGCCGAGGTTCCACAATTAGCTGTGAAGTCATTTTTAGCCTATCCATTACAAATTTTATGATAAAACAGACCAAGATTTAAACACATTACACCATTCCTCCACATTTAAATAACCATCGATTTTAAAGATAAAATGTATTAAGTGTGTAGAAAAAAAAACAGCGTTCCTGATGGCAAATTACCTATTTTAGTTGAATTGCTGGGATTGAGTGGGGGTGACATGGGGGTATTGCATTTGGATGATATTCATTTGGATGATATTCATTTGGATGAATCCTCATTAAAATAAAATAAAAATTGACCTCCATGTGATCCACAGCTTTTTGCAATGCAAAACTGGACTTTCAGGCTGTTCTGGTTTTTCAAAGTAAAAGTTTCCATCAAACAATTTGCCTCACACTGCAGTGTAAGGCAAACTGTGGGAGGTCCTTTTATTGTTGATCACATCCTATCCTCCGCCATTTGTCCAAAGACAGTACCTGCACGCAATTGTTAGTTTTGGGGTTAGTTTGGGAAAGGAGTAAGATGGAAGCCAATCTTTACCGTTTCTCCCTGTTTCTCACAATAAGACTTGGTTGGCGCGACGACGACGCATCAACGTGCCACTCAGATTAGGTCATTGGAGGAAAGTTGTGCATGAGACTACTTGGCTTCCAACTGAGTTGGGTATCGAGGTCGTCTGGCATGGCTTTTGTCAGAGGTTCCAATCCTACATGCTCCAAGGCTGCAAATGAAACATTCAACTACTAATAATAGTGCAATCAGAAACGCGCTGCTCCGGCGTATGCTCCCATACCTGACCTGAATCAGAAACGATGGCACAAACTCCACAGGCTGGAAAATAAGAAAAATAATGAAAGTTTCAAAACATTATTTAAATAATTTACGAGATTCTCTTTAATAGGTCCCATCACATTATGTCGTTAAATCTGACCCGTTCCAAGAACACCATGTGACTAACATGTAAAAGATTCATACGATTATACCACCTTAAAATATGATTACAGGTAGGAGACCCTCTTATCCGGCGATCATGGGGAATTCGGCTTTCCTGTTTTGGGGATTTGACAGATTTTAGGCCCCTATCCCTTTCGTGTACAAGACGTACTTTATGATACAGATAATAGTTTTGCATTAATTTGCAATTATATTGGGGAAGATAAATAAAACAATATATACAAAGTGGTTTTCAAACCAAACAATAAACGAGGACGTTGTTACCCAAGCTCGCTTGCTACTCATGTAAACCACCGGAAAGACCATTCCAGCGAAGCTTCCGCTTCTGGCTCTTACCGATGATCAACGATTTCCACTTGTATGTGCCAGCAGCATTGGCACAAGTGAGTACGGTTAGACTCTCTTTATTGTTTGACATCCGATGGTGGTGCTTCGTCTCAAGTAGCGCTCGGTTTTTCCTGCCAAATTATTGTGAATGGGAAAATTAACTTTTCAGAAGGCTTACGCAGTGAAAGGGAAAGGGACTGTGGGGTTTCAAAAAATTTCCGGTTTTTGGGTTCCCCACCTGTATATTAAAAAATGAGCCACCATATCAGTGGTGGTTCATATTTCTGGTGGGAACAAAGTTATTTGTTCTACCACCAAAGGTGGACGGAAGTTATGTTTTGACCCTTGGCTGTCTGTTTGTCTTTGACGAGGATATTGGACTTCCGGTTCTGGGTTTGGAGCGTCGGCAGGTCTCCCTCAGGGCTCTCTGCCGACTTTCTCAAAGTTAAGTTTCCGGTCGTTATCTG
>CM068956.1:148116269-148131994 GCA_035128595.1 Eptatretus atami | reverse complement strand
GATTCTGTCGAACTGCAATCCCACTTCAATTGTCATTTCATCCAGCGTTAGGCAGCACTCACGCATCGGTCCTTCATTGGTGCAACCTCAGCGGAGAAAGTCGAACACTTATAAAGAATACCAGGTTCCATTTCGCAATAACCCCCATCTTCCGTCGTAACAAACGAAGCATGGCAGCGGCTGGTTGTTGCCGACAACAGGACTTTGTAGCCGGTATTACTCCACATGCAAAGCGTAGTTGACAGAGCCTTCGTAGGTTCTGTTGACCACTGATTACCCCTTGTGCTGAGATGAGACAGGTTGTTGAACTGATCGAGGTTGAAAACTTTCTGGACATCGCCTTTAGAGAGTGACGAGCTCCCTGGCTTGTTGCGATTTGTCCACTGTGCCTCATGTAACCGGCCACTTTGAGAGAGACCACTTTCACTCCACTGCTGCGATCTTGGCATCATAGTCAGGACCCTGTCCGTTTCAGCTTGGCGTTGACAGGATCGGAGGCAAGGTTCAACGAGTTGAGACATCTTGGTTGTCGTCATCATTCACAGCATTTCTGTTTTGCGTATGTGTAATCTGGGACGGGCTCCTTCTGTGGGTGTCGTCTCGTCATGGGGTCGTTTCTCAGGCTTCCTTTTTGTGACAGGCACAACATGTGGGAAGACATCGGACGGCATTTGTGCTTGAGTGGTCTTGAACCTTAACCCTCCTGTTTTCAGACTGACGTGTATCTCGAAATGCGTTCTGAAAAAACAAAAAAAACGAAAATTGAAGTACGTGTTGACAGTTCAGTTCGAAAGTCAATGAAAAGTTTCCAAATTACGATTTTCAGTCGAGAACCCCGGGATGGGAAATGTCTGAGATCCCGGTCAAAATGTGGAACGATTTCCAGAGAAACGATACGCCGGGAATCCCGGGGGAATATACATCAGATAAAGATTAGAAATGAAAAAAGTGAGCAGCGGCAGTTCATCCAGCTACGTGTCAGTGCATTTTGTATCACTTGACGACTGTCGTCAGTTGAAGGGATTGAATGTTTACGGGGAAAAACTGCAAACACTATTTCCTAAGCTAATTGGATAAAACTAAGTAAGAAAGTTACTTACGGCTAGTCGCGGTGTTATCGGATCGGATAATATTGCAAATCTGGTGTTCACTACTTACGATTAGTGAATTTCGGCATCGGTTACGTCTCAATTATTTCGATTCTGAGCTTGTTTCAGCGCTCCGATCTGAGCGCTATCCGACAGGCATTCGGATCAGTCTGGACTTTATACCTAGATACCCGACCAACGTCGGATGGGGAACTGCAAAACCGCCGCTACTTACCCCACAAAGGTAGGCATGATGTCTGTGGGAGGTCCATTGCTCCCTTTTTCACATTTACGGCCCAACGGCGGACGTTCTTTCCGCGGTTCACCTGGGGAAGCGGTGCATTTCACGCCTTGCCCGGACGCACAGAACCCCACTGCCACACAGCACACCATTGTGTCATACAAAAAAAGTCAAAATCTGACGAGAAAACGTGAAAAGACGGCGAAACAATTCTTAATTCGCCTCCAAAATTCACTCACGTTGAGTTGGGCTGCAACATGGCCCAGCAACGCACGTGACTGGGTATTTGACCAATCAGAGGCGCAGCGATGATCAGAGACAATAGTTGGGCCAGACGCTCTTATATATGGCACTGGACAACGGCCGACGGGAAAGCCGCAAGCTGCAGGGTCTACAAGAGGGAGGGTGGAGCAAAAATAACGATGCGTAAAAGGAAACAAGGAAGGGCGTGAAAAAAACATGCGCGAAAAATGGGGATAGAAAGGAAAAAAACAGGGCATAGTCACAGCTCACACAGGACCACCACAGCGCCATTACACCACTCGACTCACCAAAACAGCCAGCAGGAGGAGCAGGAAGAGAGCAGAGAGAGGACGAAGAGAGAGAGAGAGAGAGGAGAGAGTAGAGAGAGAGAGAGAGAGAGAGACGAAGAGAGAGAGAGAGAGAGAGCAAGAGAGAGAGAGAGAGACGAGAGGAGACGAGAGAGAGACGAGGACATCGGAGAGAGAATTTTGTTTTTATAGGTATAGATATGACCATTTATGTCGTCTCACCCATAATTGGAGGGAATAACCAATCAAGCTATCTCCGAACATTACCCAGGTGGCTGGGATTATATTGTTTGCGGTTCCTCAAAACCGGCATCCCCGAGGCAATGGCACACAACATCTAGCTGTCCCAAGACGGTTATTTCATGAATATTCATTTTAGATTGACATTCCTCATGTGTAATGAGGTTTATGTGTATATGCGTTGCGTGGGCTTTTGGCAAGTCATTTTCCCATCTTTTATTCATTTAATAATTTGGCTTTTGCTGTGCACCACCTGTCATTATGCATGGCATGCACACCAAAGAACAGCAACAGGAGCAGGTCATTTGCATATGCACGCCATTTCCCATTCAAGCCACGTGGCCATTATCCTACAGAGGTTACACCTCTGACTTCACCAGACTCGAACCCCAACGTTCAGCTTTCACACACCATCAAGATTCCTTTATAAAAATCACAACACCATGGACCACAACCCAAGCTCATTTACCTTTGCCATTAACAGCCACAACCACAACGCCTCAAACCAACCATGAACGACGATGCCATAACTCACTGCTACACTGCCGCTACAACGCCTCAACCACAGTCACCACCACTGATGATCACCAATCTCTTTCGGACCAACAGGGAATAGGGGAGCGGTGGGTACTTTACAGAAACTCGGACTGGGCATTCTTGCGTGTAACTTGAAGCGCAAGAGATGTGCGAGAACGTTCAAAGTAATGTTGATAGCCCGTGCTCCACTCAGTTACGGCCCTCATTGAGTGTCCGGCACATATTCATGGCCCGGAGAGCGCGGACCGAAAACCCCAGTGTCATGTTAACTTGGAGATAGATCGTGTGGCAGAGTTTGGGCAAGTGAGGCCACTTCCACTGCCAAAGCCTCGCATGGGCGGAGCTACACCAGGGTAAACCTCCATACACCATTGATGGTGCTGGAAAAACAAGCATCGCTCACCTGATCACTCCCAAGCTTCACCCCCACTAAGGATTATAAAAGGGCTTGGTTCTCTTGCTCATTGTCTCTGGCTTCGTGCTCTTCTTGTTGAGGTCACGGTGCGGTGAAACCAGAGCTTGACGGAGCGAAACGAACGGGGTGGAACACAGCCCACGAGAGAGGAGGGCAGGATTGTTGGAAGAGCCACATGTCAGACCGGGTGCAATTTCGATAAACCTTCGCATTTACACTCTTTACACTTCACTTTAGGACTATCTTCTCACACATTTCTTTGCTTGTTTACAACCACCCTTGATCCACGTATTTACACTTCCTCTCCGCACTTCACCTGCATATCACGATACCTCACCATGCCTCCCTCCAACCAGTACCATAGACATTAGACGCCCTCAGTTTTCCTTCCTCCCTTCCCCTCCTCAGCGACTGGGTTTGCATTGGTTTGTCGAGCTCGCCTTGCAACAAAGAGTTTGAAACCACCTCATACTTTCTCTCTCTTCTTTCTCTCTCTCCCTTCTTATTTCCTTGGGAACGATTCTGATGGCACCTGTTTTAGGATCGGGGTAGTCTGCACTGTCTCTCTTGTGCTTGTAAATAATTGCATTTTTGCTGCACCTCACCATCCTTGCTTTCCCTGCTGAACGGATCTTTTGTGTTCAACCATGACATATTGTACACATACCATTCCTTGCCCTAGCTGTAAATAAATTATCTGTTAATGTAATGTACCCAGTTCGTAGTGTCTTTCTTACACTGATCCAACTTAGTCCGCATGTACTGTTAGCGGGAAGTTCTACCCCAACGATTGGCTCGACACTTAACTGTTGCATACTTGGCAGCTTCACTTGGCTACACCTGATTAAATAAGATTAAGAGAAGTATGCATCGAGAGCACGAGCCCCCCTTGATATCATTGTCCAAAGATAAGGTAACCATGCGAAGTAGTGACACCCTACCAGGATTTGTGCTACCCAATTGGCATTTGTGGTTGATTAGCCACCCGCCGAGCGCGCAGAAGTTATCTGCAGCTGCTGCCTCAGGATTGGCTTGTTCGGGAGGGACTCGAGCACTTCCCCTCATGGTTAACCTTGAACCCCGGCCAGTAACAACATATACACAAGCAAATACCACCCGTTGCTTCGCTGACGGAATATAAGGGGGGGACAGAGAAAGATGGAGAGAGGTGAAAGAGGAGGGAGGGTGGGGAACAAGGAGGTGAAAGAGGAGGGAGAGTGAGGAGGGAAGATGGAGGGGAGGAGAGAGAGGAGAGAGAGAGGGATGGAGAGAAGAGGGATGGGAGAGAGATGAGGAGGATGGGAGTAAGGGAAGGGATGAGGAGGGAGCGAGGAAGGTGAACATTGAGGGGGAAGCGAAGAAAGGGGGTGGGGGAGAGCGATGCTTCATTACACTCACTATAGCTTACAATCTGGGAGGTAAGGGTGTGTGAGCTAAGAGGATGGGAGAGCAAGGAGGAGTCAGGGGAGGGGAGAAGGTGTTCTGGACTTTTCGTTTTGTTGTGGGACTTGAAGGGAAGGGGCGGGGTGGGGGGGGTTCGACTTGCATTTGAGAGAGGGGACTTGAGGGGAAGCTGAGGTATGGTCTCGTCTGCCAGCATTATTACAGTGTTGAACGAAAGAGTGTATATTAAAAATAGCACATTCAACAGGATAGCGAAACCACCTATCACTTTCAAACAGCACGTAGCTACATATTTAAAGAGATTATAGCATGGGCTTCTCTTGAGGTATGCCACTCGAACTGCGGCTGCCACCCTGTTCACCCACTCTGAACTGGATCTTCTCCAAGGGGGTCACACACTGCCCGGAGACAGCTGGAGCACCAAAGAATGGGTGAACCAGACAAACGCACACCCTCAGCAGCCAGACCCACCGCCAAGCCCAAGCCCAAGCCCGCAGTCCAAACCCAAAACCGCGGCTCAGGCAAGAGACCCTAGACTCCTCAAGCACATTGCACCCTAGCTGCAATGCTTATAAACACCTGGAGACACCATTGTTTCATGCCTTTATTTAATTTCCAGCACACGTTTTACATTCAAAATGTGATAAGCTCCAGAATCTCTCAACCCGAGCCAAATCCCAAATTCAACCGTGGAATCGAAACCAGCAGCAGCACTGAATGCCAAAACATTGCCCATCTGCCAAACTCACAACATTTCCGACACTCCGGGCTCAATACACAACACAAACACCACAGCACAACATAACCACCTCCAAACCATAACAATCCACCTGTGGAAACTTATCACAACTACCCAGTTTATCACTTCATGAAAGTTGTAAGAGGGTGAGGAGAAGAGCGAGAGGAGAGCGAGAGCGAGAGCGAGAGCGAAAGAGAGAGAGAGAGAGAGAGAGAGAGAGAGAGAGAGAGAGAGAGAGCAGAGAGAGAGAGAGAGAGAGAAGAGAGAGAGAGAAAGGATAGGGGAGCCAGGACAAACAAGAGATTGGGGTGGGGAGGTATTGTGAGGGGAGGGATGGATAAACAGAGGGAAGGGATGGATGGAGGGGAGGATGGTGGAAGGAATGATGGATGGAAGGAATGAATGGAGGGAAGGATGGAAGGAATGGGATGGAAGGAAGGGATGGATTAATGGAGGGAAAGGGATGGAGGGAAGGGATGGATAGATGAAACAAAAGTCGATTCACAATAAGTTCCACAGTTGTTCACGAACACACGATACTCCGATCTCACAGAGTGAACATGAGGTGTAAGGAATGAATGATGAATGAATGAAGAGTTCCCACCTGCTTGTCCTTCATCTGCCATTACTTCCCTGCAGAATCTGCAATGAGCTTGGGTTTTGAAACAACTCTTCCCCTAATAACCTCTAAAGTAATCCACCATGGGGTGCCTCTCCGAGCAGTGCTCAGCATGACGTTCCGAGGTAAAGGTTCCATTTTAAACTTTTGTCAGATTTAACGAAGACAACGACACACTTTTAGATATGTATTTCATTTGCATTATCACCGAACATTTTCCTGAATATCAATTTGTAATTTTATTTTCACAAAAACGACATTAGCTCTGATAAAAAAAAACGAAGAAGTAATTTACACCGCCGTCTACGGTCTCACCATAGCTTACAAACAGCGGTTGGTAAGGAATGGCAAACTTGGTACCAGAAGACACTGCGGGGTGTAATACAGGCAGGTAGGCCTGAACTTTGTACGTCGATCAATGTATTTTTGATTGTGTTAGTGGAGGACATGCAGAGGGACAGTTGCACAGTGCACGTCCCTCTGCATTGTCCCTCTCACCTAAACACAATCAAAAATACATTGATCGACGATAAAGTAGGTACTCTTTGCCATGTATCGCCACAGCTTGCAAACAAACATCCAAGCAGCTTTTAGAGTGCTCGCAAGTGGCTTAAGCACTCATGCAAGCACTCCAACAAAATGGTTGATAAAGAACGGCAGGCTTGGCAAGCGATTAGCGATCACCGTTCAGTCATATTAAACACCTCCCGGAGACGCCTGGAGTGTCAAAAACAATGTCTGAATTGGACAAATGAACATTTTTTTTTTTTAGCAGTCAGAACAGCTGCTAAGGTCAATTCCACAGTTTAAATTTGAAATTCAGTTCAGGCTAAGAGATTCTCGAGCTTAATCACATGTGTGGAAACTAAATAAAGGCATGAACACTGGCATCTCCGGGCGTTATAAGCATTGTGATGTATCCAGCGATTCGTAGGTATTAAGATCAGTGATCATTGATGTATATACAGCGAATTTGTTGGGATGAAGGTTGACGTACAGAAAACCAACCTGTTCCAAGTATCCAAGGCAAGGCATTTTTGAGCTGAGTGGACAAAATGGGCGATTAAGACCCCGAGCTGAGCAAACTGAATGCAGGCTCACCAAAGACTGCCTGTGTTCTGGTTTTACCGTTAATTATCTTCATAAGGGGTGTTTAAATAAACCCAAACACCAGTCTTTCATTCATGCACTCTCTTGGAGTTCCATTATTATGCGGTGGAAAGTTTCGGGCGCTAGATTTCATGGTTTTGGATTTATGGACGGACACACACACACACACACACACCAAACTCTACCAAGTTCCTCTACAGCTTACAAAACACACAAGTAGTACATACATGAAAATCCAATGTTACACACGCCTTCAGCCGCCGACCGTGATGAAACCGTGTCCGGCCTCCTTAGAGTCCCACGAACTCCATGAATGAAACACACTTGCTCGAAGGTGGTACTCTTACTTGGAAAATTCTCTGCTGCTGTTGCTCTGAGTTTCCTATCCCTTATACTACGAACTGTATAATGAGTCCTGGATTTGCTCAAATAGATGAGCTTCTGTTTTGTAATCTGGTGATTGCTGACCCTGCAGGGAGAGGAATGGTCAAACTACCCAGAAAATAACTTCAATTATGAAATTGCTCCAGCAGAACTGATGCTCTGTAAACAGAGTCGAGTCATGGATTATGATATGTATTGGGTGTTGGGAAAGTTATTGCCAAAGATATCATACGGATTATCGATGAGAATGGTCTTGAGTGATCCTAATGGAATGCATTACAGTCATCCAAGTGAGTAACATAACGGACTGGACTGGATTCCTTTCTTAGTATTTCCACTTTCACTGAGTTTATTTGGAGGGGGGGGGGGGGAAGAGTCGGAATTAAACCATCGGAATCTACAAAAGATGTTTGGATGATACTGAGACATCGAATGATGGATCTTTTTGCATAAATGTATCAGTATTTTTTGATGTTCAGCCTCAATAATATAAAACCGGTGGAATAAATCAATAATTGAATTGCACTCAGATATAAATTCGTCAACAATGACCATGTGGCTAAAATTCACCAGCTCTGAGATGTACTTGTGGTGTACCTGTCGTGTTTCTGTTAAAGCTTCACTTCGATAGCTACATATGCATGCCCCCCTCCCTCCCCACTTTCCCATTATTTATTGTCAAAGTCACTGAATCTGCTTCTTCCACATGAATATAATTGATATTGCAACAAAAAGTTTTGAAGTAAACGTCGATAATTTGGCCGAGGCCGAGCGAAGTGAGCTCATTTATTCTGACACGCGAAACACCCTGCAACCCATGACTACAGAAAACAGACTTTTTGGAACGCCGTCCACATTTTACATCCAAATTATCCATTGGGTAGGTGCTCCGATGGTGAAAGTTCGTGTCAATCGCTCAAGCGGTTGCGGGGAAACGAATTTAAATTCGTATATAAGGTGAAGAAGTGATGCTCCGGCAAACGTTGCACACACGGTCAAGGGATGGTTGTGGACGCTTACTACTCGTTAATATTTAGCATTCGTTCTCTGAAAGTCTTCTCAGCTTGACATTGATCATTAATTTCTATCGAGCTCTTCGATACTTGTACAGTATTAAAAACTTTCAAGTTTAACATCTGCAGAGCATTCTTAAACTTTAACAGAAAGTCTTTGGATGGAGAGAGGATTTGTTTTCCCAAGCTTGCACAAGCAACAGGCTACATCAGGATTATTCTTCCTGTTCTCTCTTTATATGTGAACAAAGATCAAAGTTCCAAACTGAGAAATGCACTCTTCCCGCCATCATCTCCACAGCCCGATCAATGCCGCTGGCAACCCTTTGACTGCTCGGCAAGCTTCTGGTATTATTATTTTTTTCTTCTGTAATTAGTCCTTGGAAAAGGTCCATTCTAATTGGCATTGTCATCAACCGGAACATGATCTGATTTAGGTGGATCATTTCTTTGAAGTCGACTCTGAAAACACACGTCATCTATGCATTGTCCACTTGACATCTTTAATGGCAATCCTTTGCTCTTAACGACTTACAAAGCTGTTGTATACACACCATTGAACATGCTTCATGCTATCCACCACAATCTCAAGTCTCCTCTAATGCTTGTTGATAGAAAAAAATGGTCGAAACCCTTAGAGTTTCATTCGTACGTCTTCGCGAGGTGACGGCTTGCTTTCTCCTCCCACCGATTCATTGGATCCTTCTTTCATATATTCATTATATTCACCATCCACTCACTTTGTCTCTTTTGTCACACCTGCTCACCCTGCTTTCTGGTTTTACATATCTCGAGTTTTTAATTTATACCTTCAAGGTGGACATCCCTTATAACGTTTGACCCTGTTGATGAACGACTTTAGTAGACAGGCCCAGCCCTGTAAGATTACTGCGATGGAGAGCAGACCGACCAAAGTCTGGCGTTGGTGCGGTTAGCTTGGCAGCTTTTGGGGAATTGTTTGAAGAGCATCCCACTCAGTAATGAGTTTCCTGGATTAGCTGAATTTCATGGTTTGTGTTTTTGTTGTGTTTTCATTTCAAATGAGTTGCTCAGGTTCGAACTTACTAATAGCATATGAAGGACAAATAAAGTCAAAATAAATGAATGAATAAATAAATATTATAAGAAGAAGTCAAAACTTATTAAGGACAAAAGAGAGAATGAGCACATTTTGATTGACAAAAAAAAAAGAGCACCAGCCCAAGTGTACATTTGATGTTGTGTTTTCCAGTAAACAAACAGGTTATGTTTTGAAAAGCACGGCAGAAGAAAATCAACACAGACAAAACAGGTTAAGTCGGAGTCTATTGAACTTTGGCAATTGTGCCTTCCATTGTTTTGTCATTGCTCACAGGTGCAGAATAAATTGAAGGTATCGAGGCTCCCAGAATAGATCTGCTTTGGTTAATTTTAAAGGAACGGACAGTGGATGCTCTGAAACATCAACATTTGGTCTTACTGCTGCGTCAGGTTTATCTCATGCGCATGGACGACAGCAGATACTTAAAGTACGTTCGATTGCCAAATGAAGGAGAAGAAGCATTGACATATGAGGGCCAAAGAAGGTGGAACAAAGACGTTTTCAAAGCCACCCTCAAAGCTTGCAACATTTCCACCACCACCTGGGAGCAAGATGTGGTAGAAATAACTTTTTGGCGAAAAACTTGTCTTCACTTAATGATTGCTTGAACTCATTTGAAAGCAAAAAAAACATAACAGAAAAGAAAAGCAGGCCTGCCCACACAAGGAGATTGTTTCATTTGTAAATATGTGGTTGCCAATTTTCCTTCCGCCTTGCATTTCAAAGGCATCAGAGATACAGACATTCAACGAGAGACGAGTTCCGTCATCGTCGACGGCTCACTCGGACGACAACATCAGAGTTCGGTGTCATTTCCTGCTTGGCTTATATCCTCTGAGCTTTGCTTTTCCAGGTATTTTTCCAACTTTGGTTCCTGTATTACTTTAATGTCAAAACATAAATTGTAGGGCGTGGTCATTTTGTGGCCAAAAAGCAAGATTTCGTGGATGAGCATTAAGTCTCGACCTTGCATGCTAGCTGAGTGCGTCCTTTCTTCTACGCAAAGGCACTTGGTCATTTCTAATTTGGAGTTTGTTGTGTTTGAGTCAAGAAATCCAGTGTTCAACATAAACACAGTACCACCAAGGTGAACTTCAATTATTACAGTGAGTTCAGCCCACACTTGGATGTGCCCAACTGCACACATCTCGATTTTGGCAAACTGTCCCATGTTTCTGCAACGTCGTGGAAACTGCAAGTGGTTTCAACCCCGCTTATGATCAGTCAGTTTACACGCACGCAACGCAGTTGAAAAGAGTGCTGTGGCTCATGATCAATGGAGGTTTATAAGCTGTGGAGAAGTATCCTGCAATTGCTCTGCACAACAATCGTGAGGCCTTCTTTGCAATTGTTGATTGTCGTTGCAGCAGAATTGCAGAAGAAAATCCACAGCGTGATAGGGTGGCCTCATTTTTAGAAGAAGGGTACGGAAAACCTACACATGACAAAAGTGATACCACTTCAGGTAATTCACATTTCTTCACCACGTCCATCAAACATCACACGAGCGGTTGGTGGGCCGAGGTTCCACAATTAGCTGTGAAGTCATTTTTAGCCTATCCATTACAAATTTTATTGATAAAACAGACCAAGATTTAACACATTACACCATTCCTCCACATTTAAATAACCATCGATTTAAAATAAAATGTATTAAGTGTGTAGAGAAAAAAACAGCGTTCCTGATGGCAAATTACCTATTTTAGTTGAATTGCTGGGATTGAGTGGGGGTGACATGGGGTATTGCATTTGGATGATATTCATTTGATGATATTCATTTGGATGATCCTCATTAAAATAAAATAAAAATTGACTCCATGTGATCCACAGCTTTTTGCAATGCAAACTGGACTTTCAGGCTGTTCTGGTTTTCAAAGTAAAAGTTTCCATCAAACAATTTGCCTCACACTGCAGTGTAAGGAAACTGTGGGAGGTCCTTTTATTTGTTGATCACATCCTATCCTCCGCCATTTGTCCAAAGACAGTACCTGCACGCAATTGTTAGTTTTTGGGGTTAGTTTGGGAAAGGAGTAAGATGGAAGCCAATCTTTACCGTTTCTCCCTGTTTCTCACATAAGACTTGGTTGGCGCGACGACGACGCATCAACGTGCCACTCAGATTAGGTCATTGGAGGAAAGTTGTGCATGAGACTACTTGGCTTCCAACTGAGTTGGGTATCGAGGTCGTCTGGCATTGGCTTTTGTCAGAGGTTCCAATCCTACGTGCTCCAAGGCTGCAAATGAAACATTCAACTACTAATAATAGTGCAATCAGAAACGCGCTGCTCCGGCGTATGCTCCCATACCTGACCTGAATCAGAAACGATGGCACAAACTCACAGGCTGAAAATAAGAAAATAATGAAAGTTTCAAAACATTATTTAAATAATTTACGAGATTCTCTTTTAATAGGTCCCATCACATTATGTCGTTAAATCTGACCCGTTCAAGAACACCATGTGACTAACATGTAAAAAGATTCATCGATTATTACCACTTAAAATATGATTACAGGTAGGAGACCCCTTATCCGCGATCATGGGGAATTCGGCTTTCCTGTTTTGGGGATTTGACAGATTTTAGGCCCTAATCCTTTCGTGTACAAGAGTACTTTATGATACAGATAATAGTTTTGCATTAATTGCAATTATATTTGGGAAGATAAATAAAACAATATATACCAAGTGGTTTTCAAACCAACAATAAACGAGGACGTTGTTACCCAGCTCGCTTGCTACTCATGTAAACCACCGGAAAGAACCATTCCAGCGAAGCTTCCGCTTCTGGCTCTACCGATGATCAACGATTTCCACTTGTATGTGCAGCAGCATTGGCACAAGTGAGTACGGTTAGACTCTCTTTATGTTTGACATCCGATGGTGGTGCTTCGTCTCAAGTAGCGCTCGGTTTTTCCTGCCAAATTATTGTGAATGGGAAATTAACTTTTCAGAAGGCTTACGCAGTTGAAGGGAAAGGGACTGTGGGGTTTCAAAAAATTTCCGGTTTTTGGGTTCCCCACCTGTATATTAAAAAATGAGCCACCATATCAGTGGTCGGTCATATTTCTGGTGGGAACAAAGTTATTTGTTCTACCACCAAAGGTGGACGGAAGTTATGTTTTGACCCTTGGCTGTCTGTTTGTCTTGACGAGGATATTGGACTTCCGGTTCTGGGTTTGGAGCGTCGGCAGGTCTCCCTCAGGGCTCTCTGCCGACTTTCTCAAAGTTAAGTTCCGGTCGTTATCTGTCCCGTTTTAACTGTTTATTTTTCTCACCTACCATGTACTGCATGTTCCTTGTTCGGTTTTGTTTCAAAAAATGTGCTATTTTTGAGTTTCGTCGACCTTGTCTTATCAGGTTCCTTGAGACCTTCCCATCCTTCCCCCATGGTGTACGATCGTGTTTATTTGTATTCTCTCCTGATTACCTTCAATTCCTATCTTCCCACTTCTCAACGTCCCCATCCTCCCCTAAACACTCTGTGTCTTCTCTTAAATCCAAAACAAAGAAAAAATAAACTACCTTTCTCCTCACATAGCACGAGTCCGATCCTCCTTCTTTCTTCTTCTTCTTCTTCTTCTTCTTTCTTCTTCTCTTCTTCTTCTTCTCTTCTTCCTCCTTCTGCCGGCACACCATCTTTATTCCACTGAGCTGACCCTCCTCGCCATTACCTTCGCAATTTCTTCCGACAACCTCCCATTCCGAATCTTACCTATTCTTAAAAAATAACATCAAAAATAAATTAATCTTCCTTGTATCCTTCGAGCTATACACCTCCTGAAACACATGGCTCTCTACTCTTCTGGTACTTTTTCATCGACCAGCAGCTTCACTCTGCTCTTACAGTTCCAAATTCACTATACACCTCCACAATTTTACTTCAACCTTCCCTTTTCCGAATGTTACGCAATCCTTATTTAAAATAAATAAATTCACTTTTGATTATACACTCTCCAGAGCCACGTGTTTCTCCCGTAACCACGTGATCTGTTTCCACCCCCTGTGTTTACCGTCAATTTCACCATTCACCTCACGATTTTTTTCCAAACACTTAGATACCTAAATCTGATGAAAACTCTCTCAAACAACAATAATAATAATAATAAAAAATAATAATAATTAAAACGATCTCTTATAATGCTTCATCTTCCTCTTTCACACGTGTGGTACTCTTTACTGCTATCAAATTCATGACTCTTCTAATTCAACAACTGCTCTCAATTCACCTTTCCTTCATACTTTTGCCTAAAAAATCCAACTGTTACAGCATTTCTTCTTTCCATTCTCTGAATTCACCTTTATTGCATCCATCAAGAAACGTGTTTAATCGCATTTCTGACTGAAAAAAAAAAAACCCCAGTTTTGCTATGAGTGGTCGCTTTCCATCACATTCTGTTTTTCCAACTTCAATGCCAACTCACTCCTCTCACCCCTCACTCTCAAAGCAACCATCACACTCTTCTCCTCCAACCTCCCTCTCACCTCTCTCAAAAACTCCCCCTCACCTTTCTCCTCAACTCTCCAACTCACCTTCTCCCACCATTCACCCCCTTACTCACCATTCTCAAAGTTTCCCCCCTCTCATCCACAAAAGCTGCCCCTTCCCCTGCCCCTCACCCCATCTCATCACTCACCTCCTCAAATCCTCAACTGCCTTCTGCCCCATCTCTTCCCCCCTCTCCCCAGACCACAGAGCCTTTTCTCCTCCTCATTCGCCCCCTCCCTGAGCTATTCTGCAATCCCCCACACTCTTTCAACAACTCTCCTTACCTCCTCCCTCCTCCTTGTCCTACCCTCCCCTTCCCTCCCACCCCCTGCACCCAAACCACCCCCTCCCTCTCATTAACAGGCGTGGACCTCAAATATCCAGGGCCTTCGGTCAAACCTTTCAGATCTTCCATACAGGTTGCCACTGGCAAACCAGACAAAAATCTGCCTAACAGAACCTTCCTCCCTCAAGACATGTCTGACTCCCAAGTATCTCTCCCTGGTTACTCCCTCCTCTGGTATGACAGACCTGGAGCTCGTCCTGGTGGAGGAGTTGCTCTCTTCATCAAGACTCTTTCCTCTCTCCATGCACTGCCCTCACTCCCCCCACACCCCACGGAATACCTCTGGCTATGGCTTCCCCTCCACTCCCACCTCATGTTTATATGTGTACTGCACCGTCCACCAAACAGTGATGCATCCCATCTACACCTCACATCCGAAAACATGGACCAACTTCTATCTTCTCATCCAAACTCTCTCTTCCTTATGTAGTGACTTCAATTATCTTCATGCCAGTTGACGAGGTGTGGGTACCTCTCTCACCTGTTATGGCTTCATCAAAGACTTCTGTGACTCATTGGACTGACTCAATCGGTCAATTTCCCGACCCGGATCTCAACCAATGGTACTTGATCTCTTCTGGATCTGATTTTGACAAATTTCCCTGAAAATATCTGCTGTTCTTCCTCATCTCCAATCGGTTCTTCTGACACGTCCTTGTCAAAGTGGACATCTCTCTGGATATTATCAGAGAACCACCTCTCACCGAGGAGTCTGCCATTTCACTCTAAGCCGACTGCAGGGTCTCCAAGCAGGCCATCAAACTTATTGACTGGTCTCCTATCGCTACTTCTCCAACATCAACTCATCCTGGGAACTTTCAAAGAAACTTGTCTCCCTCATGCACAGATTTATCCCTCTCGTCTTCAGTTGTCCTACCCTTCTTCCCGCCCATGGTTCCACTGAAGCTTGTGGCGAGGCAGTTTGTCCTGAAAACAACTTGCCTTTGCCTCATGGAAAGCAAACCCAACTGAGGGTAATCTCAGGAGAGGAGAAAAGAACATCTTTCTAATCTCAAGTCTGAACTTTTGAACCTCTCTTCCCTCCTCCGAATCCTGGTGGCGTCTAATCAAATCTGTTTCTGCTGTATGTTCCCCCTCCATCCCCTCCCTTACCTCAAATGGCCGCCTGCTGATAGCGCACGTGAAAAGGCTGAATGCCTAAACTCGGTGTTTGCATCGAAATCTTGTGTCTAAAACCATCGCTTCTCTACCCACCTTACCCAGTCGCACACCAACTGACCCTGACTCTGTGTCCTTTTCTCGTGACAAGGTGGAGAGCTTGCTGTCAAACCTCAACTCAGATCTGCAACCGGTCCAGATGGCATCAGCCCACATGTCCTAAAAACCTGCTCCTCTGCTCTTGCTCACCCTCTCGCTATTCTATTCACACTCTCATTTGCTCAAGGTCATCTGCCATCTGCTTGGAAATCAGAAAATATTACTGCCCTGCATAAAAAAGGTGCAAAAACAGA
>CM068956.1:148100200-148116244 GCA_035128595.1 Eptatretus atami | reverse complement strand
GATTCTGTCGAACTGCAAATCCCACTTCAATTGTCATTTCATCCAGCGTTAGGCAGCACTCACGCTCTCGGTTCCTTCATTGGTAGCAACCTCAGCTGGAGTAGAAGTCGACACTTTATAAAGAAATACCAGGTATCCATTCGCAATAACCTCCATCTTCCGTCGTAACAAACGAAGCATGGCAGCGGCTGGTTGTTGCGACAACAGGACTTTGTAGCCGGTATTACTCCCACATAGCAAAGCGTAGATTGCAGAGCCTTCGTAGGTTCTGTTGACCACTGATACCCCTTGTGCTGAGATGAGACAGGCTTGTTGAATCTGATCGAGGTTGAAAACTTTCTGGACATCGCCTTTAGAGAGTGCGAGCTCCTGGCTTGTTGCGTTTGTCCACTGTGCCTCATGTACACCGGCCACTTGAGAGAGACCACTTTCACCTCCACTGCTGCGATCTTGGCATCATAGTCAGGACCCTGGTCGGTTTCAGCTTGCGTGGACAGGGCATCGGAGGCAAGGTCAACGAGTTGACTCTTGGTTGTCGTCATCATTCACAGCATTTGTCTGTTTTGCGTATGTGTAATCTGGGACGGGCTCCTTCTGTGGTGTCGTCTCGTCATGGGGTCGTTTCTCGGCTTCCTTTTTGTGACAGGACAACATGTGGGAAAGACAGTCGGACGGCATTTGTGCTTGAAGTGGTCTTGAACCTCAACACCTCCTGTTTTCAGACTGACTTGTACGTCGAAATGCTTCTGAAAAAACAAAAAAAACGGAAAATTGAAGTACGTGTGACATTCAGTTCGAAAGTCAAATGAAAGTTTCCAAATACGATTTTCAGTCGAAGAACCCCGGGATGGGAAATGTCCTGAGATTCCCGGTCAAAATGTGGAACGATTTCCAGAGAAACGATACGCCGGGGAATCCCGGGGGAATATACATCAGATATAAATTAGAAATGAAACAGTGAGCATGCTGCAGTCATCCAGCTACGTGTCAGTGCATTTTTGTTCACTTGACGACTGTCGTCAGTTGAAGGGATTGAAGTTTACGGGGAAAACTGCAAACCACTATTTCCTAAGCTAATTGGATAAAACTCAAGTAAGAAAGTTACTTACGGCTAGTCGCGTGTATCGGATCGGATAATATTGCAAATCTGGTGTATCACTTACTTCGCATTAGTGAAATTTCGGCATCGTTACGTCTCAATTATTTCGGATTCTGAGCTGTTTCAGCGCTCGATCTGAGCCGCTATCCGACAGGCATTCATCAGTCTGACTTTATACCTAGATACTCCGACCAACGTCGGTATGGGGAACTGCAAACCGCCGTACTTACCCCACAAGGTAGGCATGATGTCTGTGTGGAGTCCATTCTCCCTTTTTCACATTTACGCCAACGGCGACGTTCTTTCCGGGTCCCTGGGGAAGCGTGCATTTTCACGCCTTGCCCGGACGCACAGAACACCCACGCCACACAGCACACCATGAATGTGTCATCAAAAAAGTCAAAATGCTGACGAGAAAACGTGAAAAGACGGCGAAACAATTCTTAATTCGCTCCAAAATTCACTCACGTTGAGTTGGGCTGCACATGGCCCAGCAACGCACTGACTGGGTATTGACCAATCAGAGCGCAGCATGATTCGAGACAATAGTTGGGCCAGACTCTCTTATATATGGCACTGGACAACGCGCACGGGGAAAGCCGACAAGCGCAGTCTAACAAGAGGGAGGGTGGGAGCACAAAATAACGATGCGATAAAGGAAACAAAGGAAAGGGCGTGAAAAAACATGCGCAAGGAAAATGGGAAGAAAGGAGAAAAAACAGGGCATATGTCACAAGCTCACCAGGACCACACAAGCCGCATTACACCCACTCGACTCACCAACAGCCAGCAGGGACGAGACAGAAGAGGAGAGAGAGGAGAGAGAGAAGAGAGAGAGGAGAGAGTAGAGAGAGAGAGAGAGAGAGAGACGAAGAGAGAGAGAGAGAGAGAGCAAGAGAGAGAGAGAGAGACGAGAGGAGACGAGAGAGAGACGAGGACATCGGAGAGAGAATTTTGTTTTTATAGGTATAGATATGACCATTTATGTCTCTCACCCATAATTGGAGGGAATAACCAATCAAGCTATCTCCGAACATTACCCAGGTGGCTGGGATTATATTGTTTGCGGTTCCTCAAAACCGGCATCCCCGAGGCAATGGCACACAACATCTAGCTGTCCCAAGACGGTTATTTCATGAATATTCATTTTAGATTGACATTCCTCATGTGTAATGAGGTTTATGTGTATATGCGTTGCGTGGGCTTTTGGCAAGTCATTTTCCCATCTTTTATTCATTTAATAATTTGGCTTTTGCTGTGCACCACCTGTCATTATGCATGGCATGCACACCAAAGAACAGCAACAGGAGCAGGTCATTTGCATATGCACGCCATTTCCCATTCAAGCCACGTGGCCATTATCCTACAGAGGTTACACCTCTGACTTCACCAGACTCGAACCCCAACGTTCAGCTTTCACACACCATCAAGATTCCTTTATAAAAATCACAACACCATGGACCACAACCCAAGCTCATTTACCTTTGCCATTAACAGCCACAACCACAACGCCTCAAACCAACCATGAACGACGATGCCATAACTCACTGCTACACTGCCGCTACAACGCCTCAACCACAGTCACCACCACTGATGATCACCAATCTCTTTCGGACCAACAGGGAATAGGGGAGCGGTGGGTACTTTACAGAAACTCGGACTGGGCATTCTTGCGTGTAACTTGAAGCGCAAGAGATGTGCGAGAACGTTCAAAGTAATGTTGATAGCCCGTGCTCCACTCAGTTACGGCCCTCATTGAGTGTCCGGCACATATTCATGGCCCGGAGAGCGCGGACCGAAAACCCCAGTGTCATGTTAACTTGGAGATAGATCGTGTGGCAGAGTTTGGGCAAGTGAGGCCACTTCCACTGCCAAAGCCTCGCATGGGCGGAGCTACACCAGGGTAAACCTCCATACACCATTGATGGTGCTGGAAAAACAAGCATCGCTCACCTGATCACTCCCAAGCTTCACCCCCACTAAGGATTATAAAAGGGCTTGGTTCTCTTGCTCATTGTCTCTGGCTTCGTGCTCTTCTTGTTGAGGTCACGGTGCGGTGAAACCAGAGCTTGACGGAGCGAAACGAACGGGGTGGAACACAGCCCACGAGAGAGGAGGGCAGGATTGTTGGAAGAGCCACATGTCAGACCGGGTGCAATTTCGATAAACCTTCGCATTTACACTCTTTACACTTCACTTTAGGACTATCTTCTCACACATTTCTTTGCTTGTTTACAACCACCCTTGATCCACGTATTTACACTTCCTCTCCGCACTTCACCTGCATATCACGATACCTCACCATGCCTCCCTCCAACCAGTACCATAGACATTAGACGCCCTCAGTTTTCCTTCCTCCCTTCCCCTCCTCAGCGACTGGGTTTGCATTGGTTTGTCGAGCTCGCCTTGCAACAAAGAGTTTGAAACCACCTCATACTTTCTCTCTCTTCTTTCTCTCTCTCCCTTCTTATTTCCTTGGGAACGATTCTGATGGCACCTGTTTTAGGATCGGGGTAGTCTGCACTGTCTCTCTTGTGCTTGTAAATAATTGCATTTTTGCTGCACCTCACCATCCTTGCTTTCCCTGCTGAACGGATCTTTTGTGTTCAACCATGACATATTGTACACATACCATTCCTTGCCCTAGCTGTAAATAAATTATCTGTTAATGTAATGTACCCAGTTCGTAGTGTCTTTCTTACACTGATCCAACTTAGTCCGCATGTACTGTTAGCGGGAAGTTCTACCCCAACGATTGGCTCGACACTTAACTGTTGCATACTTGGCAGCTTCACTTGGCTACACCTGATTAAATAAGATTAAGAGAAGTATGCATCGAGAGCACGAGCCCCCCTTGATATCATTGTCCAAAGATAAGGTAACCATGCGAAGTAGTGACACCCTACCAGGATTTGTGCTACCCAATTGGCATTTGTGGTTGATTAGCCACCCGCCGAGCGCGCAGAAGTTATCTGCAGCTGCTGCCTCAGGATTGGCTTGTTCGGGAGGGACTCGAGCACTTCCCCTCATGGTTAACCTTGAACCCCGGCCAGTAACAACATATACACAAGCAAATACCACCCGTTGCTTCGCTGACGGAATATAAGGGGGGGACAGAGAAAGATGGAGAGAGGTGAAAGAGGAGGGAGGGTGGGGAACAAGGAGGTGAAAGAGGAGGGAGAGTGAGGAGGGAAGATGGAGGGGAGGAGAGAGAGGAGAGAGAGAGGGATGGAGAGAAGAGGGATGGGAGAGAGATGAGGAGGATGGGAGTAAGGGAAGGGATGAGGAGGGAGCGAGGAAGGTGAACATTGAGGGGGAAGCGAAGAAAGGGGGTGGGGGAGAGCGATGCTTCATTACACTCACTATAGCTTACAATCTGGGAGGTAAGGGTGTGTGAGCTAAGAGGATGGGAGAGCAAGGAGGAGTCAGGGGAGGGGAGAAGGTGTTCTGGACTTTTCGTTTTGTTGTGGGACTTGAAGGGAAGGGGCGGGGTGGGGGGGGTTCGACTTGCATTTGAGAGAGGGGACTTGAGGGGAAGCTGAGGTATGGTCTCGTCTGCCAGCATTATTACAGTGTTGAACGAAAGAGTGTATATTAAAAATAGCACATTCAACAGGATAGCGAAACCACCTATCACTTTCAAACAGCACGTAGCTACATATTTAAAGAGATTATAGCATGGGCTTCTCTTGAGGTATGCCACTCGAACTGCGGCTGCCACCCTGTTCACCCACTCTGAACTGGATCTTCTCCAAGGGGGTCACACACTGCCCGGAGACAGCTGGAGCACCAAAGAATGGGTGAACCAGACAAACGCACACCCTCAGCAGCCAGACCCACCGCCAAGCCCAAGCCCAAGCCCGCAGTCCAAACCCAAAACCGCGGCTCAGGCAAGAGACCCTAGACTCCTCAAGCACATTGCACCCTAGCTGCAATGCTTATAAACACCTGGAGACACCATTGTTTCATGCCTTTATTTAATTTCCAGCACACGTTTTACATTCAAAATGTGATAAGCTCCAGAATCTCTCAACCCGAGCCAAATCCCAAATTCAACCGTGGAATCGAAACCAGCAGCAGCACTGAATGCCAAAACAGTGCCCATCTGCCAAACTCACAACATTTCCGACACTCCGGGCTCAATACACAACACAAACACCACAGCACAACATAACCACCTCCAAACCATAACAATCCACCTGTGGAAACTTATCACAACTACCCAGTTTATCACTTCATGAAAGTTGTAAGAGGGTGAGGAGAAGAGCGAGAGGAGAGCGAGAGCGAGAGCGAGAGCGAAAGAGAGAGAGAGAGAGAGAGAGAGAGAGAGAGAGAGAGAGAGAGAGCAGAGAGAGAGAGAGAGAGAGAAGAGAGAGAGAGAAAGGATAGGGGAGCCAGGACAAACAAGAGATTGGGGTGGGGAGGTATTGTGAGGGGAGGGATGGATAAACAGAGGGAAGGGATGGATGGAGGGGAGGATGGTGGAAGGAATGATGGATGGAAGGAATGAATGGAGGGAAGGATGGAAGGAATGGGATGGAAGGAAGGGATGGATTAATGGAGGGAAAGGGATGGAGGGAAGGGATGGATAGATGAAACAAAAGTCGATTCACAATAAGTTCCACAGTTGTTCACGAACACACGATACTCCGATCTCACAGAGTGAACATGAGGTGTAAGGAATGAATGATGAATGAATGAAGAGTTCCCACCTGCTTGTCTTCATCTGCCATTACATTCCCTGCAGAATCTGCAATGAGCTTGGGTTTGAAAACAACTCTTCCCCTAATAACCTCTAAAGTAATCCACCATGGGGTGCCTCTCGAGCAGTGCTCAGCATGACTGTTCCGAGGTAAAGGTTCCATTTTAAACTTTTGTCAGATTTAACGAAGACAACGACAACACTTTTAGATATGTATTTCATTTGCATTATCACCGAACATTTTCCTGAATATCAATTTGTAATTTTATTTTCACAAAAACGACATTAGCTCTGATAAAAAAAAACGAAGAAGTAATTTACACCGCCGTCTACGGTCTCACCATAGCTTACAAACAGCGGTTGTAAGGAATGGCAAACTTGGTACCAGAAGACACTGCGGGTGTAATACAGGCAGGTAGGCCTGAACTTTGTACGTCGATCAATGTATTTTGGATTGTGTTTAGTGGAGGACAATGCAGAGGGACAGTTGCACAGTGCACGTCCCTCTGCATTTGTCCCTCCACCTAAACACAATCAAAAATACATTGATCGACGTATAAAGTAGGTACTTTTGCCATGTATCGCCACAGCTTGCAAACAAACATCCAAGCAGCTTTTAGAGTGCTCGCCAAGTGGCTTAAGCACTCATGCAAGCACTCCAACAAAATGGTTGATAAAGAACGGCAGGCTTGGCAAGCGATTAGCGATCACCGTTCAGTCATATTAAACACCTCCCGGGACGCCTGGAGTGTCAAAACAATGTCTGAATTGGACAAATGAACATTTTTTTTTTTTAGCAGTCAGAACAGCTGCTAAGGTCAATTCCACAGTTTAAATTTGAAATTCAGTTCAGGCTAAGAGATTCTCGAGCTTATCACATGTGTGGAAACTAAATAAAGGCATGAACACTGGCATCTCCGGGCGTTTATAAGCATTGTGATGTATCCAGCGATTCGTAGGTATTAAGATCAGTGATCATTGATGTATATACAGCGAATTTGTTGGGATGAAGGTTGACGTACAGAAAACCAACCTGTTCCAAGTATCCAAGGCAAGGCATTTTTGAGCTGAGTGGACAAAATGGGCGATTAAGACCCCGAGCTGAGCAAACTGAATGCAGGCTCACCAAAGACTGCCTGTGTTCTGGTTTTACCGTTAATTATCTTCATAAGGGGTGTTTAAATAAACCCAAACACCAGTCTTCATTCATGCACTCTCTTGGAGTTCCATTATTATGCGTGGAAAGTTTCGGGCGGCTAGATTTCATGGTTTTGGATTTATGGACGGACACACACACACACACACACACCAAACTCTACCAAGTTCCTCTACAGCTTACAAAACATCACAAGTAGTACATACATGAAAATCCAATGTTACACACGCCTTCAGCCGCCGACCGGTGATGAAACGTGTCCGGCTCCTTAGAGTCCCACGAACTCCATGAATGAAAACACTTGCTCGAAGGTGGTACTCTTACTTGGAAAATTCTCTGCTGCTGTTGCTCTGAGTTTCCTATCCCTTATACTACGAACTGTATAATTGAGTCCTGGATTTGCTCAAATAGATGAGCTTCTGTTTTGTAATCTGGTGATTGCTGACCCTGCAGGGAGAGGAATGTCAAACTACCCAGAAAATAACTTCAATTATGAAATTGCTCCAGCAGAACTGATTGCTCTGTAAACAGAGTCGAGTCATGGATTATGATATGTATTGGGTGTTGGGAAAGTTATTGCCAAAAGATATCATACGGATTATCGATGAGAATGGTCTTGAGTGATCCTAATGGAATGCATTACAGTCATCCAAGTGAGTAACATAACGGACTGGACTGGATTCCTTTCTTAGTATTTCCACTTTCACTGAGTTTATTTTGGAGGGGGGGGGGGGGAAGAGTCGGAATAAACCATCGGAATCTACAAAAGATGTTTGGATGATACTGAGACATCGAATGATGGATCTTTTTGCATAAATGTTATCAGTATTTTTTGATGTTCAGGCCTCAAAATATAAAACCGGTGGAATAAATCAATAATTGAATTGCACTCAGATATAAATTCGTCAACAATGACCATGTGGCTAAAATTCACCAGCTCTGAGATGTACTTGTGGTGTACCTGTCGTGTTTCTGTTAAAGCTTCACGTTCGATTAGCTACATATGCATGCCCCCCTCCCTCCCCACTTTCCCATTATTTTATTGTCAAAGTCACTGAATCTGCTTCTTCCACATGAATATAATTGATATTGCAACAAAAAGTTTTGAAGTAACGTCGATAATTTGGCCGAGGCCGAGCGAAGTGAGCTCATTTATTCTGACACGCGAAACACCCTGCAACCCATGACTACAGAAAACAGACTTTTTGGAACGCCGTCCACATTTTACATCCAAATTATCCATTGGGTAGGTGCTCCGATGGTGAAAGTTCGTGTCAATCGCTCAAGCGGTTGCGGGGAAAACGAATTTAAATTCGTATATAAGGTGAAGAAGTGATGCTCCGGCAAACGTTGCACAACACGGTCAAGGATGGTTGTGGACGCTTACTACTCGTTAATATTAGCATTCGTTCTCTGAAAGTCTTCTCAGCTTGACATTGATCATTAATTTCTATCGAGCTCTTCGATACTTGTACAGTATTAAAAACTTCAAGTTTAACATCTGCAGAGCATTCTTAAACTTTAACAGAAAGTCTTTGGATGGAGAGAGGATTTGTTTTCCCAAGCTTGCACAAGCAACAGGCTACATCAGGATATTCTTCTGTTCTCTCTTTATATGTGAACAAGATCAAAGTTCCAAACTGAAAAATGCACTCTTCCCGGCCATCATCTCCACAGCCGATCAATGCCGCTGGCAACCCTTTGACTGCTCGGCAAGCTTCTGGTTATTATTATTTTTTTCTTCTGTAATTAGTCCTTGGAAAAGGTCCATTCTAATTGGCATTGTCATCAACCGGAACATGATCTGATTTAGGTGGATCATTTCTTTGAAGTCGACTCTGAAAACACACGTCATCTATGCATTGTCCACTTGACATCTTTAATGGCAATCCTTTGCTCTTAACGACTTACAAAGCTGTTGTATACACACCATTGAACATGCTTCACTGCTATCCACCACAATCTCAGTCTCCTCTAATGCTTGTTGATAGAAAAAAATGGTCGAAACCCTTAGAGTTTCATTCGTACGTCTTCGCGAGGTGACGGCTTGCTTTCTCCTCCCACCGATTCATTGGATCCTTCTTTCATATATTCATTATATTCACCATCCACTCACTTTGTCTCTTTTGTCCACCTGCTCACCCTGCTTTCTGGTTTTACATATCTCGAGTTTTAATTTATACCTTCAAGGTGGACATCCCTTATAACGTTTGACCTGTTGATGAACGACCTTTAGTAGACAGGCCCAGCCCTGTAAGATTACTGCGATGGTAGAGCAGAACCGACCAAAGTCTGGCGTTAGGTGCGGTTAGCTTGGCAGCTTTTGGGGAATTGTTTGAAGAGCATCCCACTCAGTAATGAGTTTCCTGGATTAGCTGAATTTCATGGTTTGTGTTTTGTTGTGTTTTCATTTCAAATGAGTTGCTCAGGTTCGAACTTACTAATAGCATATGAAGGACAAATAAAGTCAAAATAAATGAATGAATAAATAAATATTATAAGAAGAAGTCAAAACTTATTAAGGACAAAAGAGAGAATGAGCACATTTTGATTGACAAAAAAAAAAAGAGCACCAGGCCAAGTGTACATTTGATGTTGTGTTTTCCAGTAAACAAACAGGTATGTTTTGAAAAGCACCGGCAAGAAGAAAATCAACCAGACAAAAACAGGTTAAGTCGGAGTCATTGAACTTTGGCAATTGTGCCTTCCATTGTTTTGTCATTGCTCACAGGTGCAGAATAAATTGAAGGTATCGAGGGCTCCCAGAATAGATCTGCTTTGGTTAATTTTAAAGGAACGGACAGTGGATGCTCTGAAACATCAACATTTGGTCTTACTGCTGTGTCAGGTTTATCTCATGCGCATGGACGACAGCAAGAATACTTAAAGTACGTTCGTTGCCAAAGAGAGGAGAGACAGCATTGACATATGAGGGCAAAGAAGGGGAACAAAGACGTTTTCAAAGCCACCCTCAAAGCTTGCAACATTCCACCACCACCTGGGAGCAAGATGTGGTAGAAATAACATTTTGGCGAAAAAACTTGTCTTCACTTAATGATTGTCTTGAACTCATTTGAAAGCAAAAAAAACATAACAGAAAAGAAAAGCAGCCTGCCCACACAAGGAGATTGTTTCATTTGTAAATATGTGGTTGCCAATTTCCTTCCGCCTTGCATTTCAAAGGCATCAGAGATACAGACATTCAACGAGAAGACGAGTTTCCGTCATCGTCGACGGCTCACTCGGACGACAACATCAGAGTTTGGTGTCATTTCCTGCTTGGCTTATATCCTTGAGCTTTGCTTTTCCAGGTATTTTTCCAACTTTGGTTCCTGTATTACTTTAATGTCAAAACATAAATTGTAGGGCGTGGTCATTTGTGGCCAAAAAGCAAGATTTCGTGGATGAGCATTAAGTCTCGACCTTGCATGCTAAGCTGAGTGCGTCCTTTCTTCTACGCAAAGGCACTTGGTCATTTCTAATTTGGAGTTTGTTGTGTTGAGTCAAGAAATCCAGTGTTCAACAAACACAGTACCACCAAGGTGAACTTCAATTATTTACAGTGAGTTCAGCCACACACTTGGATGTGCCACAACTGCACACATCTCGATTTGGCAAACTGTCCCATGTTCTGCAACGTCGTGGAAACTGCAAGTGGTTTCAACCCCGCTTTATGATCAGTCAGTTTACACGCACGCAACGCAGTTGAAAAGAGTGCTGTGGCTCATGATCAATGGAGTTTAAAGCTGTGGAAAGTATCCTGCAATTGCTCTGCACAACAATCGTGAGGCCTTCTTTGCAATTGTTGATTGTCGTTGCAGCAGAATTGCAGAAGAAAAGTCCACAGCGTGATAGGGTGGCCTCATATTTTAGAAGAAGGGTACGGAAAACCTACACATGACAAAAGTGATACCACTTCAGGTAATTCACATTTCTTCACCACGTCCTCAAACATCACACGAGCGGTTGTGGGCCGAGGTTCCACAATTAGCTGTGAAGTCATTTTTAGCCTATCCATTACAAATTTTATGATAAAACAGACCAAGATTTAAACACATTACACCATTCCTCCACATTTAAATAACCATCGATTTAAAATAAAATGTATTAAGTGTGTAGAAAAAAACAGCGTTCCTGATGGCAAATTACCTATTTTAGTTGAATTGCTGGGATTGAGTGGGGGTGACATGGGGGTATTGCATTTGGATGATATTCATTTGATGATATTCATTTGGATGATCCTCATTAAAATAAAATAAAAATTGACTCCATGTGATCCACAGCTTTTTGCAATGCAAACTGGACTTTCAGGCTGTTCTGGTTTTTCAAAGTAAAAGTTTCCATCAAACAATTTGCCTCACACTGCAGTGTAAGGAAACTGTGGGAGGTCCTTTTATTTGTTGATCACATCCTATCCTCCGCCATTTGTCCAAAGACAGTACCTGCACGCAATTGTTAGTTTTTGGGGTTAGTTTGGGAAAGGAGTAAGATGGAAGCCAATCTTTACCGTTTCTCCCTGTTTCTCACATAAGACTTGGTTGGCGCGACGACGACGCATCAACGTGCCACTCAGATTAGGTCATTGGAGGAAAGTTGTGCATGAGACTACTTGGCTTCCAACTGAGTTGGGTATCGAGGTCGTCTGGCATGGCTTTTGTCAGAGGTTCCAATCCTACGTGCTCCAAGGCTGCAAATGAAACATTCAACTACTAATAATAGTGCAATCAGAAACGCGCTGCTCCGGCGTATGCTCCCATACCTGACCTGAATCAGAAACGATGGCACAAACTCACAGGCTGGAAAATAAGAAAATAATGAAAGTTTCAAAACATTATTTTAAATAATTTACGAGATTCTCTTTAATAGGTCCCATCACATTATGTCGTTAAATCTGACCCGTTCAAGAACACCATGTGACTAACATGTAAAAAGATTCATACGATTATTACCACCTTAAAATATGATTACAGGTAGAGACCCCTTATCCGCGATCATGGGGAATTCGGCTTTCCTGTTTTGGGGATTTGACAGATTTTAGGCCCTAATCCTTTCGTGTACAGACGTACTTTATGATACAGATAATAGTTTGCATTAATTTGCAATTATATTGTGGGAAGATAAATAAAACAATATATACCAAGTGGTTTTCAAACCAAACAATAAACGAGGACGTTGTTACCCACAGCTCGCTTGCTACTCATGTAAACCACCGGAAAGACCATTCCAGCGAAGCTTCCGGCTTCTGGCTCTACCGATGATCAACGATTTCCACTTGTATGTGCAGCAGCATTGGCACAAGTGAGTACGGTTAGACTCTCTTATGTTTGACATCCGATGGTGGTGCTTCGTCTCAAGTAGCGCTCGGTTTTTCCTGCCAAATTATTGTGAATGGGAAATTAACTTTTCAGAAGGCTTACGCAGTGAAGGGAAAGGGACTGTGGGGTTTCAAAAAATTTCCGGTTTTTGGGTTCCCCACCTGTATATTAAAAAATGAGCCACCATATCATGGTCGGTCTATTTCTGGTGGGAACAAGTTATTTGTTCTACCACCAAAGGTGGACGGAAGTTATGTTTTGACCCTTGGCTGTCTGTTTGTCTTGACGAGGATATTGGACTTCCGGTTCTGGGTTTGGAGCGTCGGCAGGTCTCCCTCAGGGCTCTCTGCCGACTTTCTCAAAGTTAAGTTTCCGGTCGTTATCTGTCCCGTTTTAACTGTTTATTTTCTCACCTACCATGTACTGCATGTTCCTTGTTCGGTTTTGTTTTCAAAAAATGTGCTATTTTTGAGTTTCGTCGACCTTGTCTTATCAGGTTCCTTGAGACCTTCCCATCCTTCCCCCATGGTGTACGATCGTGTTTATTTGTATTCTCTCCTGATTACCTTCAATTCCTATCTTCCCACTTTCTCAACGTCCCATTCCTCCCCTAAACACATCTCGTGTCTTCTCTTAAATCCAAAACAAAGAAAAAATAAAACTACCTTTCTCCTCACATAGCACGAGTCCGATCCTCCTTCTTTTCTTCTTCTTCTTCTTCTTCTTCTTCTTCTTCTCTTCTTCTTCTTCTCTTCTTCCTCCTTCTGCCGGCACACCATCTTTATTCCACTGAGCTGACCCTCTCTCGCCATTACTTCGCAATTTCTTCCGACAACCTCCCATTCCCGAATCTTACCTATTCTTAAAAATAACATCAAAAATAAATTAATCTTCCTTGTATCCTTTCGAGCTATACACCTCCTGAAACACATGGCTCTCTACTCTTCTGGTACTTTTCATCGACCAGCAGCTTCACTCTGCTTTACAGTTCCAAATTCACTATACACCTCCACAATTTTACTTCAACCTTCCCTTTTCCGAATGTTACGCAATCCTTATTTAAAATAAATAAATTCACTTTGATTATACACTCTCCAGAGCCACGTGTTTCTCCCGTAACCACGTGATCTGTTTCCACCCCCTGTGTTTACCGATCCAATTTCACCATTCACCTCACGATTTTTTTCCACAACACTTAGATACCTAAATCTGATGAAAACTCTCTCAAACAACAATAATAATAATAATAAAAAATAATAATAATAAAACGATCTCTTATAATGCTTCATCTTCCTCTTTCACACGTGTGGTACTCTTTACTGTATCAAATTCATGACTCTTCTAATTCAACAACTGCTCTCAATTCACCTTTCCTTCATACTTTTGCCTAAAAAATCCAACTGTTACAGCATTTCTTCTTTCCATTCTCTGAATTCACCTTTATTGCATCCATCAAGAAACGTGTTTAATCGCATTTCTGACTGAAAAAAAAAAAACCCCAGTTTTGCTATGAGTGGTCGCTTTCCATCACCATTCTGTTTTTCCAACTTCAATGCCAACTCACTCCTCTCACCCCTCATCTCAAAGCAACCATCACACTCTTCTCCCTCCAAGCCTCCCTCTCACCTCTCTCAAAAACTCCCCCTCACCTTTCTCCCTCAACTCTCCAACTCACCTTCTCCCACCATTCACCCCCTTACTCCACCATTCTCAAAGTTTCCCCCCTCTCATCCACAAAAGCTGCCTCCTTCCCTGCCCCTCACCCCATCTCATCACTCACCTCCTCAAATCCTCAACTGCCTTCTGCCCCATCTCTTCCCCCCTCTCCCCCAGACCACAGAGCCTTTTCTCCTCCTCATTCGGCCCCCTCCCTGAGCTATTCTGCATCCCCACACTCTTTCAACAACTCTCCTTACCTCCTCCCTCCTCCTTGTCCTACCCTCCCCTTCCCTCCCACCCCCTGCACCCAAAACCACCCCCTCCCTCTCATTAACAGGCGTGGACCTCAAATATCCAGGGCCTTCGGTCAAACCTTTCAGATCTTTTCCATACAGGTTGCCACTGGCAAACCAGACAAAAATCTGCCTAACAGAACCTTCCTCCCTCAAGACATGTCTGACTCCCAAGTATCTCTCCCTGGTTACTCCCTCCTCTGGTATGACAGACCTGGAGCTCGTCCTGGTGGAGGAGTTGCTCTCTTCATCAAAGACTCTATTCCTCTCTCCATGCACTGCCCTCACTCCCCCCACACCCCGGAATACCTCTGGCTATAGGCTTCCCCTCCATCCCACCTCATGTTTATATGTGTACTGCACCGTCCACCAAACAGTGATGACTCCCATCTACACCTCACCATCCGAAAACATGGACCAACTTCTATTTCTCATCCAAACTCTCTCTTCCTTATGTAGTGACTTCAATTTATCTTCATGCCAGTTGACGAGGTGTGGGTACCTCTCTCACCTGTTATGGCTTCATCAAAGACTTCTGTGACTCATTGGACTGACATCAATCGGTCAATTTCCCGACCCGGATCTCAACCAATGGTACTTGATCTCTTCTGGATCTGATTTTGACAAATTTCCCTGAAAATATCTGCTGTTCTTCCTCACCTCCAATCGGTTCTTCTGACACGTCCTTGTCAAAGTGGACATCTCTCTGGATATTATCAGAGAACCACCTCTCACACGAGGAGTCTGCCATTTCACTCAAGCCGACTGGCAGGGTCTCCAAGCAGGCCATCAAACTTATTGACTGGTCTCCTATCGCTACTTCTCCAACATCAACTCATCCTGGGAACTTTCAAAGAAACTTGTTCTCCCTCATGCACAGATTTATCCCTCTCGTCTTCAGTTGTCCTACCCTTCTTCCCGCCATGGTTCCACTGAAGCTTGTGGCGAGGCAGTTTGTCCTGAAACAACTTGCCTTTGCCTCATGGAAAGCAAACCCAACTGAGGGTAATCTCAGGAGAGGAGAAAAGAACATCTTTCTAATCTCAAGTCTGAACTTTTGAACCTCTCTTCCCTCCTCCGAATCCTGGTGGCGTCTAATCAAATCTGTTTCTGCTGTATGTTCCCCCTCCTCCCCTCCCTTACCTCAAATGGCCGCACTGCTGATAGCGCACGTGAAAAGGCTGAATGCCTAAACTCGGTGTTTGCATCGAATCTTGTGTCTAAAACCATCGCTTTCTCTACCCACCTTACCCAGTCGCCCCAACTGACCCTGACTCTGTGTCCTTTCTCGTGACAAGGTGGAGAGCTTGCTGTCAAACCTCAACTCAGATCTGCAACCGGTTCCAGATGGCATCAGCCCACATGTCCTAAAAACCTGCCTCCTCTGCTCTTGCTCACCCTCTCGCTATTCTATTCACACTCTCATTTGCTCAAGGTCATCTGCCATCTGCTTGGAAATCAGAAAATATTACTGCCCTGCATAAAAAAGGTGCAAAAACAGATTCTTGCAACTACAGACAATCAGCCTTCTCCAATCATCAGCAAGGTTATGGAATCCATCATCGCTTCAGACATTACATCAAATCCTTCCTCTTCTCCAATGGCTTGATTTCCGATCATCAATTTGATTTCAGACCAGGTCACTCCACCCTGGATATGATACTTCTGCTCTCCCAACAATGGATGGAGGTCCTCAATGCATGAAATCAGAGCCATATCCCGAGACATATCGCGTGCTTTTGACACAGTCTAGCACCCTGCCCTGCTCACCAAACTCTCTTCCTGTGGTATCCAAGGCCATCTCCACTCATGGCTCGCAG
>CM068956.1:148064216-148075204 GCA_035128595.1 Eptatretus atami | reverse complement strand
TGTATATAATATGTGATGTATATTTGTGCAATATGTAACACGTGTGTTTGCATGTAATGTGTATGTATGTATGTCATGTGTATGTATGTAATATGTAACTTATATGTATGTAACGTATATGTATGTATGGAATGTGTATGTATGTGATATGTATGTAATGTTTATGTTTGTATGTAATGTGTATGTATGCAATATGTAACATATATGTATGTAATATGTATGTAATATGTATGTATGTAATATGTAGGTATGTAATGTGTATGTATGTAATTTGAACGTATGTAATGTTTATGTATGTATGTATGTAATGTGTATGTATGTTATGTATACGTATGTATTATGTATGTAACGTATATGTATGGATGTTATATGTATGGATGTAACGGGTATGTATGTATGTAATATCTAACATATATGTATGTAATATGTATGTAGCATGTGTGTATGTATGTAATGTGGATGTATGTAATGTGTATGTATGCAATGTACATGTATGTAATATGTATATGGATGCAATATGTAACACGTGTGTATGTAAAGTGTATGTAATATGTATGTAATGTGTATGTATGTAATGTATATGTATGTATGGAATGTGAATGTATGCAATATTTATGTAACGTTTATGTATGTAATATGTATGTAACGTTTATGTATATATGTAATGTGTATATGTAATATGTAACATATATGTATGTAATATGTATGTAACGCAGGTGTATGTATGTAATGTGTATATGTAATATGTATGTAACATATATGTATGTAATGTGTTTGTATGTAATGTGTATGTTAACGATGTTGTAAATGTGTATGTATTAATTACAGTCATCCCCCGTTATCGCGGGGTTACGTTCCAAACCCCCCGCGAGAAGTGAAAATCCGCGATGAATGGACGCCTCCCCCAAAAATGCCTATTTTTTTTATAAACGCGGTGTATAAACACGATGGGTTTGATTTATATCGAGTGCATAATAAACGCTGGGCGTGTGTAAACACGATTGGGTTTGATTTATATCGAGTGAAATTAAACGCTGGGCGGTGTATAAACACGATTGGGTTTTATTTATTCGAGTGATTATAAACGCTGGGTGTGTATAAACACGATTCGGTTTGATTAATCGAGTGATTATTAACCTGGCGTGTAAAAACGATTGTTTGATTATTAGATGATTATTAAACGCTGGCGTGTATAACACGATTGGTTTGATTTATATCGAGTGAATATAAACCTTCCTCTGGCACTTCGGTTCCTTGCCAGAAGCCTTAGAAGGTGCAGGGCGTTTGGGCGACATCGTTGGCTTGGAGAAAAACGTAGAATATTCGAAGTTCACAAGCGAAACTTGTTCTCATGCGTTGTGTGTGACTGGTCGAGCGCACGCATTATAATTTATTGCTTAATAATTTATATTTATATATTATACCTGCGATATACGGGGGAATCCGCAGAAAAATTAGTTAGGTTCCAAGGGAAAAACCGCGATGAAGCGGGGGCGCATAGGATGACCGCGATATAGGGGTACTGGTAAGTGAATGAAAATGTTATTTATGTATATGCTGTTGTATGTAATGTGTATGTATGTATGCAATATATATGTAATGCATATGTATGTAAAGTGTATGTATGTAATGCATTTGTATGTAAAGTGTATGTATGTATGCAATATGTATGTAATGTGTATGTATGTACCATTTTTGTATGTATGTATGTATATATGTATGTGAGCCATCCTTACTATCTCCACATGCATGCTGTACCAATAAATAAGTGGGCGTGGCTTGCTCGGGTGGGAGGATGGCTGAAAGTTGTGACAGCAACTTCTTGTCCTGTTGAGGATTAACCACAATGTCTCTCGTGTACAGGCTCTGCAGCTTAGCTACCTTTGCATCCCCTCTGTGACACCCCCTCCTCCTCCTGCACAACCCAACACACCTTTTTATTCACTCATCTCCACCGATGTCCGTGATGCACTAATCCCTTCCCTGCTTGGCTGCCAATGGTACATTGTATGGTCTGTGGGCGGGTGAACCCCTGTTTCCAGATCGGTGAACCCCTGTTCCCAGTTGCAAATTTTCAAAAAGTAAAATCCAGATGCCTAATTAGAGAAAATGCTTTAAATAAAAGTTGCAGGGAATGGATGATTTAGTGGAGGTGGAGCTAATGAATCAGACCTTTAAAGTATTGAATACTTTGGCTGGAAGTCCTGGGGGAAAAAAGTAAGAGAAAATTTATTTTGGGGAAATATATTGTTTGCAGCAAAAATGAAGTTACATTTCAAACAAGTGCATCACAATGCCAAGGAAAAAAGCCAAAGAGCAGCACAACAAGAAAAATATTGGATTCCATTCGTCAGAATGCAAGAGAGGGGGTCAACAAGAATCAGCCGAGCAACATGAGGGATGGTTGAATTAACTTAGCCAGGATGCAAGACAGAGGCATCAACAAGATTCGGCCAAGCAATGTGAGTAACAATTGGTTGCACTTTGTCAGGATGCAAGAGAGAGGTTTCAACTCGAATTGGCCCAGCAACGTGAGGTAAGGTTGGATTAACTTTGTTAGGATGCAAGACAGGCGTTAACAAGAATTGGGTGAGCAACATGAGGAATGGTTGAATTAACTTCGTCAGGATGCAGGACATGTCGGGTCAGGTCAGGTATGGGAGCATGTGCAGGAGCAGCGCATCGCTGTGTCTAGTTTCTGCCGATACTCCAGGGGGCTCCGTCTGGCCATCCCCCAGGCAGATGCCTGCTCATCCCCATATCCTTGACATGTCAATCAACCTGCTGCAACCAGGAGGCACATGGTCAGCCCATTGGCCTCCTCCACTCACGAGGCTCCCTCACTGTGAGAATTTGGTGAGCAGGGTCAGCGTCAGTAAAATGAACTAAATGTCCGTACAGCCACAGCTGATGCTCACGGACTACACAGGTAACACATCTCATCTGAGTCTCTCTCAGTAACTGCTTGTTGGACACAAAGTCTGACCAGTGATAGCCAGGATTCTCTGAAGAGACCTGGTTCCAAAGGAGTTGTCTCCATCTCAGATCTTTGGTCAGAGTCCAGGTCTCACATCTGGAGAGCAAGACTGGAATTACCAAGGACTTAAAGACTCGGACTTTTGTCCTCCTGCATAGGTACCAACAGTGCCAGAGACATGCTCACAACATGCAGAGACATGAACATTACTGTCAAGGTAAGTGAATCTCTCCATGACCTCAACATCCTCACCACAAATAGGTACAGACAAGAGAGCAGCATCCAATATGTCATTTAAAAGCTGGATTTGAGTTTTCCTCAGAGTAAACCAGCGTCGATCATCACAAGTCAGCTCCAACTTCTCCATTACAAGGTTGCCTGAAGGCCGCCTGATGCGATATCCAGCGTCTCTGAAGAGATGACTGCATCATCTGCGAAATCAAGGTCAAGAGATCTTGACACTCCGCAAATGTGATCCGCAGCTGCTGATCTCCTGCATGATCTGCATCCTCTGTGTCAGAATCCAGTCCATACAGCATTTAAAAGTGCTGTTGATGTGTGTGTGTGGTGTGGTGTGTGTGTCGCGTGTGTGTGTGTCGTGTGTGTGTGTGTGTGGGTGTTGTGCTGTGTGCTGTGTGTGGTGTGTGTGGGCGGGGGGGGGGGCAGTACAGAGACCCTTGAAAACCATCAGCCACAAACGCGAAATAAAGATGGAACCACCACACCTCAACAGCATCACTCATAAACAAAAATCGTTCCAGAATCATGTGATCAGCTTGGTGGGCATACCACGAAGACCAAGGCGTCTCAAAAGGCATCCTGATTCACTGAATCGACATGCGGTGTCGGCACTCACACACCTGCGCACGCCACGCAGTCCTGCTCCCCGAAAAACTCTCATCCATTCCCTTCAGTCGAGGACTTGAAGAGCAGGACACCGTCAATTCGTTTGACTGGTCTTTGGGTGTGAAGCAACTTATCTGGGCGCTGGTGCTCAAGCAGATGGTGGCGAACCCTATAAACTGTAAAGAATTATCAGAGCAAAGACCTTGCCCGGCACTGAGAGCAGCATCATCCCTCGGTAGTTGTTGCATTCCTGGCGATCACCATTCCCTTTCCAGAGAGGATAACATGGTCCCTCTTCCAGTCAGTTAGGATTATGCCTGTGTTCCAAACAGAGACTAGAACGGCATGCAATGACACAAGTACAGCATTTCCACCAGCCTTGAGAAGCTCAGCATGGATGCCACAGATCCCAGGAGCTTTACCCCTTTTCAACTGGTTAACCGCAGCTTGTCTTTCCACAAATGAAGTTGGTTCACAGTTGATTGGATGGTCAGCAATAGCTATAGTTACACCCCTGACGTCCAACTCAACCACTGATGGGTCAGCCTGGTAGAGCCGCCCATAGTAACCAGCCCTGCGGGCCTTCACTTTGGACTCCTCTGTCAAGAGCCCACCGACCTGTGTTCTAAACTGCAGCACACCAAGGGATGAGCTTTGAGGAAAGCAATTGATGATGAATTCCACTACAAGCAGGACAAAAATTACTTGACTACAGGTGATGCTCTACCCCCTCACAGATTCTTCGCACATGGGCCTCCTCGTTCATCCTCAGCACACGTACAGTTTTACGCCTCAGTTCACTGAACAGCTCAGCTCTGCCATTAAGCCTGGGCCTGTAACTCTGGTCAATGGTATCCCGTGTCCCTTGAGAGATAAAAAAATTTCTTCACTTGACGGTGGATTCAAAGACATCCACTGCCAACATCAAGGATGATGGTCTTGAAGGCATTTCACAACTCTTCAGGATTCCCCAAAACACCCAGACCCCCCAAATCCCCACTCAGCCTGTTCGCAAACTCCTCAGCTACCCTCCAATGTTTTTGTGTGTGTTTTGTTGCATGAAGGGTTTTACAGTGGCCAGAGTGCAAATCCTGCCACCAATGTCCTTGAAAAAGGGAGCCCAACTGCAGCAGGATGTGCGCAGACACAGTTGGGCACTAGATATGCAAGATAGAGGCGTCAACAAGAATCAGCTGAGCAACGTGAGGAATGATTGGATCCACTTCATCGTCATGCAAGAGAAAGGCGTCAAAGTGCTCGCAGAAAAAGGGATTAATCTGTTCGGAGTGCAAGAAAGCACTATGCAGGGTGTTTCTTTGACACATGTCAGTGTTGCAATGCAACAGGACAAGTTGATATTCAAACTGTCTCCAGTCCACCTGAAAGCATCATTTGGAAAAATGTAGAGTTAGGATACTTTGGTGGTAGAGTAACTGGGCAAGAGCCAGACAAGCTTTCTGCAGGAACCAGGAAGTATTCTCGCTGGAGGGCAGGTATGTGCAAGTATATATAATATATAAATTATAAATCCAAACTAACTTGATGAGCAGCAAGGCACAGGTCAAGTTCTACAACAAAGGGTGAGGGGATAAAGCACTGTATGCAGGGTAAATTTGTCTTCCTTTCCTTTCTCACCCAAAATTTTTGGCAAACACACGGCTAAAACGACGGGTAGGCTCTGCTAGTATATATACATGTATATAATATCTTCTCTCTCTCTCTCTCTCTCTCTCTCTCTCTCTCTCTCTCTCTCTCTCTCTCTCTCTCTCTCTCTCTCTCTCCATGCACACTATATATGAGGCCCGGCGAGGAGAGTGATGTAAGCGACATTTATTAATGATATGATGATGATAGGTCGGATGATAGGGGAAGGTTAAATATGCTATATGGCATTAACTCCAAAATGGCCGATGTGGCCTTACTCACTCCTCTGCGGCGCCTCATATATATATATATATATATATATATATATATATATATATATATATATATATATATATATATAGATATACACGAGGTGTGTTCAAAAAGTAGCCAACCTTAATTTTTTGTGCGTAAACAAATGAAGCTAGGGAGGCGTGGTTTGGTGCACGTATGTAGGCGATCCTAATCCGTATGCGTGAATATTTTCCCGCCTGCAGAAGCTGTCAATCGCCGACAGACCGCCGATGATGAGAAGTGTAAGTGAGCACCGTCGGATTTTCGTTTTTGACAAAATGAGGATCACTGTGGTCTCATCGCCAGTGATCACTGTGTTGAAGAAGTTGGGATCGTTGTTCACAGTCTCCAGCATGTCCTGTGCGATCTCCAAACGGAGTTGCTTCTGCTCGATCGTTACAGCTTTGGCACGAACTTCTGAGATTCTCCTTAAGCCCAAATCCTCAGTCACAATGGAATGAATGGATCCAATGCTGACGCCAGCCTCGTCTGCAAGTTCTCTGATCGTGATTCGACGATCCTGATCAGCAGGGTCCTCACTTGGTCAATGACGATCTCATTTCGGGATGTTGAGGGCCTACCAGAACGTGCTTCACTTTCCACTGATGTGCGACCATCTTTGAAGCGGTTGTACCACTCTTTTTATCTGTGTGGTGCCCATGCTTCGTTCCCGAAGGCCTGTTGAATCTTGCGGATTGTTTCCACTTGGGAATCGCTAAGCTTTACACAAAATTTGATGCAGTAGCGTTGTTCAAGTTTTTCCGTCATTTTGTCAAAAACGAAAATCCACGGCGCTCACTTACACTTCCTCACTCATCGGCGGTCTGTCGCGACTGACAGCTTCTGCAGGCGGGAAAATATTCACGCATACGGATAGGATCGCCTACATACGTGCACCAAACCACGCCTCCCTAGCTTCATTTGTTTACGCACGAAAATAAGGTTGGATACTTTTTGAAACACACCTCGTATATATATATATATATATATATATATATATATAGAAAAAAACACACACACACACACACACACACACACGCATATATATTAGGGTGTTCCAAAAAATGAAAGTTTGATTTTTGCTGCTCCTGATTTTGCCTTTGTTCCAATACCGCATAAGAACTTATTGGTCAAAAATGAACAAAATTCCATGATATTTAGGGGATCCTCAAGTTGGCACAATTATGTCCATTATGGAGAGGGCATTTTGCACTGCAATGTCAAAAAGCTCACTAGGTCTCCTTGGAAAACTATTCTTTCATCCAATATGACTGCTGTGTTTTTGAAAATATCAAACAACCATATTAATTGTGAAGTGTACTGCGTTGTGCATATTCGCGGCAAGTTGTCAGTTACAGTTTGGCAAATTTCAACAATATTGTGCCAACTTGAGGAACTCCTAAACATCCTCCAATCGCCTTCATATTTGGTGTGTATGTTTCTACTGTCAAATGGAACAAAGCACACCCGGGAGCATGAATATTCATACTTTTATTTTTTTACCCCCTATTATGAAGCACCTAATATTATATATTATATATATATAATATATATATATATGTATTATATATATATTTATATATGTATATTTATATATATTTATATATATGTAGTATATATATTTTTTTTATTTATACAGTGGGACCCGTTAATAGAATCAGTTAATAGATCACCCGTATTATAGAATCAAAATCGTTGAGACCGATTCCATTGTATCTAAATGTACACAATTTTTCCCGTTTATTAGAATCAAAAACCCGCTTAATAGAATCAGCTGCTGGCCATCACTTCGACAGGTCAGCGCCTACTGGCCGCAGTCCAACTTTTGCCACCAGCGGCTGACGTCACGCTAAAAATAACGCTATGCCACTAGTGATTTCGGTAGTCATTGTACAGATAGGCAGACGGCTGACAGCTGCAGTCTAAGCATAGGCGTGTCGTCATTTTCCACGATGGACAGAAAACGAAAGCGGACGGATCGTTCAAACATTGATAAAGCACAAATCTGAGGGACTATGACGCTTTGCCAGAATGAGCCAACGAGAAGCTGCAAGACAAGTTGGAAATTAACCAGCCGATCCTATGCAAGATTCTGAAAGATCGAGAGGCCATTCTGAAAGATCGAGAGCCATTCTGAAAGATCGAGAGGCCATTCTGAGGTCAAGTGGATCGTCTTCTTCTCAGAAACGCAAGCGAAGCGGCAACGCACCGATGTCGAATCAGCAATGGTCAAGTGGATTCAAACTTCTAGAGAAAAGGAGCACACGCTTTCTGGACCTCTGCGGGAGAAAGCGGCTCAGTTCGCGAAAGTTAAAACAAGAAGTTCAGTGCGACAAACGGCTGGATTGACCGTTCAAGAAAAGACATGGAATCGTCCACAAGAAACTTCACGAGAGGCAGCGGTGGCTGACGTAGGAGGGAAACAACAATGGCTGGACCACGTGTTTCCGGATCTCGTAGAAGGCTTCACGGCTGATGAGATCTGGAATGCTGACGAAACCGGTTTGTATTTTCGGGCCTTACCAGACGGAACGTTCTCTTTCAAGGGAGATCAGCACTGCGGTGGGAAAAGCCAAAGGAAAGAATCACGGTGCTTTTTTGCTGCTCGATGATGGTGCTAAGCGTCTCCTTTCGGTATTGTAAAAGCAAGAATCCACGGTGTTTCAAAGGCCTCAAAACAATTCCAGTTCGCATAGAGCCAATTCCTCCGCATGGATGACAGGTTTCCTCTTCACTGAATGGCTCGATGAGTGGAATCGCGAGCTTCGGCGTCATGACCAGAAAGCGTTGCTTCTCATCGACAACTGTCCGGCACATCCCCAATCACTTCAACTGTCGAACATTACTGTGGCATTTCTCCCGCCGAACAACCTCTGTTCTTCAACCGTTAGATCAGGGAATTATCCGTTCATTCAAAGCTCATTACGCCGTGCCATGCTACGAAAAGTGCTCACTGAGATTGAACGAGGATGGAGCAATGACAGCGAGTGACTTGGCGAAAAAGATAACGATCCTCGACGCTATGCTGTTTACGGACGCAGCATGGAATGATGTGAAGACTACGGCATAGTGAACTGCTGGCGCAAAGGAGTAATTTTCATCGGAGCGGCAAGCAAAGGTGAAAGGGTCGAGAGCAATGACGACGACGAGTTAGCCAACCCTCTTCAAATGGATCCAACCAATGGCAGGACTTCGTCAACATGGACGCCACTCTCCAAACCACAGACGATGATGTCACAGACGAAGCCATCGTTTCGGCAGTCCAACGCGAAATGGGAATTGCTACTGACGCAGACTATGACGCCGACACTAAAGTGGAGGAAGAGGAGGAAGAGGAGATCTCTGTCCCGACCATCAAGGAAATGATGTCTGCAGCTAAGACGATGAGCTTGGTTTGCTATCACATGGGTTCAGTGACATGGCTTCCTGCCCAAACTTGACAAGGAGTCACGCCATTGCCACAGACTCGTTAAAGCAGGCAACAATCGACAATTTTTTCATTACAGAGTAGGCTCATCGACAAACCTATGTTGATTTGCTTGAAAAGTACATATGTATGTACTGTGTAATTGTTTTATTTTCAGTAGTAAGTTACATTGTTTTGAGCAAGTGTGTCATATAATCAAACTAAATGCTGAGTATTTGTCTCCGTATGTGTACTCGACATTTGATCCGCTTGATACTCACAACTCTGGTGAACTCGGATATTAGAATCACCCGCTTATTAGAATCAAATTTGTCCGGCCCAAAGTGATTCTATTAAGCGGGTCCCACTGTATATGGATATTTATATGTTTATGTACGTGTGTGTTGTGTGTGTGTGTATATAATGTGTATATAATATGTACTGTATATATATATATATATATATATATTTTATATATTACTGTATATTATAATATATATATATATTATATATATATATATATAAATATATATACTCTATATATATTATATTATATATTATATTATATATATATATATAATATATATATATATATATATATATATATATATACTATTTATATATATATCATATATATCATATATATATTATGTCATATAATATATACATATATATATACATATATATATTATAAATATGTATACATATATACGGCCTGATGTCCTGGAGTACACACACTCGCCTCTTAGCTGTCGAGCCTGGACTCGAATCCCGACCCAGCTTTCAACTACAATCCTGTTGTTTCACAGGCAGGGTGATTCAACGTGTGTGTGTCATCAATCGGATGGACGATAAACTCGGCGTCCCATCTGCAAGCATTGGTTGTGCATGTTAAAGATTCCATGGTGTCTTTCACGAAGAGTAGGCGATCACCGGCACCATTAACAAATTGCAAGTTCCTGCCATAACTAATGATGGGGAGGCAAACCACCCAGTACATCCCATGACAAGAAACTGCTTCGGTGGCACGGATGCTCTGTAACAGAGTATGGTGCATCAAAATCAGAATATATATATATATATATATATATATATATATATATATATATATATATATATATATATATATATATATATATATATATATATATATATACAGAGATATATATACCTATATATATATATATATATATACACACACAGTAAAATGAAATTTGGCAATTCTCTGTGGGTATGTATATGTCTGAACCTTACAGAATCGAAAATGGCTTGGCCAATTTCCCTCAAATTTTGTTGACATGCTGCGGATACCCAGTGTCAGATCATGGGCATGAAATAAGTCTACAACCTCACCCACCCCAAGCAAGGGTGGGGAAATCACTTCAATTTTTTCCTGCACATGTGGCATCGTGCAAGCGATTCATTGACACAACTGAGTTTGATTGCTTGAAGTCAGCTCTGCCCCTCTTCTAACCAAGATAGGGTGGAGGACCACTCGATTTATTTTTTGTTCTGGTATTACAGACACCTAAGTTTTTTGACCAAGGGGTTACATACCCTCATATTTCCACATGTACAATGCGCATGGTAACAGACATACCATTCCCCTATTGTCATGTAGGCATACAATTTCTTGGTACACAGAATGTTCATACACTGTAATGTGTATGAGTGTATTTGTGTCCACCAAGTATGTGCTTTTGCCTGTGTCATGGTTGTGCTTATTGATACATTATTTTTTAAATTAAATAATAATTAATTCTTCATTAAATTCTGAGTCGCGCACGTACGGTCACCACTCCGACATAAGACACTCACTCT
>CM068956.1:148033898-148046212 GCA_035128595.1 Eptatretus atami | reverse complement strand
GGTATTTTAGAAATGATGATATTTACTATTTTAATTATATTTGGGAGCGGGAGCTATGAGAGCGGAAAGTGTTCTTATAAATATATATATATATATTTGTTTGGTTCTGGGGCTACAAGATAAATTGTACTAGATTTTTGCATCTATTGCTAAAAGTTGAAGTGTCCGTGTGTGTGTGTGTTTTTTTATTTATTCACTCCGGCTGTATTAACAGGAATGATAGAAAATCGATACCTCTCAATCGCATCCATGGATATTCGTCATATGTTTTAGTGAGTCCGATTTTCATTCAGGAACAGAACAATTATGGTTAACCACCTTGAAATTGCCACTCTTTCGTCTAAATGGTGAAAGTTATGTTGAAACGAATATTTGAATTGGGGATTTTGTACAAGCAAAGGCAGGTTAAAAGTGGCCAGTGTGTAGAACCAAGTCACTGAATCCACAAAACACAGCACAATGTGCGAAAGGCCTCATTCACACGTCATTTTGAAAGTCGCTTATTGGGAAAAATTATCTTCCTGGAAGGCAACCTCAAATCAACATCTGCCCAATTTCAAGAATGAACTTCCAAACTTGTCTCCGTTCTCGAAAACCTCGTGGTGCCTTGTTAAACCTCTGTGGTGTATGCCTCCCTTCCATCCGTTCAAATGACACCACAGTTGACCGCTTGTGAGAAGGCTGAAAGCCTCAATTCTGTGTTTGCTTTCAAATCATGTGTCCCCCAACCCCTCACTCTCGGTACCATCCTTCCCCGTCACACCCAACTGCTCCTGGATTCTGTGTCTTTTGCACCTCAGAAGGTGGAGAAGCTTGTGCCAACCGTCGACTCTGATTCTGCAACTGGATCAGACGGCATCAGCTCATGTGTCCTGAAAACCTGCTCTACTGCTCTTTCATATCCTCTCTTTGCCCTTTCAAACCACTATCGTTTGCACTAGGTTATCTTCCATCCGCTTGGAAATCAGTCAACATCGCTGCATTAAATTAAAAAGATGCAAAAACTGATCCCATTAACTACAGACCAATCGGATTACTTCCAATCATCAGCAAAGTCATGGAATCCATCATCGCATTTGATATGAAATCCTTGCTTTTCTCCAACGGCTTCATCTCAGATCATCAAATCGGGTTCAGACCAGGTCACTCCACCACTGGAAATGCCGATTGGACTCTCGCAACAATGGATGGAGGGTCTCAATGTCAGAAATGAGATCAGGGCCATTTCTCTGGACATATCTCGTGCCTTCAATACAGTCCGGGATCCCGCCTTGCTCTCCAAACTCTCTGCCGATGACATGCAAGGACAAGTTCACACATAGCTTACTGACTGACTTCCTCTACTTTCACACTCAACGCGTGGCACTCAATGGAATATTTTCGTCATCTCTCCCTAACAGTGCTTTGGGCTCAATCATATTCCTAATCTTCATCAATGGTCTCTCTGGAAAATCCTCCACCTATTCGCTAATGACTCCACCCTCTGCCGTGACATTCCTCCTCCTCCTCAGACAGGCAGTTGCAGCCTCTTCCCTATTTTCAGACTTTGACAAACACTTAAGAATTATATATATATATAATATATATATATATATATATATATATATATATATATATTATATATATATACTATCTGTCTCTCTCTCTCTCCCCAAAAGGACCACATAACAAAGCCTCCTATCTACTTCTTGACAATCTTCTTGAAGTTCAGTCACTAAAACTCCTGGATCTCCTCTCAGCCATGATCTTTCTTGGGCAAAACCTCACTTATGAGTTGGCTCCGAAAACGAGTCTTCAACTGGGCATCCTCCATCATGCAAAGTCCTTCCTTGGCACACCTGAACTCTTACACACCTTCAAGGCCTTCATCCACAGCTTGATGGAGATTAGTGCTCTCCACTCTGGGCTGAGGCCCCTGCCTCACATCTTGCCCAGTTTGTTGCCATGGAAACCAAGGCCTTCAAGATATTTGGAATCTTCCATGATGAAGTTGAGTCAGTGGAACTATTACTTTCACATGGCAGACAGGTCAGTGGTCTCTCTGTCTTTCACCGTCTCCTTTCTGGTCTTGGGTGGCTCTGTCTTTCCTTGCTATGTCACCCCCTCCCCCTCCCCCCCCCAGGGGTCTGCAGGGCGTACACGGTCCATCAGCAACCCACTTCTGCTGAAACTCCCAAAATTCAGAATCAATGCTCACCTCCACTCAATAGTACCTCTTTTTTTCCAACTGTGGAACAAACTTCCACACACTCTTCAAGCTCATTCTTCCCTTTAGGTCTTCAACACAGATATTCACCACTATCTCAGATCATCCCCTATCCAAAACCATGATCCCCCACTAGTCCCTCCCAAGTCCACCTCGTTCCAGAATTGCTTGTTTTTCCTTCCTAATTGTTTGCTTCTGTATCCATATGTGCATCTCCCCTGCCCCTCCACCCCATGTGTCCTCCCCAAATCCCTTATTTTGTCCAAGTCTCCCTCTATTTTGTCTCTCAAACCTGCTGTCGGTGCGTTTCCTTTCTACTGTAGAAATTGCGAAGACGATAAATACAATTCCGACTCACCATTTATTAGGTGCATTGAATAACAGTTGGAACTAGAACGAAAATCAATAGAGCGCATACCTCCACCAGGCTGAACAATTTACCTTTTGTCTCCCACTGATAGGCTGGATCTGCACCCGGATCTCAACCAAAATCCAATCAATTTGTCCTCTTCACGCCATCCTTTCCGTTCCAAGTGCCGTCATTCTTCCTCGATGAAGATCGGCAGATAAACAAAATAAATCACTTTTTCTCCTTCGGAAACCAGGCCAAAGAGTGGAAAAAGCACCGAGAAAGAAAAACGATGATTGGTGGGTAAAAAGGGTGAAACCACACTTCATGGTAGAACAGTTCCATGGCAATTGGAATGGTGTAGCGGATGGCAGGATACATTACAGCTAGTCCCTCCTCGATTGCTTGTGAATAAAATGATGAAGTTGAGTGATTGATGCCAATATATGTCGTGATGAATGAAGGCATTGCACTGCCAAAGTTTGGCAACTGACATTATCCATAATATGTTATCCTTCATAGTGCAGCAAAAACTTGCGCAAACCTGTTTGGCTAGTGTACCTGGTGTCCAGTTGTGGTGTTTTTCACTTCAGGTGGTTTTCTTGAAGATTTTGGAAGAGCTGTGGCTGGTGGAGTGGCTAATGCTGAAGGCTTCAACGAAGGTGGCTTGATGTCAAGTGGAGATGTGTTCGATGTCGCCTTCAAGGATAGGGGAATATAAATCAGATCCTGTTCAATGTCGGATGATTCGAATCGATCCATGCGGACACAATCATGTTTCCATTCAAGTTGATGGTGGTAAACTTTGAAGTAGATCAGCATGCAGAATGACCTGAAATGGGCCATGGTAAGGGGGTTGAAGTGGCTTCCTTTTAGCATCATGTCATGTGAAAACATGAGGGCAGGTGGAGAGGTCAGGGTGGACCTGTGATTGCTTGTACTAGGGCCTTGTAGGTTCAGGTCGTAGGTTCCTCATGCGTTTCCTCAACCGGTGCACAATAGTGCTTGGGTCCCAGTTGCAATCAGCCTGAGTAGGTGCTACAAATTGTCCAGGTAACCTGATGGTACCATCACAAGGTCAGCAGTGCAGCAACCAAGATCAGACTTGATCGCATTCCGAATACCAAGCATCATGATAGGGAGGGCTTCAGTCCAGCTCTGATTGGCATGGGCCTGAAGTGAAACTTTCAGCTGGCATTAAAAGCACTACACTAGCCCATTAGATGAGTGGGTGGTATGATGTAGTTTGAATCCTCTTATTTCCCACAAGGTGCATAAGTGTGTGGAAGAGTGACGACTCGAACTGGCAACCCCTGTAAGTGGTAATAGTTGATGGTACTCTGAACATGGCCACCCAACGTGAATGAATCGGAGAATGATACCTTACCAAGTTGCAGTGAAGTGTCTGACAGCTGCTGCACTTACACGTCTTCTTCCTGTGCACAAGCAATGGCCTCAAAGTCAATGGTGGAGGATGCATGCATCAAGGGCATTGACACTCTGTCTTGATAGGACATCAACTGCTGAGTTGTTCTTGCCACTGATGTGCCTCAAGTCTGTCGTGAACTGGGAGATGTAGAATTGGTGGTGCATCTCGCATCTCTCTGCAGAAGTGTTGATCCAGTTTGGACTGCAGGGTAAAAGTCAGTGACTTGTGATGAGTATTGATGCTGAATTGACATCCCTCTAGCAAATGCCAAAAGTGTTTGATGGGCAGGAAGATGACAAAGAGTTTGCATCTAAAGGTGCTGCAACGAGTCTCAGCAGGTTGCAGACGCTTGGAGAAGAAGGAGATTGGTTGCCACTCTCGATATACGTGTTGCTGTTGTGCACCTCCAACTCCCACATCCGACGCATCTTTTCATAGACAAATTGGTGCATCTGCCTTTGGATGAACAACAAGAGATGCTTGAGCTAATGCAGATTCACCTCATTGAAAGCAGCAAGCTTTTTCTCACCAAGAGTGATAGCCTGATTATTCTTCTTCTTGTTCTGAAGGAGGTCAGTCATAGGCTGGATGATGTCGGCACAGCATGGGATGGAAACGGCTGTAAAATTGATCAAGCCAATAAATTCTCTCAACTTGTACAGTGAATCAGGTGCTGGGAAGTGTTGGATGGCTTCGACTTTCTTGGTAAGTGGGCGTTCGACATGTTCAACATGCTCATCGAAGATGTACCCCAGGAATGTGAGCGATGAAACTCTAAACTGGCACGTGGCTGGGTTGATGATGACGCCATACTCAGAAAGGTGAGCGAACAAGAGTTGTAGAATGTTCTTCATGCTCTTCTTGAGACTCACTAGCAACAAGAAGGTCATCTATGTCGGCGTAGACGGAAGGGAGACCACGAGTCACCTCGTCAATGAATTGTGGATATGTCTGTGCCACATTTTGTAGTCCAAGAGGGCATATGCACAAACTCAAATGGGCCGAAAGGTGTGGTGACGGCAGTCTTGGGGATGTCAGCCGTCTCAACAGGAATCTGATGGTACGCTCACACCAAATCAAGCTTTGCAAATACTCACTCCTCGTGTAAAATTGAAGTGAAATCCTGCAGATGAGGTATAGGATAGCAATTGTGGATGGTGCAGTGATTGTGAGCTCGGTAGTCGCCGCATTAGGCAGGGCATATAGCCTGACAATCTGACATGTAGCCTAACATTTGGTGTCTTAACGGATTTCTGTGAGGGAGGGTTAAAACTTTCAAAATCCATCAGGTGACTTTTTTTTGGAAATACTCAGGTATCACGTGATCAATGACATCATCAAATGTTAAAGACCAGAACAAAATCCTCTGTAACTTTACATTGGTAAGCTATTTTGAAATAAGAACGACGTATTTAGACTCACTTTGCAACAAGCTTTCATTTGATGTGCAGTTTCAGTGGATTTGCTGACATCAATATTTTTATGTGATGACATCATCACAACTGTGGATTTCAGAAAAAGGGTTTTTGACACTGAACCATTGGTTTCTTGCTAAAAAAAACAAACAGAAAAAGTGACAACCATTTTCACACAAAACGACGACTAAAAACAAGTTTTAACAGCCAGTAATTTGGTATTTCTAATTGCCTTCTCTTCAAAATGGTTGTAACATTTCAAGATGATGGCTATCTAACTATTCGTAAAATTAGTTGAAGCATAATGGTTGAAAATGGAGAATATATTGTTAATCATAAGCACCCTTTTTGTTTTTCCTTGCCCCCCCCCCCCTTCCTTGGCCTGAAACCCTATCTCCACCACCGAATGAAATGATTATGTTATACGGTGATCCAATAGTTTATTGTTAACCTGTGAAAACATGAGAGTATTTTCTAAATAATGTTTGTTTATACCTCATAATGAACGTTGTTAAATACTAAATAGCCACGTGACCATACCTGGAAGAAGTGGTTGAAACAGGGTTTGATTCGTATCGTGCGTTGTCCCAGCGCCTGTCGCCATCTCTTGACCACCATCGTTGTTGTCAATGGACGAATGAAGTGAAGTTACTTTTGTAAATCTCTGTGACTCAGAGGCTGGTTCTGCGACCAACAATCGTCGCAGTCTCGGAATATGTCGTGTCCGAGACGATGGAGATTTTTGGCTGCTTCCTTCCTCCCAGTTAATCGATGCATCGTGAGACTCAGCATGGCTTGTTTTGCGTTCTTCTGGCGTGAGATAAGAGACTCCCAGTCGAGGCAAATTGACCATATCTTGGTAGCTATGTTGCTTGACTCTGTCTTAGCATAACCGTGTTCATCAAGACTGAAGTCCGCATTCATCGTTCCACAGATAACGTTGCATAGCTCTGGTGGTGGACCGTTCTCAAAGCTTTCCATTAAAGAATCAGCAGATAGTGGAGGAGGTTCATAGGTATGTTGCTTTACCTTTGTTTTGATAAAGTTTGCAAATGACCGAATAAAAACCTCAGACAAAAAAACATGATCTTCATACCTTCGACAATGACCTTTCAATGTAGCAATTCTGTATTCACATGGATTAATTGAAGAAGAGTGAACAATGCCATATTTGCCAGCAGGACAAGAACAATTAACTTCATTTCCGAATTCTTCCACAAGCTCTCTTTTCAAAGTTGCAGTCAATGTCACAACAGTATCGCTACCATTTTCCTCACTATACATGTCTACATCACTAAGTAAGTGACGGACCAATAAAGCTTCTTTCTTCTTAATAATCCATATTTGTACTGCTCGATAAAAGTCTGACATATTGTTGTCTTCCTTTTGTTTCATTTCATCATTTTGTTCCTCTTCAATGGGTTTTGGTGGATTAAATGCGAATTTTATGGAGCAGGATTTGTGATAATATGTCGAACGACTGCCCTCCTAGCATCAGTTCGAGTCTTCGGGATGCTTTAAGGAATCTGTTATTCGAATCGGCAATTAATATCTTCTGCCTTTCGAGAAGTCTTGACTTCAAATTCTGATGCTCACATCTACTGAGACCACCCTGATCGTATGACTTTAGAATCGGTGATCCTTTTTTCCCCACAAATAAAACCCTCTCGCTTATTCTGTTCTCTAGAAACTCGCTGCCGATATCATGTTGTGGAAGTAGGATCTCTTTGGACGACACTTGCTGAAGCATCATCTCCATCATGCTGTTCAGTGGAAAATCTTTTCTGATAAGGGGCAAGTTTCGTTGAAAAATCCGTCCGGCAGTTTTAGTGTACCTTTCCAAATGCTTCTTCATGGTCTTTAAATTGATCGTGCACACGTCGGAAGAAAAATCCACCGTCGTTTATGTTAATAATGATATCTTCCCGTTCTTTAGCCAGGGATTTGAACTTTATCCATCCACGGTTTCCTCGGACTTGAAACTTTTCATTCTTTGTTTTTTTTTTTATACCAGCACGGTACAATGAACAATTTTCTTCTCTGCCTGGATCCAAACTTAAGGATGACGACGCTGCCATGTCAATTCATGAATGATCACAAACAACTGCAACAGAGAACAAGGAACAGTTAGTAAGGATTATCAGCATCTCATCAAAGAAAGCCTCTCTACAAACAGAATATACCCATAATTTCCTTAGCTAACGGATGTTATCAATAAAACAAATACAACGTGCTCTACTCTTCCTTATATCGAAGTTCGATACTTGTTGTCAAGGCAGTTTGTGGAATTTTTAGCATCAGGTGTATGCACCGCATGTCGCACAAAATCTAAACAATAGGAAGCGCGCAACCACTGTGATGAAAAGACCCCCAAAAAAAGACACAAAAGACAAAGCATTCGCCAAAAATAACAAAAATAAACAAGAACTTCCAACTGTTACGTTTCAGGTCATTTTACGAATAGTTAGACAGCCAGCCATCATCTTGAAATTGTGCAGCCATTTTGAGCACAAGGCAATGGGAAATACCACATTACAAAATTAGAAATATATAAGGCAATGCCACTTAAAAAATTTCTATTTAGCAAAAAAAACCCCAATGGTTAAGCAACAAAAAAACCTTTTTCAGAAATCCACAGTTGTGATGATGTCATCACAAAAAATGCTGATGTCAACAAATCTACAAAAATTGTACATCAAATGAAAGCTTCTTGCAGAGTGAGTCTAAATATGTCATTCATATTTCAAAATATCTTCCCAATGCAAAGTGAGAGATGATTTTGTTTTTGATTTTTTAAACATTTAATGACATCATTGATCATGTGGTATTTGAGCATTTCCAAAAGGTCACCTGATGGCTTTTGAAAGTTTGAACCCTCCCCGACCGAAATCCATTGAGAAACCAAACGTTAGGCTATATGTCAGATTGTCAGCCTACATGCTTTGCTTACATGGTCTCCAGTCACCCGGCGTCTTCTTCGGCACCACCTTCTTCTTCGAAGACCAGTTGCTGCTCGATGAGTGAACTATTCCAAGCTCAAGCATGTAGTCAAAATGGACGAAAAAAGAAACATTGTTTAGCCATTATCTTAATGCCAATCTTGTACAAGCTTTGATTTGTACGTTCACAAGAAACATGCTGTGCTCCTGGAATGAAAAGGTGAATGATTAAATGATTTAACGACGCCCGAAGTAATAATATCAAGCCGTTTATTGGGATGTGACAACATCAGATGCCAATGATGCTCTTAAAATAAACGGAACAAAATATCTGAACTGATGAGGGAATGACAAGAAGGCAACATTACACATGTGTGTATGTGTGTGTGTGCGCATCTCAAAAGGTGAGTTAGTTGTAGTAGTAGCAGTAGCAGTAGTAGTAGTCATAATATCCATTGAAGGTTGACAGTGAAACTGTCTCCTGGTAGGTTGTTGGTGCTGTATCACACTGACAATGCTTAAGTTCCACCAATCGAAGATGGTCAGCATGATCTCAAGAGCTGGTCAATGAAGGAATAAAATTTTTTTTTTACCAGGGAGCTGGTCTACAATGGCCTAATCTTGTGATAAGCACCACGGTATCTTTACCGTCCACCAGGAAATGCTAGCAGATGGGAACCCAACGTCATGTCCCATTTGATAGACGACATACTCATTAATACAATGCCCCCACCATGTGAAGCACCAGGGCGACTGTTTATAATCGGGTTAGGAATTGAACCCACATGAGACATCTCAAAAGTGAGTGTGCTACTTCTGAACTATCCTATCAGTCCCAGCACGACCTGTCAAGTACTTAGGCACAAAGAGACTGAGTGTCTTAGTCCCTTCAAGTAAAACCTACAGTCAGATCGCCTTACCTGCCTTGCGGAGGTGCAGGCATTACTACACTTCTTTGAATGGTTGTGCAGGTACTAAGAAGGTTGTACATTTTGGAACAGCAAAAATAACGATGAACATTTCAAATGAAAAAAATATACATTCTTCAGTAAAAGTTTGAATATGATCCCAAAGGCCTCACTGGTATTCTGCAGTGTGTTGCATATAATATGTGAGGAGGAGAAATGAAAGTTTAGACACGAGATTAAGATGAGAGAGAGAAACTGTGGTGAGACTTAGCCTGGCCAGTGGAGGCCATATTTAACGAAAGTGAAGAGGTGGGTAACAGGGCAAACTGGCGGGCGTTGGGGAAAGCTAGAAGGTTGTACAGTTACCTCCGTTGGGTGTGACTGTGAACTATACAACCTACTACCTCATCCCACCGCGCACAGCCCTGCCACCACGCAAGACCACATGACGCTGCCACGCATGATCCCACGGGATCCAATAATGGTCTCTTGTTAACGCTCTGACATGACAACATCATCTTGAAGGCTTGACGATTTTCCTGAAAAAACATTTTGTTTCCCTTCGAGTCATTCAGCTCAAGATGAGGGTGAATGACTGGAATTTGATCTCTGCACTTGAACGATAAGGATCCACAGAACATCCCAAAGGAAAAGGAAATGTTCAGGAAAATCATCAAGCATCGAGTCCTAACCCGTCGCGCTCCTGGTAAAGTGTTTTTAATGGAATATATCATCACAGCTTTGTTACATCATATGTTCACCCTGAAACATTCAATAATCATGAACAGCCCACAACCAGGCTCTTCTTACACAAGATTCACATTCATTATAATTTTATCATCGAGAACAAAAACACACGTGAGGGCGTGTTAAAAAGTAATGCTTCCTGTTATTTTTCTCCAAAACAGGGAAAGATATTTGAATGAAACAAAGCGCAGTCCACACATTAGTTCTTTCTACTACTGGCTGCAAATTTCGTGATTCTGACAATGGATGTCTTTGTGATACATCCGTAAAGATGGCAGCACAATGTTGTCAGTGCTGTGAAGCGCTGGAGATAAGAGTTGGGATGACTGATTGGAGAAGACTAGAGATTGGAGTTGGTACACCATTAACATACTTCTTCTTCTTCTTCTTTTTACTCTTCTTGCGTGTGACAGCTTGGCTGCAGGGTACCTATCATTTTGTTGGGGTGCGACGATGCCGCTGATGCTTTGCCCCTATACCAGTACACTGATGCTCATTTCGCCAACCTTGGAAGGATGACTGGCTGAGTCAACCCTACCTGCTGTTAATTCAGTGGCCAACAGGGCTCAAACTCAGGACCCTAAGATCCCAAGCCAGCCACCCGAACCACCAAGCCAACACCTGGCTATTACGATCCTGAGAGGAAGAGATGGTCAATGGAGTACCGTCACAAAGGGTCACCAGCCCCGACTTGGCTCAGTCAGATTTTCATCGCTTCTCCAAATTTAAGGAACATCTTCGTGGAGAACATTTTTCTTCTGACGATGATGTTGTGGCCACTGTGAAGCACTGGTTAAGTCAGCAGGATACACCGTTCGATCAAAAACTACTTGAATGTTGTTAGAAATGTGTGGATCGCAGCGGTAATTCTGTTGAGAAATAAATATACACCACAGTAGAACAAAGATTGATTTTAGCATCCGTCTTTGTTTCATTCGAATATCTTTACCTGTTTTGGAGAAAATGCATAGGAGGCATTACTTTTCAGCATGCGCTCATAATTCATGCGGTGCAATGGAATGGTAATTTGAAAACTTGAAACCCGAGCTCCCATTAAAAGCATCCCAACCCCTCCATCTTCTCCCATTCCCATGTATAATCTTAGTTAATGCAAGATCTGCATGTCTCTGAAGGGGCCATACGTTTATTATGCATGCAGCATGCAGTGGCAGTATGGGGCGGAAGGGAGGCGGATAAAATGCGTAAATAAAAATTGAGAAAAGAAAGAAAGGAAAGGATGATACGATTAGAGAAAAATTAGAGAAACAACAAAAAAGGTAAGAGGAGTATGGGAGGAGTTGTGAGAAAAGGAAAGGGCTTTGGTAGGAATCAGTGGAGAAGGAAGGCATGCATGGAGCCTGTGAGGAAGAGGTATGAGGGTCAACATTTCTGCCATATTTGCATACATAATAAATACATAGTCCCAAAGGGTGAATGTGTAGGATGAGTTATCAGCGTAGCTTAAATGCAACCTAGGTCACTCCTTAGATGTTTAAGACAAATGGTAGATACAGGTAGTGAGTCAAAGGAATGTGAAATTCCTGCTTCACACAGCAATTTACAACAATTTACAAAGAAGTCAAAACAATACCTGAATGTGGACTTTTACTTTGTTGCAGTTTTATGAGCAATAAGGATCAATCAAATAGTAGAGTTAGTTGTTGCATCAAAGCTATTAAAGGATTTCGAGAAGAAAATGGCAATACGGTCACACAAAGAGTTAAGCAACCAAACGGTGAACCCTGAAAAATAAATCATTGCATTTTCAATCACAAGCAGTGCCACTGCCAGTTTACGTGAACTGCACAATGCTCGATCACTGTGAGAATTACTGTCGGCATCTCACTAAGAAAGTACAGCGAGGAAAAGGAACAAGAAGAAGGCGTTGTCCGACCACACACTACCCATAGGCACGACCTTGCACAGCCAGGAAGAGAGCACAAGTTCGGATCTACGGGTTGTAAGGGGGCGGCTGGAAGGTCTCACTCCCTTATGGGTGCTCTTGAAATACAACTCAGTGCAGTTAACTCTTTCTTCCCTGCTCCTCCTCCTCCTTCTCCTCCTCTCCCTCCATACATCCAAATAACTGTCCATCTCGTTCTTTTCAAAGTACCAAAAGTTTGGGTTATTCCAATGATATTCATACTTAGGGGAAATACTTCAAATTATCAGTGATTACAGTCTTGTGTGTTTATTATTGTAAATCAACAGTCTTCATAAATGCACGTGAAACAAACTGCTAAAGTAAATAACAAGAACAGTGTTATTTTTTTCCTGTCAGTGACTGCTTTGTGTGCCCACCCTTTGCCTTCTTGAGTGCC
>CM068956.1:148009694-148030672 GCA_035128595.1 Eptatretus atami | reverse complement strand
TTCCTCAGTGTGTGACACCAACTGTCAAACATGGAGGAGGAAGCGTGATGAAATGGGGCTCTTTTGCTGGACCCAGAGTTGGCGACTTGCACAGAGTGACTGGCATCCTGAACTAAAAGGGCTACCACAGCATTTTGCAGCACCATGCAATACCCTCTGGTCTACACCTAGTTGGTCAGGGGTTCATCCTACAGCAAGGTAACGACCCAAACATACCTCTAGGCTCTGTCAGAACTACCTTAGAGAAAAGAACAAGACGGTAGGCTTGAAATCATGGAATGGCCAGCACAGTCCCTTAAACCCCATCGACCTGGTTTGGGATGAACTGGATAGAAGGGTGAAAGCAAAGCAAACTATAAGTGCAAAACATTTGTGGGAACTTCTGCAACAGTGTTGGGAAGAACTTTCCGAACAATATTTGATTTCCATTGTAGAAAGAATGCCACGAGTATGTTCAGCTGTTATATCTGCAAAAGGTGGCAACTTTGATGAGTCAAAATTTTAGATTAAATTTTGTTCAATAAAACGATTCCATGAATTCTTTTTAATCTGCAATTGTTTATTTGGTCTATGCTTTAATTTCAGAGAACATTGAAACATTAAACTGCTTAAATTTCAGTAAAAACTGGAAAAATAGGGGGTGTTCTAAAACTTAGACCGTAGAGTTATGTATGTATGTATGTATGTATGTATGTATGTATATATGTATGTATATATTATATGATGAAGGAGAATTACTTGTGCAGATGTTTGTGTGTGTGTGTGTGTGTGTGTGTGTTGTGTGTGTGTGGCTGTGTGTGTGTGTAAGTGATAGAGTTTACAAGGAGTTTACTTATTTATTTAAACCAGAACTCCAAGAAGTGTTGGTAGCAAGAGTGAGATATATATCCCCTACACGCGTGATATTGTCAAAGTCCAAAAAGGGTATAACTGAAAAATTGATGAAACACCCTGAAACTCGAACTTGTTCTGTAACTTATCATGAGAAAGCCATATACCAAGTTTCAGTTGAATATGTTGAACGGTTTGGGAAAAAGTCTGAAAAACAACAGGTGGGAGGGATGGACAGACGGACAGACGGCGAGGAAACTTATCGTCCCCCCGGTGAAACCGGTGGCGAACTAATTAATAAACGTTAGTAATCACATGCAATCATTGCTTGGAAGGACAGCAAAGTTACTATTACTTAAAGGGTTCCCCATAAAGTGTCGACTGTCATCTATTGTAGACCAGGCCAGGTAAGCAGAGGAACACCTCCCTGAAAGTTGTCTGTGTACTAGACCGGGTTTCACTGACAATTCAAAGGAGACACGTTAAGTCTCCTGAGACCAGCTCAATAGCCAAAAACGTGGAATCCAAAAAGTTCATTCTGCTGTATCAGTGCGATTTAAATCAAAAACCTCTGGGGATGCCGATCTCTTGTCATCCTTACCACGAATCGAGGTAGAGAATCCATGTTCAATGTCATTGGCGCAGGAAAAATAGGAGAGATAAAGAAACTAGAACAAGGGCAGTAATCATTCAGTGCATGATGTCTGTTCTAGGTTCACATCGTATTCACTACATCGATCTATTTACCAAACTGAATATAATCTTGTAATAAACCAGGTAACATCCGACTATTATTAACATTAAACACCCAATTAGGAAGAGGAGGAGAGTGAATGCCTAGTCCCTCTGTTCTGTGTGTTTTGTTCTGCCTCTGCTCGCGTTTTGTTAATAAAAGATATTTGATGCAGCCCATGGTGCTAGTTATAGTTAATCCAGCTTGGTGTGATGAAACAAATAACACTGTTTCTACTTACTGTGCAAGATTAAATGAGATGCACGCCGGTGATCCCGTCAGTGTGGACTTACTGACGTGTTTTCTCTCGATCACGACCCTGCCTGTGACAAAAACAGCAATCCCACTCAGTGTGACTTGCCTCACACACATATCATACAAAACAATTAACACACAACTACTCTTCATTAATTTATGTACATCTTGCTAGGATTGAATTGCCAATTTTCTGGCTGCATCATTACAAGGATGAAGGCCAATAGTTAAGCCACTGAAAGGGTACTTCCACCTTGGTGGCCAGAGACACGAAGGGAATTTTAAAGTTGCCTCGCGTACTGGGCCAGACTGGCATAAAGACCTATTCTTTTACAAGTTACCTTGAGAAATTTAACAGCCGAAACTGAGGATCAGCTGATGGGAAAATGGTCTTGAGGTCTCTTCGTGTTGAGGACGTGCCCTGTGACTACTTGGCGACACTTCAGGAGATAGCAAATTTGGTTGGACATGACTTTTTCAAAAGGCAATTGCAGTAATAAAGACTTCCCAAAATGATAAAGTTGAGATAAACAGTGCTGAAGCATCATTCATGGCTATTATTACCCCAGGAAAGAGATCCATAATATACTAGCAGGGTATGCTTAAACATTGCAAGCAAGAACTAATTGTGCTTCCCCATTGTCTCGGGTCGCTCACCTGCCTTAATTTTTTTCATTTATTTATTTTCATTTACGGACGCTTTCTGACGGTTCTGTTATTTTCCAGGTGTATCGATTTCAATGTCCATCGGCACACAAAATTACCGCGCTTCCCCATTGTCTCGGGTCTCTCACCTGCATTTGGTTTTTTTCATTTTTTTTCATTTATTTATTTTCATTTACGGACACTTTCCGATGGTTCTGTAATTTTCCAGGTGTATCGACCTTAATGTCCATCGGCACACAAAATTACCATGCTTCCTAATTGTCTCGGGTTGCTCACCTGCATTTTTTTTCATTTATTTATATTTCCATTTATGGATGTTGTCCGGCGGTTCTGTGATTTTTCCTCGTGTATCAGCTTCGATATCCATCGGCACGCAAAATTTCAGCTTTCTACGTCACCCGGAAGGTACCGATCTTAAATATCAGTCAGTGAGTCAGTGAATGAGTGAGTGAGTGAGTGAGTGAGTGAGTGAGTGAGTGCGTGAATGAGTCAGTCAGTGGTTATAAAGAGCTTTATATATTAGATATACTGTACGTATGGATTGAGTGGTTGTTAGTCAAGAGAAAGTAACACTTCCTGTTCAAATTAAAATGATAAAAACAGTAAACTGTATCAGATGGATTAATAAGAATACTAGTCATAGCAAAGACGAGCGTCGACGGTCGAGTCAAGCAATGAATTTTATCAAGCACAAGTAAAGGCCAATAAGAATATGTCACTCACCGTGGGAAGGGAGATGCGCTGATGTTTTGAGTGTTTGGCCTTCATCGGAGCAATAACCATTTTCTCCATATATTATATAACGCACACGAGGTAGGTTGTTGGATGGACGAGCATTAGGTAACATTACGTCGGGGTTGGGGCGAGGGGGGAGAGGGTTAGGCTGCACCCTTTAACATTGTGGACAACATTTTTGCTGTACTATCACTAATTGGCTTCAAGATTTCCCTTTTCATTCAACTTCTGAGGCTCTCTTTGTGCTTTATGTCTTGTTTTGTGAACACATACACAGCCCATCTAAAATGATGTGACCAAAGAGCTTTTTCGTGTTAATAATAATATAATATTTCTGAAGACAATGGCATTTCTTTTTGATGCTACATCAGAGAGAAAAAAAATGGAGAAATAATAAGCTGGAAGTCTCTCCATGATGTTACTTGGAGAAGTGATAAAATCAGGCATTTTTTATTTGTAATTTCCTCCCTGGTAACAAAATCCAACACATTCAGAATGCAGAACTGACTTGACGGAAAATACAAAATGAAGGCCCATGGAAGAGCAAGGACACAGATGGCAAAATGGCAATGGTGTGCCAGTGGGAAAACAGGTGCATGCAACAAGCAATGGAATGAACAATGTACAGAGACAGAGAGACAGAGAAAGAGACAGACCAGAGACACAAGAGACAACAGAGAAAGACGAGAAAGACAGAGAGAGAGAGAGAGAAAGAGAGAGAGAGAGAGAGAGAGAGAGAGGAGAGAGAGAGAGAGAGAGAGTGAGTGAGAGAGAGAGAGAGTGAGAGAGTGAGAGAGTGAGAGAGTGAGAGAGTGGAGAGTGAAAGAGTGAAGAGAAGAGACGAGAGAGAGGAGAGAGAGAGAGAGAGGAGAGAGAGAGAGAGAGAGAGAGAGAGAAGAGAGAGCAGAGGAGAGAGAGAGAGAGAGAGAGAGAGAGAGAGAGATGTTGGAGAATAGACAGTAAAAAAGGAGAGACTACCAGTCTGTCTGTGATGTGACATCAAACAGGCTTTGTACTTCGGCCTCATCACTGGAGATTGCGATCATGTTGAGAGCGATAGATTCCACAGAATACAGGAGAAACAGATGTGATGCTCAGGATATAGCCCATAGGGGAGAGCAGTACTCCATTGAGCTACAGACCAAGGCCTTGGAGACTCAGTAACTCTGATCTTCCACAGAAAGACGTGGATTGATGGAGGATGCCCACTTTGCAGCTGGCTTTGGTGACCAGCTTTGCGATGCGATTGGCCCAAGAGAGGTCATGGCTGATGGTAAAGCCAAGAAGTTCAAAGAGACTGAACCTCTTCCAGTGGTTGACCATGGAAATAGACGATGCTTTCATAGAGACAGGGTAGGAATGTGAGAGTTGCTGGGATTGAAAGACAAGTTATTTTTGTCAGGCAAGCATGCAATCATTTCCAGATAAACAGTGACGCAGCTGCTGCCTGCATATCAGTTCCAGATCTGCAGGTTTCTTAACCTTCCTCCATGGCTAAATTTGTTGAAAACTGGTGTGGATAAATTTCCTGACAAACAACATAGAAGACAAATATAGTTAAGGGACACTTAACAACTTTCCACAGAGTTTCCGAGAATTGCGCATTTCAGTAAACCGAGTCTGACCGGTCTCACCTGAAATATAAAAACTTTGACTGAGGTCTGGTACCAAGTGGTCAATAATGAGGCATTGTTGTTCTTTATAAATCACAGAACTACGATAGATATAGTATGAGACAATGCAAACAGAACCTGCTCAAATTGCATCTCCTTTGTTCTCTTCATCAGGTCTTTCCTTGTGGACCAATTGCTGCATAACAACAGGAAACATTACTCCAATCCAAAACAAGCACGACAAAATGGATCCACTCAACTGTAGAACTATCGGCCTTCTTGGTAATATAAGAAAGGCAACTGCATCCATAATCACAGATGATACTGGAAGGGCACTCGGTGGAGCGCATACCTCCACCACGCAATGCCTGACCCACGAGAACATATCAGGCCCAATATATTTTTGAGATATTATGCTGTATATCGTTTTTGGCCCCATCTCTCAATGGGGAAGAATCACTTAAAAGTTAAATAATTATCGTATTCTAGATTCGGATTTGGATCTTCACCAAAATTGAATCAATTCCTCATGGTCACACACCCAACCTGTCCACCAAGGTTTATCTGAATCCGTCCACAACGTTTTGAGATATTGTGCTATATATTAGTTTAGCCCCGTGGCCCCCATCTCTCAATGGTGAAGAATCACTTAAAAATTAAAACAATTCTTGTATCTGGATCTGGACTTGGATCTTCACCAAAATTGAATCAATTCTTCCGAGTGGCACTCCCAACCTGAGCACCAAGTTTCGTGTGAATCCATCCACAACATTTTGAGATATTATGCTAAATATCGTTTTTGGTCCTGTCTTTCGACGGTGAAGAATCACTAAAAAAATTGTCAGATCTGAATCCGGATTCGGATCGTCACCAAAATTAAGCGTTGCTGTCCTTGACTCGTCACCTACGCACACAAAAAATTTCAGAACGATTTCTTGAAAACTTTGGCCAAAAATTGTGCGACAGACAAACAAACGCGACTGACCAACACACTTGGGAAAAATATTTTTCGCCAAGTAACAAACAAACAGACAGAGAGGGGTGAAAACATAACGTCCTTCACCTTCGGCGGCGGAGGTAATAATGGCCTTCCTCTCCGACAGGATTGTGTCGAGGTGGGACACTTACCTTTGGCCTGTTTAGCCTGGGTTCGATTCTTGGCTCGACTGAAACTGTCGAATCGGCGTTTCGCACGCGGGGCATTGCATCACAAAATGCAACGTCCCTCGGATGGACGTTAAGCCGGGTGTCTCATTTGCTAGCATTATTTGAACGTCAAAGAGTAGGCGAGCTTCAGCTGGCACCCTCAATAAATTGCAACTTCCTGCTCCGCTCAGTTGAATGTCAGGCCAGGCCAGCTGGTTCGTCAAAGACTTAGAAGAAAAAAAAAAGGTTCCCATGCCAACCTACAAGAATGTGAGAATAATTGTCGTCATTGAATGAGTAGTACATATAAAGGCCTTGATCATCTCTCACCGATCAAGGTAAGTAGTTTAGCTTTTGTCACGATCAGGCAATGATACAAAAACACCAATGGATGGAGGCCTCGTCAGCCTCACTCAGTCTTTCATGCTTTTCATCAGGTCGCCATCCCTGGTCGGTAAGCCCTTCAAAGTAGCATCCAAAGCTTTTTTTTTTACATATCACAAATATATTTTCCAAACAGTTAAAGCAGCATTTCACTTTTTATGGGATCTCGTGCCGTATTGATCTACAAACAGGTGAGCATCCTCCAAGAAGTTTTTTGAGACCACTTGTTTTTATATTAACACATAATTGACACCGCGCCATCCTGAAATTCCATTTCTCACACTTTGCTAATGGTTCCAATCTATGAAATTACTCACCCGCGATGCATCTTTTGCAGATGGTTTCGAGGCCATCAGAAACTCAGCAGCTATCTGCAATAGAACATTCAACCAAGGTTAGGAAACAGAGGCATGACTTTTGGGAAAGTCAATATACTTTATATTTATGCTTGCATTTTGGGTCAATCTTTACAATACTATTTGAAGGACACAAAACGAAGGTGATCAAAACAACTAGCTCTGTGAGCTGTCATGAAAATTACAAGGGCGAGTCAATAAAATACACCACTCTGCTCTCCAAAGCTCTTTATGGAGCCCACAGGGGATACATACTGCTGGTCATTGTTCAACATAATCCCTGAGGAGTGAGATGCATTTGTCCCATCTCAATGTCACCTTTCTGATGCTGCAGTGCAGCATGTTTTAGGGTTCATGCATAGCCATACTCAGTTATAGCCTTCTTGATATCCTCGTACCACCTTTGGCACTGGTCACAAAGGGCCTCCTTCAGGGGTCCAAACAGGAGGCGTTCACCGGATGGAGCAATATCTGGGCTGTTCAGTAGGTGTAGGACAACCTCTCGCTTAAGATTGGTGTTGATGCCTCCCCTCATGTGGGTGGTGTGAGTTCTGGCATTGTCCTATTGCAGAAGCACACGACGGTACAATGTCTGCGAAATGGCGTTTTACAATTGGTGGAACGAGTCACAATATGATACAATGGTCACAGTCTGTTCTTGAAGTGAAATAAAAAATGGACGGTTCATGTCCAAGAACACCATAAGCATGATTTTTCCAACGACCAACATACTGCTGGAGTTTAACCTTTTTCTTCACAAGAGATGTTAAAATACTTCCCCTCCATGCTATGTCTCTGATTTTCGTTCATATTGCAACACTCATGCCATCTCCAGACACAATATGAGACAGGAAGTCATTCCCTTCATTATGGAAGTGCTGGAGTAAGGTTCCACTGCTAAGCATATTGGGCATCCACCTGCATGACATCTTCCGACAGTTGAGTCGGTCGACAATCGTGTGAATGCTGTGCCAGAGCTGATGCCAATATCATCAAACGTCTTGCATGGACCACTACGGATTGGTTTGTCCACAAGAGTGATGTTCTGTGCAGGCATGTTTTCCCATGGTCCTCCCAGGATACTATTCATCACGCACACTTTGTCTGCCTTCTTCAAGCTTTTATGTTCACCTATACTGTACATACTTCCCCAGTCCATGCATGACGCCTCAAACTGCATACTCATTCGTCTGCAAATTTAAATTCCACTCATGCCTCTGCCCTTTGGAAATGGATAACTACTCCTTGTTCCTCACATTCAGAATTGCCAATGATCTGTATGCACAGATTACCACTCAATGAGCACACCATGGAGTGGTTCCAACCTCCACTGCTGGATGGAGACAGGCATTCGTATCATCATGTGTGTGTCACTGGAATGAAACGTGGTGCAATTATTTGACCCACCTTCGTATAATTGTCGACACAGCCAAAAACTTAAGCATTTAAATGGCGGCGACTGGCTTTTAAGGCCAAGTTGGAAATGTTACTTTCCCAGGAAATATCATGGTAGATAGTGAGACCCAGAAGCTTGAATGAAAAGACTTCTTCAAGAGGATTGTTGAAAAGTAGATTGGGGGGGGGGGGGTTCTAAACGGTCCTTTCGGAGAGACAAAGTGAGAGTGTGAGATTTTTCATGATTGAAAGACATGTTCCACGTGTTGGACCAGTTTGTGATTTTACCCAGATCTGCAGAGAGCGAAGAAGCTGCTGTTGCCGGTCTGAGGGATAACAGATGGTAGCGGCAGAGAATGGAGTCATCAGCAAAGAGATAAAGAGGATTTTCCAGAGAGTCAGAGAGATCATTGATGAAATACCATGAATTTAAAGGTATGAGGCTTTCAGTATTTAAATAATTATAAGGTATGAGGTTTTAAGTATATAAATACCATGAGGTTTTAAGTGCAGGTATTTCAATAAACTGTGAGGATTAAGTATTTAAATAAATGATGTGGTTTTAAGTATTTTAAAATAATGATGTGGTTTAAGTATTTAAATAAATGATGTGGTTTTAAGTATTTAAATAAAGGATGTGGTCTTAAGTTTTAAATAAAGGATGTGGTTTTAAGTATTTAAATAAATGATGTGGTTTTAAGTATTTAAATAAATGATGTGGTTTTAAGTATTCAAAAAATTAGTGGTTTTAAGTATTTAATAAATGATGTGGTTTTAAGTATTTAAATAAAGGATGTGGTTTTAAGTATTTAAATAAATGATGTGGTTTTAAGTATTTAAATAAATGATGTGGTTTTAAGTATTCAAATAAATGATGTGGTTTAAGTACAAATAAATGATGTGGTTTTAAGTATTCAAATAAATGATGTGGTTTTAAGTAATTAAATAAATGAGTGGTTTTAAGTATTCAAATAAATGATGTGGTTTAAGTATTCAAATATGATGTGGTTTTAAGTATTCAAATAAATGATGTGGTTTTAAGTATTCAAATAAATGATGTGGTTTTAAGTATTCAAATAAATGATGTGGTTTTAAGTATTAAATAAATGATGTGGTTTTAAGTAATTAAATAAATGGTGGTTTTAAGTATTCAAATAATGATGTGGTTTTAAGTATTCAATAAAAGAATGTGGTTTTAAGTATTTAAATAAATGATGTGTTTTAGTATCAATTGATGTGTTTAGTATTTAAATAAATGATGTGGTTTAAGTATTTAATTAAATGAGTGGTTTAAGTATTCAAATAAATGATGTGGTTTTAAGTATTCAAATAAATGATGTGGTTTTAAGTATTAATAAATGATGTGGTTTTAATATTAAATAAATGATGTGGTTTAAGTATTAATAATGTGTGGTTAAGTATTAAATAAATGAGTGGTTTTAAGTATTCAAATAAATGATGTGGTTTTAAGTATTCAAATAAATGATGTGGTTTTAAGTATTCAAATAAATGATGTGGTTTTAAGTATTCAAATAATGATGTGGTTTAAAGTATTCAATAAATGATGTGGTTTTAGTATTATAATGATGTGTTTAAGTATTTAAATAAATGATGTGGTTTTAAGTATTAAATAAATGTGTGGTTTAAGTATTTAAATAAATGATGTGGTTTTAAGTATTCAAATAAATGATGTGGTTTTAAGTATTCAAATAAATGATGTGGTTTAAGTAATTAAATAATGATGTGGTTTTAAGTAATTAAATAAATGAGTGGTTTTAAGTATTCAAATAAATGATGTGGTTTTAAGTATTCAAATAATGATGTGGTTTAGTATCTAATAAATGATGTGGTTTTAAGTATTCAAATAAATGATGTGGTTTTAAGTATTCAAATAATGATGTGGTTTAAGTATTTAAATAATTGATGTGGTTTTAGTATTCAAATAAATGATGTGGTTTTAAGTAATTAAATAAATGAGTGGTTTTAAGTATTCAAATAAATGATGTGGTTTTAAGTATTTAAATAAATGATGTGGTTTAAGTATTCAAAAAATGATGTGGTTTTAAGTATTCAAATAAATGATGTGGTTTTAAGTATTCAATAAATGATGTGGTTTTTAAGTATTCAAATAAATGATGTGGTTTTAAGTATTCAAATAAATGATGTGGTTTTAAGTAATTAAATAATGATGTGGTTTAAGTAATAAATAAATGATGTGTTTTAAGTATTCAAATAAATGATGTGGTTTATAGTAATTAAATAAATGATGTGGTTTCAAGTAATTAATAAATGATGTGGTTTTAAGTATCAAATAAATGATCTGGTTTTAAGTTTCAAATAAATGATGTGGTTTTAAGTATTCAAATAAATGATCTGGTTTTAAGTATTCAAATAAATGATGTGGTTTTAAGTATTCAAATAAATGATGTGTGTTTTAAGTATTCAAATAAATATGTGGTTTTAAGTATTCAAATAAATGATGTGGTTTAAGTATTTAATAAATGATGTGGTTTTAAGTATTAAATAAATGATGTGGTTTTAAGTATTTAAATAAATGATGTGGTTTAAGTATTAATAATGTGTTATATCAATAAATGATGTGGTTTTTAAGTATTCAAAAAATGATGTGGTTTAAAGTTTAATAAATGATGTGGTTTTAAGTATTTCAAATAAATGATGTGTTTTAAGTATTTAAAATAAATGATGTGGTTTTAAGTATTCAAATAAATGATGTGTGTTTAAGTATCAAATAATGATGTGGTTTTAAGTATTAAATAAGCAATGAGGTTTGAAGTATTTAAATAAATGATGTGGTTTTTAAGTATTCAAATAAATGATGTGGTTTTAAGTATTTAATAAGACAATGAGTTTGAAGTATGTCAATAAACTCGGAGGTTTTAAATACACCCAGACCCCGACATTCACGGTTTCAACATTCGCAGGTTCCATGTAGTCGTGGTTGATAATTTGAGATGTGCTCCCACATTCGCGGGTTCTTTGTATTCGTGGTTGATAATTGAGATGTGCTCCCAGATTCGCGGGTTCTTGTATTCGCGTTGATAACTTGCAACGTGCTCCTACATTCGCTGGTTCTGTGTATCACGATTGACAATTTGCGACGTGCTCCTACATTCGCGGATTCAGTGTATCCCCCGTGAGTTACTTGTAGAATAAAAACACCAAACAGTCCATCATAGATGGCAAGTGAACCCGAATTTCACGGGTTTCCTGTTTGTTTGTGAAACCCACAGACCCATTTAGTATCATCAAAATCCGATTGGATGAAGAAGTTCAATTCATTTAAAAATGTTTCGCTTCCATTCCACTTGCAAGGATTGACACACAGACTGTTAGGCCTGGGATGCGTTCAGTTACCAAGTTTCTTGTAGAGTGCTCGCCAAGTGGCTTAAGCACTCAAGCAAGCATTCACCATTCTACACTGTTGATGAGGAACGGCTGGCTTGACAAGCGATCACAAGTTTATTGATAATGGAACACACCTGGGGTTGGTTCAGTTACTAAGCAGCCAGCGTTTCGTTTGTGTGCTTGCTTGATTGCTTAAGCCACTTGGCAAGCACGCTCCAAGCGTGATTGGTAATGGAACACACACACACACACACACACACACACACACACCACTGGAGTGACCTACAGCCGATATACAATGCATTCCTCGAGTAAATTGGCTGCGTGACGTCAAGAGCTTTTTTCACCGAAAGGCACATCACCATCCTCCAGGATTCCACATGTAGTTTCACTTCCGATCACATCCAATAAATACATATCCAGTTTTGATTCCCACCAACCATTTTTGTCACCTCCAACTTACCATGTATGATCTATTGATGTATCCAGAAATTAACAGGTCGCCACATATGGACAATACACAATGGAAACATTCAGCGCATCTTCGTGTAAATCACCATCTTGCTACAAACAGCACCATCTAAGCTGTTACATTTTAAAAACGATCAGCATAATCTGCCTGTAGATAGGAAAGACATCATGTCCTGTGAGTTATAGAATGGAAACGTCAGCATGTCTATTATGTCATTAGCAGCAAACTTCATACGGACAAATTACACAATGACATCCTTCACCACATCTATTATCAGCTGCGAATACAGCACCATCTGTAAAACCCCCCCCACAAATAATGCGCAGACTACTCACCCTCCCGCAGTTACCACAAAACACGAGTCAAGCTCCTAGGGGAGCATGCCTCCACGGACCACGATGTGGCCAAGGCATTCCCTGCAGAACTCGCGAGCACATCATCGAGGAGAAGAGGTACCTGCCGAGGCAGGTCTTTAACACTGATGAGATGAGCTTGTTTTGGAAAAAAGATGCCGACCAGAACGTTCATCTCGCAGCGCGGAGCAAAGCAGCCGGCTTCAAGGCCGCAAAGGACCGGGTACCGCGTCTCCTCTGCGCAAACGCTGAAGGGGACTTTGTGGTAAAGCCGATGATGCTCACCGTTCCCTGAACCCGTGTGCGTTGAAGAACAAAACAAGCAGGCACTGCCCATATACTGAGGGCGACAGGAAGGCGTGGGTGATGTCTGAACTTTTTATGGACTGGATCCATACCTGTTTAGTTCCTCAGGTCGAGAGGTACCTGGCAGGAAAGAACCGTTCGTTAAAGCTACTCCTGCTGCTTGACAATGCTCCTGGCCCCGGGACCTGAACGGTTCATCTTCATCCTCATCTTCATCATTTTGCAAAGTTACGTGTGCTGTGCTAGTTTAATAAAAAATTGAAACGGTACATGATGTTGTTGTTTTTTTTCGTTTCGCGGTGTGGTACAGAATGGTTAAGAGACTTTAAATGTATTCTTTAATAAATTGGAAACGGTACCTGGTTTTATTGTTGTCTGTTTTTTTAAATTTGTAAGCATGTTTAATGAAACTGTAATCGTGCATTCGTTGTCGGAAACATTTTAAACTGAAAAAAACTTTCCCCTTTGAACCAGGAGCCACCGCTAACCAATAATGTTTTCCCCCTTGTTCCCGTTGTACATTCCTTGACTATGGTGGTGTGGCCATTGGCGGCCTTTTTCATGAACCAGGAACTGCCACAAACCGATAACATTATCCCCTTGTCCCCATTATACCAATTCCCCGACTTTGGTGGTGTCACCATTTGCAGCCTTTTCATGAACCAAGAACCACCGCGAACTGATAACGGTATCCCCCTTGTCTCCATTGAAATAATGACAAAACACTCATGGATTCCCCCCCCCCCCCCACATTCGCAGATTTTTCCCCCCACACTCGCGGATTTTACCCCAACATTCACGGATTTTTCGCGTGTCGGGAAATCGCCCGGAACCTATCCCCCATTTCCATTGAAACAATGCCCCCACATTCGTGGTTTCAACATTCGTGGGTTTTCCTGGAACGGCCGTGAATGTTCCATCACCAAGCAGCTTCTAGAGCACTCGCCATGTAGCTTAAGCTTAAGTAGCTTAAGCAATCCACTCTGCCGAAATGGTTGATAAGGAACGGCTGGCTTGGCAAGCGATAGCAATCTGATTGGTACTGGAACATGTTAATATGGCATTTTTTTTCCAAAGAGTGGAAGAGGCAATAAAATATGGGAATTCCTCCAGATTTTTTGAAGTCGAGTAAAGCAACATTGCTAAGCGAGTGCAAAAATAACACGGAGTCCCTTTTTTGGCGCAGAAATAACACGGAGTCCTCTTTTTTGGGTGAATATAACATGGTTCTGCTTTTGTGGGCGGAAATAACACCGGCCTCTTTTGTGGGCAGGAATAAACCGGGGTCGTCTTTTGTGGGCAGAAATAACATGGAGTCCTCTTTTTGGTGAATTAAAATGGAGTTTGCTTTTTTGGGTGGAAATAACACGGAAGTCCTCTTTTGTGGGCGGAATAACACAGAGTCCTTTTTTGGCGGCTTTTTTGGCGTGAATATAACATGGAGTCTGCTTTTTTTGGGCGGAAATAACACCGAGTCCTCTTTTGTGGGCGGAATAACACGGAGTCCTCATTTTTGGGCAGAAATAACACGGGTCCTCTTTGTGGGCGGATATAACACGAAGTCCTCATTTTTTGGGCAGAAATAACACCGAGTCTCTCTTTTGTGGGCTGGGAATAACACGGAGTCCTCTTTTGTGGCGGGAATAACATGGAGTCCTCTTTTGTGGGCGATATAGCACGAAGTCCTCATTTTGTGGGCAGAAATAAACCGAGACCTCTTTTGTGGGGGGAATAGCATGGAGTCCTCTTCTGCGGGCTTTTTTGGGTGAATATAACATGGAGTCTGCTTTTTTGGGGGAAATAACACCGGAGTCCTCTTTTGTGGGCGGAAATAACACGGAGTCCTCATTTTGGGCAGAAATAACACGGAGTCCTCTTTTGTGGCGGATATAACACGAAGTCCTATTTTTGGCAGAAATAACACGAGTCTCTTTTGTGGGCGGAATAACACGGAGTCCTCTTTGTGGGCGGAAATACATGGAGTCCTCTTTTGTGGGCGGAAATAACACGGAGTCCTCATTTTTGGCAGAAATAACACGGAGTCCTCTTTTTTGGGCGGATACAACACGAAGTCCTCATTTTTGGGCAGAAATAACACCAGAGTCCTCTTTGTGGCGGGGAATAACACGGAGTCCTCTTTTGTGGGCGGGAATAACATGGAGTCCTCTTTTGTGGGCGGATATAGCACGAGTCCTCATTTTGGGCAGAAATAACACGGAGTCCTCTTTTGTGGGCGGATATAACACGAAGTCCTCATTTTTGGGCAGAAATAACACCGAGTCCTCTTTTGTGGGCGGGAATAACACGGAGTCCTCTTTTGTGGGCGGGAATAACATGGAGTCCTCTTTTTGTGGCGGATATAGCACGAAGTCCTCATTTTTGGGCAGAAATAACACCGAGTCCTCTTTTGTGGGCGGGAATAACACGGAGTCCCCTTTTTTGGCGGAAATAACACGGAGTCCTCTTTTTGGGTGAATATAACATGGTCTGCTTTTGTGGCAGGAAAACACACGGGGTCGTCTTTTGTGGGCAGAAATAACATGGAGTCCTCTTTTTGGGTGAATATAAACGGAGTCCTCTTTTGTGGGCGGAAATAACACGGAGTCCTCATTTTTGGGCAGAAATAACATGGAGTCCTCTTTTGTGGGCGGATATAACATGGAGTCCTCTTTTGTGGGCGATATAACAGGAGTCCTCATTTCTGGGCAGAAATAACACGGAGTCCTCTTTTGTGGGCGGAAATAACACGGAGTCCCTTTTTGGGGCTTTTTTGGGTGAATATAACATGGAGTCTGCTTTTTGGCGGAAATAAAACACCGAGTCCTCTTTTGTGGGCGGAAATAACACGGAGTCCTCATTTTTGGGCAGAAATACACGGAGTCCTCTTTTGTGGGCGGATATAACCAGAAGTCCTCATTTTTGGGCAGAAATAACACCGAGTCCTCTTTTTGTGGGCGGAAACACGGAGTCCTCTTTTGTGGGCAAGAAATAACACCGAGACCTCTTTTGTGGGGGGAATAGCATGGAGTCCTCTTCTGCGGGCTTTTTTTGGGTGAAATATAACATGGAGTCCGCTTTTGTGGGCGTTTTTTGAGTGAAAATAACACGGTCCTTTTTTTGTGGGCAGAAATACACCAAATCCTCCTTTGTGGCGGAATAACATGGAGTCCCTCTTTTGTTGGAAATAACACGGAGTCCTTTTTTGTGGGCATTTTTTGGCCGAAAAATACAGTCCTCTTTTTTGGGCAGAAATAACATGGAGTCCTATTTTGGGGTGGAAATAACACCGACACCTCTTTTTTGGTGGAATAACATGGAGTCCTCTTTTTTGGGTGGAAATAACACGGAGTCCTCTTTTTGGGGTTTTTGGGTGAATATAACATGGAGTCTGCTTTTTGGGCGGAAATAACACCGAGTCCTCTTTTGTGGGCGGAAATAACCGGAGTCCTCATTTTTGGGCAGAAATAACACGGAGTCCCTCTTTGTGGGCGATATAACACGAAGTCCTCATTTTTGGGCAGAAATAACCGAGTCCTTTTTGTGGGCGGGAATAACAGGAGTCCTCTTTTGTGGGCAGAAATAACACCGAGACCTCTTTGTGGGCGGGAATAGCATGGATCCTCTTCTGCGGGCTTTTTTGGTGAATATAACATGGAGTCCGCTTTTGTGGGCGTTTTTTGAGTGAAAATAACACGGTCCTTTTTTGTGGGCAGAAATAACACCAAATCCTCCTTTGTGGGGCGAAATAAATGGAGTCCTCTTTTTTGTGTGGAAATAACATGGAGTCTTTTTTGTGGGCATTTTTGGCCGAAAATAACAGTCCTCTTTTTGGGCAGAAATAACATGGATCCTATTTTGGGGTGGAAATAACACCGACACCTCTTTTTTGGGCGGAAATAACATGGAGTCCTCTTTTTTGGGTGGAAATCATGGAGTCCTTTTTGTGGGCATTTTGGGCGAAAATAACTCCTCTTTTTGGGGCGGAAATAACACCGAGTCCTCTTTTTTGGGCAGAAATAACATGGAGTCCTCTTTGTGGGCGAAAATAACATTGAGTCTTTTTTGTGAGCATTTTTGGGGTGAAAATAACACGGAGTGCTCCTTTTGGGCGGAAATAACACGGAGTCCTCTTTTCTGGGCTTTTTGGGAGAACTAAACATGGAGTCCTCATTTTAGGCATTATGGCCAACATATTTTTTGTGTCCAAGGCCTCAAAAAATCTCAATCTGCCTCTAGACTAACAAGAAAGCATTTGAAAATGCAAAGCCTGTCCTTGTCCACTTTGTACTTGAACTAAACTTGATGAAAAAGACAGTTAAAAAAAATTCTACATTTTATTAATTTGTGTTCTCCACAATCTCATTATAAAGGTTTGTTGAAGATTTGATGACAAAAAAAAGTAATAAATGCTGACACCATGGGTGCAGAGGGTAAACCAGGACTCACTCGAGTCATACGGAGCTCCACTCGTCACCTACAATGTGGGATTGATGAGTTATGGACCGAGTAACATGCTGCATTACATCTATTTATTACATACGCAGTTAGCCCTTTTTCCTGAATACATAGTCGGTATCAATTGAATTGGTGTTTAAATAACCTGAACACGAACGTAAATGTTGACAACATGGGTACAGAGGGTAAACTGGGACTTTCCCGAGTCTAACGAGGCCCCACACGTCTCTCTACGATGTGGGATTGACAAGTTATGGACCTAGGAACAGGCCACGTTCCATATATGTATTATGCACACAGTTGAGACCTTTTTCTTGAGGCCATCGTAGGTATCAATTGAATTGCTACTCCTGTACCCTCAAATGCATCCAGGTGCAGCCAAGTGAGACTTTTAAAAAAAAACAATTCTAAAAGTTCTCAGATTCAAACAATTAAATAATTCTGGCTGCCAGACCTTGTGTCCGATCACGTTGAAATTTCAAAAATGTACATTCCCCATGTCTACTAGATCACAACTGTGAAGTTTCATGTTGACTGATGAAGCGGTTCCAGTGAAAACATTATTAAATATTTTCCTTCAATCCAATATGGCTGCCAAACCATGTGACCAGCATTAAAAGAAAAAGAGTGGGGAACTTTTTGTTTGTCATGGATAAGTGGTCATACCTGTAAAATTTCACCTCGATCAGTTGAGCCATTCTGGAGGAGGAGATTTTTGAAGCTATTAATTTTCAATCCAATATGGCTGCCAAACCGCATGACCTATGACATCATAAATTTAGATTCTGTCTCTGGGTAGGGGATCATGCTTGTGAAGCTTCGTGTTATTGGATAAGGTGAGTTTTCCTATCTAAGATGGCTGCCAAACCATGTGACTTGTGACATATTTTTTACCCTATATGCAGCAATGGTGTGAGATGATAATTGCAAAGTTTTACTTTGAAAGGATAAGTAGTTCCAGAGAAAACATTATTTAACATTTTTCTTCAATCCAATATGGCTGCCAAACTATGCGTCCTATCAATTATTCATTAACAAACTGTGTACCCTCTTGTCTTGGGGAACACGTGGGTGAAGTTTCCACTCAATATGTATCACTATTCTGGAGAAGATGTTTGAACATTTTATGGGAAATTCAATATGGCCACCAAACCATGTGACCTATCAGTCATAAACAAGCTTGTACACCCATGTTCTGGGGAACATATGTGTAAAGGTTCGCCTCAATCTGTTCAACCATTTTGGAGAAGACTTTTTTAAGTAAAAAAAAACAAAAAACAATATGGCTGTCGAACCACGTGATCTATGATAGCATAATAATTTTTTTTTTATATCCCGTGAGTTTTCGCATAGATAATGCTCAAAAATTTCAAAATTTTCAGATGTAGCATTCTACATGTCGAATTTTCACTGGAGTATCACTTCACCGATGACGTCACAGTTAACACCACTTACACCCCTTGTGGAGATCTTGACAATGAGCAATGTTTCAATTTTTTCCAGCGAGCGGTTCCAGAGAAGACGTCCAAAGTTTTTTGTTTTTTCAAAGATGGTGCCCGTACCATGTGACCTATGATGTCATAATTATCACTTTAAAATTATACAAAAAAAGACGCATGCTAAGGTGAAAGTTTCACGTCAATCAGACTAATGGTTGCTGAGAAAATGAATTTAAAAGCGAAAAAATCCAAAAATTGCCTGTGGAATAATAATAAGAAAAACAATAGGTTACCCAGCCTGAAAGGCTTGGTACCCTAATAATAATAATAGCAATAATGAAAAATATTTTAACAAAATTAATCAACTTGACTTCTCAATATTCCCATAATAAAGCTTTGTTGAAAATTTGATCACAAAAGCTCAAATGCTAAAAAAGTTATGGCCCGGACAGACACACAGACAGACGCACAGACAGAAGTGATTGCAAAACCCCGTATTCTGCTGCACAGGGGACGGGCTAATAAGTAAAAAGTAAGAGTACGGTACAAATGATGTATGGTATGAAACGAGACAAGTGACACTTTTGCATAAAATGGGACGATTGCATAAAATATGGGATGGTTGGACACAGTGCTTGCACTCTCCATGTCTGTGTCCTGTTCTTAAGGTGTGGTTTTCGCTCTTCCATACCAGCAGGTACTGGATTGTAAGATCAACATCACGAGGAAATTTATTAATTTTTTTAACAACAGATCTTTGAGTGACTCTAATGTACAGTACATTGATTAACGTATGTGCAAAGTTCAATCGTTAAAAAATCCAGCAGCCAATCCACCACGTACATGCATCAGGATCAGAGAAAAAAACCATTATTGAGGAAAAATAATCCACACCTTTTACTGCACTCAAGGTGATGCCGCCTCTTCCCAAGAGTCTCGTCCATCGTTTAAATATCCAGCTTCCCACCTGATAATTCACAGAAGGGAGAAACACAAGAAGCAGTAATAACAATGAACCAAAGCATGCACGGACACTGCCTTCCGAAACATGGAGACATAACCGCAATTGTGGGGTACTTGCACACTCTGGTGTTCCTGGACCGCTGTATATCGCTTACCAAAAATCTGGGTAGTTGTCAATGTGCAACCTACTCTTCAAAGCTAAAGATATGGGATAGGAAAGCTGTGCATACGGAGTGGAATCACAAGTTTATATGAGTTTGCAATGTGAACTTTGAGTTTGTACGTGCATTGGCTTATTGCACATCCAAGTTCACAAAATACAATGGGGATCACAAGGAAGAAGAACACTGTCCCAGTGAGTGAACTCTGTGATGGGAGAAGTGTGTCTGAAACAGGCCGCAAGGCTAAAATGGCCTCAACTTGTGCTGCTATCTGCTATGAGAATGAAAAAGTGTACCTGTTGGTTCAGGAGACCACCGCGAGAGGGCCTCTCACATCAGCGATTCATCTGTGAAGACATGATGTTTGAATCCAGAGGTTAGTTAATGACATGAAGAACATCCGTAAGATTGAAATATACAACACGGTGTATGGCAAACGAATGTTCATTTAAACAGAGTTGATAGACTAAGCACAAAACGAGCTAAACTCATGCTCATTTAGACCTGGTGGGTTACACTGGTGGTTTCAAGAGTAAACATGTAGCGTATCTAAAATGCGTTTCTGGGGATCTTTTACCATGATTAAGGGGCCCGTGCACGGCCAGATGTCATAGAAAGTAATCAAAGATAAAATTAAATAATTCTCTCTGTTTATATCCCGACAAATATGAATATTACATCATGGGAAACCACAAAACAACAATGCTAATCTTAGGACGCCCAGTGTATGGTGACTGATCAATGTGCGTCATCCCTCGGATGGACAGACGGCCGCGTCTGCCGGTATTCGTTGATGGATGTTTGGGATCCCACGGTGTCCTTCGTGAAGAGTATGCGAGCTATCGCCGGCATCGTGAACAAATTACAAATTCCTACTCTAACCAGCAGACGGCACCACATCATCCGCACACTCAGCCAATGATGCTACCCCGCAGCAATTGTTTGAGTCGATCAGTGAGGGCTGCAGCCGAGGTATTGATAACAAGTCCAGGTTCATGGTCCATGGAAGTCTGTTTCTTCAAAGACTATGGAAATAGGATTTGTTAACGATGTAAACCAACTGGAATCAATGCTCCTTGGATTCGCACCAAACGGGTTACAATGAACTTTGATAGCAACGTGCCGAGGGAAAGAACATCCGCCATACAATAGGTTCAACACTGAAGAAACAAGCAGCTTATGATTGGCTTCAGTAATTTGTGTGTGAAACGTGACGACTAAACATATTCCTGAAAATTCTTTAAAATGGATGGTCAGTAGCTTCTTAAACCGTTTTCATCCATCAACACATTTGGGTGAAAATGGCCCGTCTGAATATACCCGACCAACCCCCTGAGAAAGGGGGAAAA
>CM068956.1:147975364-147982864 GCA_035128595.1 Eptatretus atami | reverse complement strand
GCTGCTCGAAGCAGAGCGAGGAAGAGGTACGTCGTAAAAAGAAAGAAAAAAAAGAGCAGGTAGTAAAAAGAATAGTAGAAGGAGGTGCGGAAAAGGCAGAGAATAGGAAAAGAAAAGAAAAGAAAAACCACAGGCAGTGGGTTCTGCAAGGTGAAGGATGTGGGGTTGGAGGAGAAAAAGAGAGTGAGAGTGAGAGTGAGAGTGAGAGTGAGAGTGAGAGTGAGAGTGAGAGTGAGAGTGAGAGTGAAAGAGAGAGAGAGAGAGAGAGAGAGAGAGAGAGAGAGATGGAACAGAGGGGAGGAGATCAAGAAGAGTGGGGTGGTTTGAGGGTAAAAAGCTGAGGCATAAGGCGGAGAAAGGGGGAATTGAAAGTCAAGGGTGTGCTGTGAGTGAATCGGAGGGTGGGGGTGATGAGGGGTGGAGAAGCAGAAGGGCAGCAACATGGCTGCCAAAAATGCATGGTGACTGGCATAGGGATTTATGGCCAAAAGCCTTTTGGAAGAAAATGTTGGAAAGGGTGATGAGTGAAAAAGCGATCTCCCAGATTCAAGCTCCACCCTGTGCCAAAACCTCTCTCCATTATAATGTACTTATTCTGCTGATGAAACACATTTGGGATGGATGCCTGGACGTCCATTTTCTTCATCTTCCTCTCCCTTGCCTGACCCCTCCCTCGTATGCACATCGAGTTCTCCACCTCTCTCTCTCTCTCTCTCTCTCTCTCTCTCTCTCTCTCTCTCTCTCTATCCATGCCATCCAAACAACCCAAGTATGTTCCAAGCCTTCTGGTGATTCCATCCCACCCTTACCCAATCCAGCCACAGCCCATTTATACAAACCTCCCTCACTGTCCCCACACCCAAATCCGACTGCTCTTCCGCTCTTGCCAATCCTCTCTCTTCTCTCCTCTCTCTCTCTCTCTCTCTCTTCTCTCTCTCTCTCTCTCTCTCTCTCTCTCTCTCTCTCTCCTCTCATCTCTCCCTCTCCCTCTCTCTCCTCTTTGTCTATTTGGATCTCCAAGCACTATCTTATCATTTTTTTTACCAACAGCCATCTTTGATGAGCCACACAGCTTCACAAAACCACATCAACCCTCACTACTAACATGCTCAGACTTGCCTAAAACCAAGTTGCCCACAAAACGATGGCTTCCAAGGTACTAGAAAATGCCTGTTTGGAAGTTGTCGGCAAATAAATGAAGGCTGGCAGCGGATATGTGACGGTTATCCGAAGATTTTGACTTGGCAAGATTTGTGATTGCAAAGCCAAGGGAATCAGAATAAAGAGCAAAGGTAATGCAAGAAATGTAATCCACCACATCTCGTAATTTTCTGTCACCAATATTATAAAATACGATGAGGTTTGAACACAGGATTCATTCATGCTGAAACAAAGCGATAATTATTATTAAACGTCAGAGCGTCTTTAATAATCCTTAAACCGACTTGCCGGGTCAGAACCCCAGCCTGCTCTCTCTTTGCAGCCATATCAGTTCAATGTTACTTCGTCGACGATTTATGATGCAATTTGAGGAAATTTCCCCCATTATGATGTCATTTGGGGATTTCCCCCCTGATTATGACAACATTTATGGTAAGTTGCCTCGAGGCAGTGTTTGTTTGACTGCAGACAAAACAGGAAGTAGATGCACTTTAATTATTTTTTTTTTTGAGAATACATTCTCCAATTCGGGTTTTACATCTCACAAAGACGTGGCTAACAAGCAAGAACAAGCAAAAGCTCTCCTTATGAAGAAATACGAATGACCGCACTGTGGTCACAACCTGCAACATACGTGCACAACACAGTGGCACATGATACAATTTTTCCACAATTTATTTTATGTCGTTATTATTACGTAAGAAGTGAATGCAAGACCTGCGACTACATGTTTTATGTAAAACAAATAAATTGTACACAAAAGTTGATGGGGAAACTTTCAAAAGGAACACGGAACTTAAGCAGACGACTTTCACCAAGTGCTGGTACAGTTTTAGTCATGAACGAAGGACATTTTACTCAGTTGTGGAAGAGGTAATGAAAAACTCATGTGGATCACAACATGACTAACAAAGCCGATGCAAATCAGATGATGTTTAACAAAATTACCACAGGAATGGCTTTCGGGAGGGGATGCGCGTACCGTACGTGCTGACGCGCTTCATTAAACCTTACAAACAATTTGAATCGAAATATGATTAGATTTTTCCGGGTTCCTCATTGTGAGTAACACTCGATGCAAACAAAGTCGATGGAAATCTGACGCAACAAACCCAGGCAGTGTGTATAATCAACTGAGGCCTACAGGCCTGATGTCTTCGGCCCACAAGAAAATCAAGATGGCTGCCATATTATTTTGGCTGGGTGCCATGGTGGGTGGAGTTAAGTGCCAAATGTGGGTGGGGTCTGGCAGCTGTCCGACAAATGGGTGCAAATTCCAAAAATCGACCACCAACAAGAACCACAACGACAACAGCAACAAAAATCATGCAGAGCCCTTGTAGACCTGCGACACGTCGTCATAATCAGTGAGTAATGAAGTGCAAGATAATAAATCATGAAAGCTCCCAAACATATTTTTTAAACATTATAACATCTTCCTCAAGGCTGTGGGGTAGCATCATTGGCTGAAGGTGTGGCTGTGCCGCTGATGCAGTGCCCTCCATTGGTTGGGGCAACAATTTGTAATCTGTTCTATGGTGCCGGCGACAGCTAACCCACTCTTCACGAAGGACACCGTGGAATCTTTAACGTCCACCAACTAACGCCGGCAGATGGGACACCCAGTTTCACGCATATCCGAGGGACGGTACACACATTGATGAACTACGCTGCCTGTGAAACACCAGGATGGTAGTTCATTGGTGTATCAGAATTTGAACACAGGCTAGACAGCTGAGGCAAGTGTGCCGCCCTCTGGAGTCTCGGCCATCCTGCTACCCCTGTATGTGTGGAAATGAATATATCTGTATGAATATATCTGAATATTCCCAAATGAATATATCTTTAGACAAAAGTCGGCCGGCCATTGGAGCCTCGCTTCTTCAGCGAGGAGAGGGGCAGAGCTTGAACTGTAGTGTCTATGATGACACTTCCTCTGGAAGAGGGATGGAGCTTGGACTCCACATAAATATCTTCACTGTAACGAGTACACTGCGGCGTGAGTTACAAGGACGTTAGGAAAAAATGGAGCCATCAACACAGCATATGGGATTTCAACCTGGGACGATTCGACAATCATGAACTATGTGCTCAGATGGGAATGCCAATCATTAGGTAAACTCCTTTACCAAAGCAACATTCTAAAATGTGACAAAAGAGTTTTGAGAGATCACCGGAATGTCAGATGGCAAACACCGGCACAGGTTGTTTCGCCTTTCATTGCATGAAATGCCACAGAGGAGCTGCTGCATCAGGTGTTCCATTGGTGCAGTCAATGCACAGCATCGTATAGCATGTATTGGTGTAACGAATAGGCATCTCAGGTCTTGAAATGTGGAAACAGGTTTTGCGTAGCAGTGATTTCAGGTTTGTTCAAGTCTGATGGAAGGTTTCTGAGTTGTGTTGCAATGCCATTTATAAGCTCGGAAACAATCACTGAACCTGAAAGAAAGAGGGGTGCACTATACGAGGAATGATAGGAATGATATATCACTTTCATGCTATAAAATATTGGAAGTACATGTTGGAGTAACGATGTAAGATGACAGAGAAAAGGCTGTGATTATCACGCACAGTGAGGATTTACAAGGCAGCACACCAAGGCTGGGTAAACATGGCAAACAAAATTGCCATCCAGGACTTTTGGCAGATTGATGGATGTATAACTTCACTAATGAGTCAGTGGCAACTCAACGAGGATTGTGGCCTACCTAGTAACTGCTTCGGCAGTACCAACGCTCTGTACAGAGTATGGTCCCAATGGATGGATGGATACGTGGACACAATGTGAATGCACAATTGGTGTAGTGTTCACACTTCATGGTGACTTCATGAAGATCCTTTATTCTTCATTGCAACAAGTCACTGTACCATTAATGACGTCTTCAATTGATTTATACGATTGTTGCCTGAAACTGTGTACATTCATTTTCTACCCAGCCAACCATGAACCTGATCATATGCATAATTATATGCACGCCTTGGCTTTACTGTTGTTCGTGTGGAGGTCAGCAAGGGTGCATGGTTCACGCAAGAGTCCACAGAGGAGGTGTTACATTGTCTGTGGGTCCATGGCACAGTAACATATTATCCTGCCAGCATTGTGCCATCGAAGCCCCACTTCTGCATGAGCACCCTGCAGTGGTTAATGACAGTTCTCAAGCTGTAAGATATTGCCAAGTTGGCCATAAGTCTTGTGCACCAAGGGGGGGGTTCCTCGTCTGATTCGATGTCTACTCAGTGATGTCATTGTTGTAAGTAAGATTTCCAGTCAGTGATTCTGCTCTGCTTGATGGTAGTCAAGTGGATATATGGAGTGTAAAGCTGTGTCTTGACTTGTCTCTTATGTGCAGGTTGGTGTCGGAACACTGGTTGGTGACTATCTGTGGATTGCTGGATTTTTTTTCCAGCTCTGCTTGCGTCTGTCCTTGGTGTATCTCGAGGTTCAATTTGAGAGAGTAGAAACAGATCGTCCATCTTGGTTGGTTCAAGGCAGCAGATGGTGCAATGGCAGGCAATGTTGAGAGCCAGGTTCGGTATTTTTGCATGTGTACTGTGTAGGTTATTCCCATACTGGGTAAGCATACTCGACGACAGAGAACCACATTGCTAGGCAGTGGTCTTATCTTGTGCAGGTCAGTTTTTGTAGGACATTTTGTCTGGCCCCTACTTTGGCATTGGTCTTGTTTATTTGATCCTGACACCAAAATGTGTGGTCTAAAATAACTCCAAGGTAGGCTGTTTTAAAACAGTGGTTGAGGTTCTTGTTACACCATTCGACGTGTAACTCTGGTTTGGCTTCTCTGTTATTAGGATGAAAGGTATCAACCTTTGTCTCATCTGGGTTAACCCAAAGGTTATTGAAGACTTAATACACTACTGTGAATGTTCTCCACACTGTCCTCCCATAGTCCACTGAGGACACACCTGATGTCGACATCTCTTTTGCTGCAGATGTCATCAAATGCAATGGACAACTCATCCTTTTGAGTATGTCACATCCTTCACAACTTCCTCCCTTGTCGAAAATGGATGTCGTGACACCCTACCTAATGCAAAATGTTTGCTTATGCAAAGATGTTTGCCCACTTGAGGGCCTACCTTTTGTAATTCTAATGGATCCTGCCCCAGACTTTGTTTATCTTCTTAAGTAGAAACCACTCCAAACGATAACCATTGAGTGATGAATCACCAAATCTTAAGTACAAACTTCTCCAAGGATCACAATGGGAACATACCTGCTCCCGGGGTCCTCGGAGAAGTCTCAGGGCCCCCCAGACCGTTTCCACAGACATGATCTGGCCTGCTCCTGGGGTCCATGAAGTGTCCTGGGGATCCCAGGTGGGCTCCGCTGATGGTGTCTCACTTGCTCCCAGGAGTCACCAAAAAGGTTCTTCGTCCCTGGTCCCGACTCCCCGTTCCCAGCTCCCCGTGGGGAAAAGCAGACCACTTTGTGTAACATCTCAAGGCACCCTCCAGGCCAAAACCTCAAGGTACTCTTCAGGTTAAGAACCCAAATAAGAATCCTGTCATTGAAAAGGTAATCTGTCTGGGAGTGTGGTGACTCCACTCGTTCATTAAGTTGCTCAAGCCCATATTAATCCACACACTTGCTCTCGTAACCTATCTTCTCTTCCCATGGTATCCAAGGCCATCTCCACTCATGGCTCGCAGACTTCCTCTCCTGTCACAGTCAACGTGTGGCCCTAAATGGAGTTCTTTCATCCCCTCTTCCTGTCCAGGCTGGAGTTCCTCAAGGTAGCGTTCTGGGCCTTGTTCTTTTTCTGGTTTTCATCAATGATCTCTCCGACTCTCTGGAAAATCCTCTATATCTCTTTGCTGATGACTCCACCCTCTGCCGTACCATCTGTCATCCCTCAGACCGGCAAGCAGCAGCTTCTTCGCTCACTGCAGATCTGGATAAAATCACAAACTGGTCAACACGTGGAACATGTCTTTCAATCCAGACAAATCTCACACTCTCACTATGTCTCTTCGAAAGGACCATTTATAAAAACCCCCCCATCCACTTTCTCAACAATCCACTGGAAGAAGTCTTTTTTTCTTTTTTCCAAGCCTTCCCCCTGGGGTTTCCCCCCTCAAAACCCTTAATCCCCCTTTGGCCCATGACCTTTCCTGGGAAAGTCACATCTCCAACCTTGCCTCAAAGCCAGTCGCCGACTGGGAATCCTCCGTCGTGCAAAGTCCTTCCTCGGCCTCTTTGAGCTCCTGATCACTTACAAAGCTTTTGTCCGTAGCCTGATGGAGTACTGCTCTCCCCTCTGGGCTGGTGCTCCTGCCTCCCACCTTTCTTGGCTTCACGCTGTCGAAACCAGGGCATTTAGGATCATCGGCATCTCCCGCAATGAAGCTGAGTCTTTGGGCCTCTCACTCAATCACCGCAGGTTGGTCGGTGGTCTTTCTGTCTTCTACCATCTCCTCTCCAGCCTTGCCCCCCCTGCTCTCTCTGCGATTTGTCCCACCACATTTCCACAGGGCGCTCAAGGTCCGCCAACAACCCCCTTCTGGTAAAACTACCAAAATCACGAATCACTGCTCACCTTCACGCTTTCATTCCTCTTTTTTCCCGCCTTTGGAATACACTCCCTCACTCTATTCTTTCCCATTCTTCTTCCAGGCTTTCAAAACAGCTGTTCACCACCACCTCTTATCATCCCCCATCCAAATCCTCGATCTTTTCTACCCCCAATAATCCCCAAGCCCACCTCCTTCAAATTCCCTGCTTTCTTCCTGAAAGTCCCTGTAATGTCCATTTTTTCTTCCCCATTTCCCCGTCCCATCCTCTCCCTTCCACAGATCTCCTAATGTGTCTGTTCCCACTGTTTTGTCCTCACACTCCCGCCCCTCTTGTCTCATGCCCCCTTGCTGTGCGTTGTGTGTTAGCTCTCATACGAGCCTGCGAAAGGTATACAAAAAAAAAAAATCTGCCAAAGAGATGTGGACTCAGCGGCATCAGTTCATCAATAACCTGAAACCCCTTTTCTGACTGCCAACTGATCTCAACACAACAGCAGCTTTGTGCAGCCCATCATTGGCAAGTCAAAAGCACCAATGGGCCAATATGTTTCTGATACCCCAGTTGAGGTGGATAACTTGATGTACCTCTGTGCTAACCGTAACGAGTCATATGAATGGCATCGCAACCTTGTGACTTCTGTTGATGGAATATGGTGGAGTGTACGCAAGTTTGTAGGATCTCAGTTGAGGACATAAGTCATAAGGATATAATATAACTCATGTAGCTGAGGATATAATATAACGAGTCAAGTTGTCAGAGTGATATAACTCATATGAGGTACCCACCTTTTACAATGATGT
>CM068956.1:147936910-147973171 GCA_035128595.1 Eptatretus atami | reverse complement strand
TGTAACAACACTTGGCTGGCGCATGGGCTTTTTCACTTTTACGCAGCCTGTTTCTCTGGACTGCTTCAGCAGTTTCCATAATCACCGATTACAAAGGTTTTGTACAACCACCAAAGCGACTTTTAAATGCAATTTTACATTCCTTAAAGGATGCATTCTTGATGTAACGTTTGACGAGTGACGCGGCCTCCCACAGTGAGCGTCATGACGTGACTGAGTGAAAACAGTTAAACGTCACTGCTGGGTCACTTGATAAATCACGTGATACCTGATAACTCTCAGGATCATGCCACATCTTTCTGGAACATTAGGCTACATTTACACAAAACATTAGGTTCCTAACAGATATAATTCTAGTGTATGGGAATTGTTTATGGTTGTCAAATAAAATAAAATAAAATCATCCTGTACTTGTCAAATCATCCTGTACATCAAAATCAAATAATACCAAGCATTATTTCTTTTAAACACAAGTTTTGATTAAAAAAAATTCACAAATAATTCATGATATTATTCCATTCAATCTACTGGGAGATTATCTGGCCATGGTGACAGCACAAAGGCCTACTTTGGAGAATATACCGTGGATCATTTATGGTCCACGTGACCTGAAGATGTCTCCAGCGACGAGGAAAGGTGTTCTCTTGAATTAAGCACTTCCTGCTGGTCCTACGCCAGTCGGGCAGTTTTGATCAAATAAATAAAACTCTGTAAAAACGATGGAAGCATGCTCCCAACTGAGCTACCGGTGCTCCCAATCGATTGTTATATCCTCTCCAATGACAAGAACAAGTACCCAGGAGATTCCCTTTTCCTTCCATTTCCAACCTTCCATTTAAACACAGTGCTATCTATGTTATCATGCTGTGATTTCAGTTTATGCGATGACAATGTGTGTAAACAAGGTAACGAAGGAGGGAATACTTCATCATTAAAGATCACCTGCATGTATATACCAGGTGCATGTACAGTCTTTTCAAGGAAGTTTTCTTGTGAAAATGGAAGATTTTTTCAAGTATCATGGTTGGTTGCGTGCGTGCGTTATTCTGTATGTTTGTCGCCTGCAGGTCACAATTTTAAATCGATCTTCACGAAACTTCACCACATAGTAGAGTATGCCAGAAGCAAGAAGCCCATTGTTTTTGAGGTCAAAAGGTCAACATATTTGTCGAATTTCTGAAAATCCTCAATTTTCATCCATTTGACTTGAAATTCGAAGAGGATTTGGGAATTTTGTCATTGAATTCAACCACCAATGATTTTTTGAGGGTAAATTTGTTTTGTGGATTTCTCAAGCATCGTGCAATGGATGACGTCTTTCTTGTTTTTTTTATTGACACCATAGGCGAGGGTCGAGCACAAACACCAAGAGGGGCCCTCTGGGTGAGAAAACAACAGAGAAAGAAGATGGGACAATGTAATAATTAAACGAGACCTCGATGATTGATTCGTGAATTGAATTGTTGCAAGTTGATAGAAGTTGGGAACACACTGCAGGGGATGATGCTCCAAAGAGAGGCGATGCAGGGGGAATCCTCAATTGATACGCAGGGAAGGGAGGAGAATACAGAAAGGGTGAGGAGGAGAAGCAAAATGGGTGTTACAAACAGAGTGGAGAGGTGGAGCGATAGAAACAGAGTTCTGGGTGCTACAAACAGAGTGAAGAGGATCAGGAGGGACAGAAACAGAGTTCAACAGAGATGGATATGATTGCTCAAAGAGTACTTTCAAAAAGGACTGCCCACATGAAGAACTTTAAAAATTCAAACACAAATCCTGGCAATGGCCTCATCATCACATTTGCAGTTGCACATGTTACATGTGGTCAGCATAATCTGACATCATTGTTTTTGCTGTTAAATGTTTGGCATTATAATTGTTGACATAGAACAATGTAAAACAGCCTTGGTGTTGTTTACTATTGCTCTGAGATATGAGTATAGTACAATGAATGCATTTTTCAACACGACATCATCAGAGTGCGATTAAAATTATCATGATCTTCGCTTGTTTGGGGTCGACACGATAGCTCAAAGGCATGTGCGCTACCTTAGAGATATTTCATCTGCGTTCAGTTGTCGATTCCACCAAAAACCTTCCCTCGGCTTTTACAGAGAGAATGTTGCATCGATGAGTGCACTGTTCGGTGGATGGGACGTCATGTTGGGGATCGGTCTGAAGACAGATTGTTGGTGGATGATGAAGAACCTTCGATGTATTTCACAAAGTTTGTGACTGTTGCTTGCACTAGATACTGAAATTCTACCGAAACAACTTCTCCAGTCAAACGTCAGGCCTGGTCAACCGGTGCGTGAAAGACTTGGGCAAATATTACACCATCTTATGAGCTGATAACCTGAACCAACTGGACGTGGTGAATGATGAATGATTTTCACCTTGCATGTTGATCAGGTCAGGTCAGGTCAGGTATGGGAGCATGCACCAGAGCAGCACGTTACTGCATCCACTTTCCGCCGGTACTCCAGGGACCTCCGTCTGTCCATCCCCCAGGCAGATGCCTGGCGCCATCCCCATCTCTTGAGATGCCGATCAACCTGCTGCAACCAGAGGCATGTGTCGGCCCATTGGCCTCCTCCACTCAGAGACTCCCTGCTGAGACAATCTGGTGAGCAGGATCAGCATCAGGAAAACGAGCCACATGCATACAGCCGCAGCTGAAGCTCACGGACTATGCAGGTAACAAATCTCATTTGAGTCTCTCTCAGCAACCGCTGTTGACACAAAATCTGCAGCGATAGCAGGGATTCTCCGAAGAGACCTGGTACCAAAGGAATTAAGTCTCCGTCTCAGATCCCTGCTCAGAGTCCAAGTCTCCATCCATAGAGCAAGACGGAAGCACCAAGACCTGAGACTGCAGACTTTCGTCCTCCCACACAGGTACCGGCAGGGCCACACCCCATTATCCAGTGAATCCATGACTCCCCAGGCCTGACCCAGACATCATGTTGATCAACGAAGGGGAACTAACAATGAATTATATTGTTGTGTCAGGCTTGCATTTGGTTCATATAGAAACGCTAATCTTAGCAAATTTAAAAACATTTTTTATGGGCCTTGTAAATATGACATACACAATGGGAGAAAGTGGGGATGGTACTGGGTCAAACGGTGCTTTGGCAGTTATGGGTGAAAGGCCATTTTGATTCATCATGCCCGTGTTTTGGCAGTGGCTGTGAGAGTACAAGTGTGGGACAGAAAACAGAGAGAGAGAAAGAGAGAACGAGAGAGAGAGAGAGAGAGAGAGAGAGAGAGAGAGAGAGAGAGAGAGAGAGAGAGAGAGAGAGAGAGAGAGAGAGAGAGAGAGAGAGAGAGAGAGAGAGAGACAGACAGACAGACAGACAGACACTGGAGAGCAAGAGACAGGCATGGTAGGCTGCGCTTCGTCTTTGTGCCTGTGGACACAGCTCGTCCTCTGGTGAGGTGGAGCAGTTCGGAGGATTGGGCTGCATTTTGCCCTTGCGCTTGTGGATTATGTTCAACAAGCAGTGGTGTGGAGCGGTGTGGTGGGGCAGGCTACGTTTTGTCCTTGTGCCTGTGGATATTGCTCGGCCCACGGTGAGGTGGAGCAGTTCAGTGGGGCGGGCTATGTTTCGTCCTTGTGCCTGTGGACTCTGTTTGACATGCGGTGAGGTGAAGTGGTTCAGCGGAGAGGGCTGCGTTTCGTCCTTGTGTCGATGGACACGGCCCGGTTTTCCCTCGTAGGTTAGCCCTGCATGGCAGGCTACTGGCAGTCCAAGAGGGTGAGGTTTGGCAGAGTGTCTGAAGGAGTCAACGGTCGAACTGAAGGGTGGAAATTGAGTGTTAAAAGTATTGACTTGTAATTGACTTGTGTTTACTTTGAAAAATTTGACTTTTTTTGTTCTTTGCTGAGGTAGAAGTGAGTCGGGTGAAGGAGAAGTGAGTCGGGTGAAGGAGGAGTGAGTAGGGTGAAGGAGGAGTGAGTAGGGTGAAGGCAGGATGAGCGGAGTGAGGAGGAGTGAGTCGGGTGAAGGAGAAGTGAGTAGGGTGAAGGAGAAGTGAGTCGGGTGAAGAGAAGTGAGTAGGGTGAAGGAGGAGTGAGTAGGGTGAAGGAGGAGTGAGTAGGGTGAAGGAGAAGTGAGTAGGATATGGTGAAGGAGGAGTGAGTAGGGTGAAGGAGGATGTGAGCGGGTGAAGGAGAAGTGAGTAGGAGTGAAGTAAGGAGTGAGTCGGGTGAAGGAGGAGTGAGTAGGGTGAAGGAGAAGTGAGTCGGTGAAAGGAGGAGTGAGTGGTGAAGGAGGAGTGAGTAGGGTGAAGGAGAGTGAGTAGGGTGAAGGAGGATGAGTAGGGTGAAGGAGAAGTGAGTCGGGTGAAGAGGAGTGAGTCGGTAGGTGAAGGAGGAGTGAGTAGGGTGAAGAGAATGAGTAGGTGAAGGAGGAGTGAGTAGGGTGAAGGAGGAGTGAGTGGAGTGAGAGGTAGGGTGAAGGAAGTGAGTCGGTGAAGGAGGAGTGAGTCGGGTGAAGGAGGAGTGATAGGGTGAAGGAGAAGTGAGTCGGGTGAAGAGGAGTGAGTGAGTGGTAGGGTGAAGGAGGAGTGAGTAGGGTGAAGGAGGAGTGAGTAGCGGTGAAGGAGGAGTGAGTAGGGTGAAGGAGGAGTGAGTAGGGTGAAGGAGGAGTGAGTCGGGTGAAGGGAGTGAGGTAGGGTGAAGGAGGAGTGAGTAGGGTGAAGGAGAAGTGAGTAGGGTGAAGGAGAAGTGAGTCGGGTGAAGGAGGAGTGAGTAGGGTGAAGGAGAGTGAGTAGGTTAGGGTGAAGGAGGAGTGAGTAGGGTGAAGGAGGAGTGAGTAGAGGTGAAGGAGGAGTGAGTATGGTGAAGGAGGAGTGAGTAGGGTGAAGGAGGAGTGAGTAGGGTGAAGGAGGAGTGAGTAGGGTGAAGGAGGAGTGAGTAGGGTGAAGGAGAAAGTGAGTAGGGTGAAGGAGGAGTGAGTAGGGTGAAGGAGGAGTGAGTCGGTGAAGGAGGAGTGGAGTGAGAGGTGAAAGGAGAGTGTAGCGGGTGAAGGAGGAGTGAGTCGGGTGAAGGAGAAGTGAGTAGGGTGAAGGAGAAGTGAGTGGGTGAAGGGAGAGTGAGTAGGGTGAAGGAGGAGGTGGTGTAGGTGAAGGAGAAGTGAGTAGGGTGAGGAGGAGTGGAAGGTGAAGGAGAGTGAGTAGGGTGAAGGAGAGTGAGTCGGGTGAGGAGAAGTGAGTGGGTGAAGGAGATGAGTAGGGTGAAGGAGGAGTGAGTAGGGTGAAGGAGGAAGTGAGGTAGGGTGAGGAGGAGTGAGTGGGTGAAGGAGGAGTGAGTAGGTGAAGAGAAGTGAGTGGGTGAAGAGTGAGTGGTGAAGGAGAAGTGAGTAGGGTGAAGGAGAAGTGAGTCGGGTGAAGGAGGAGTGAGTGGGTGAAGGAGGAGTGAGTCGGGTGAAGGAGAAGTGAGTAGGGTGAAGGAGGAGTGAGTAGGTAAGGATGAAGTGAGTAGGGTGAAGGAGAGTGAGTCGGGGGGGTGAAGGAGGAGTGAGTAGGGTGAAGGAGAATGAGTGGATAAGGTGAAGGAGAAGTGAGTAGGGTGAAGGAGGAGTGAGTGGGTGAAGGAGGAGTGAGTAGGGTGAAGAGGAGTGAGTAGGGTGAAGGAGGAGTGAGTAGAGGTGGAAGGAGAATGAGTGGGTGAAGGAGAGTGAGTCGGGTGAAGGAGAGTGAGTCGGGTGAAGGAGGAGTGAGTAGGGTGAAGGAGAATGAGTGGGTGAAGGAGAAGTGAGTCGGGTGAAGGGAGAAGTGAGTCGGGTGAAGAGGAGTAGTGGGTGAAGGAGGAGTGAGTAGGGTGAAGGAGAATGAGTCGGGTGAAGGAGAAGTGAGTATGGTGAAGGAGAGTGAGTAGGGTGAAGGAGAATGAGTCGGGTGAAGGAGGAGTGAGTAGGGTGAAGGAGAAGTGAGAGTAGGGTGAAGGAGAAGTGAGTAGGGTGAAGGAGAAGTGAGAGGGTGAAGGAGAATGAGTAGGGTGAAGGAGGAGTGAGTAGGGTGAAGGAGAAGTGAAGAGGGTGAGGAGATGGAGTCGGGTGAAGAGATGAGTCGGGTGAAGGAGAAGTGAGTAGGGAAGGAAGAAGTGAGTCGGGTGAAGGAGGAGTGAGTAGGGTGAAGTGAGAAGTGAGTCGGGTGAAGGAGAAGTGAGTGGGTGAAGGAGGAGTGAGTAGGGTGAAGGAGAAGTGAGTAGGGTGAAGGAGAAGTGAGTAGGGTGAAGGAGAAGTGAGTGGGTGGAAGGAGAAGTGAAGGTAGGTGAAGGAGAAGTGAGTCGGGTGAAGGAGAGTGAGTAGGGTGAAGGAGGAGTGAGTAGGGGTGAAGGATGAAGTGGTAGGGTGAAGAGAAGTGAGTAGGGTGAAGGAGAAGTGAGTGGGTGAAGGAGAAGTGAGTAGGGTGAAGGAGAATGAGTCGGGTGAAGGAGAGGTGAGTAGGGTGAAGGAGAAGTGAGTCGGGTGAAGGGAGAAGTGAGTCGGTTGAAGAGGGAGTGAGTAGGGGTGAAGGAGGAGTGAGTAGGGTGAAGCAGAAGAAAAAAAACAATTTTTTTTCTTCATATCTATTGACACCTCCCAACACCACGTGTTTCTCTACCCCCTCTTCTTCTTCTTCCTGTTACTTTCATCGACCAACCAGCTTCCTTCTGCATTTGCTGATCCAAATTCACCAACACCGATTTTTCTTCAACGTTTCCTTCACCGAACCGAACATAATCTTTCTCAAAAAACATAAAAATTAAAAACAAAAAACAACGATCTCTGAAAATGTTACAACTTCCTCTTTCAGACGCGTGCTTCTCGTTACTCCAGCATAACTCACGACTCTTTTTCTTCTTCAAAAGACTTTTCAATTTGACTTTTCCTTCATCCCGTGTCTCAGACGTCCAACTGTTACAGCGTTTCTTTTCTCCATTCTCTTAATTCTCCTTTATTGCATCCCTCAAGTTATGTCTTTAGTCGCATCTCTGACTTTAAGAAATTTTAAATTCCAGTTTGTAATGTAAGTTCGTGTTCCATCAATCGTCCTTTTTTTTTACAACTTCAGTGCTAATTCACCCTCACCCTCCTTAAACCTACCTCCTCCTAACCCCTCACCTGTTATCCCCTCTCCTTACCCCTCCCATCTTGCCCCTCATCCTACTCCGCTCTTGGCACCTCTTCACTGTCTTCTGCTTCAGTATCAGCTCCTCTGTTGTCCCAAAGTGTTTGGCGTTCTAACATCTGTGGGCTCCATTCTAACCTCACAGATATCTCACTCTATCAATCAGTACTCTCCACAACATCACAAACATGATCCTTCCTTCCTCTCAGCACAACTTCTGTTCTTCCCAACCCCTCAAATCTTGTACCTCCCCCTGCCCACTCCCTTCTTCACCATACCACTAACCAAATCTCATACTTCCCCTCTCCTCACCTCTCCCATTGCCCTCCTGTACCTTGGCCGTGCCTCCTCTTATCATCTCCCTCCTTCTCAAAGTTGCTCCCACCCCTCATATCCACAAGCTGCCTCTTTCCCCTGCCCTCTCTCTTCCACCTCATCACTCCACCTCCTCCAATCTTCAACTTCCCTCAGCCCCCTCTCTTATTACTCCCCAATGCACCTCAATCCAGCACCACCGAGCCTTTTCTCCTCCTAATCTGTTCCTCTCCCATAGCTCTTCTGCAATCCCCCACACTCTTTCAACAAATCTCCTTACCTTCCCCCCTTCCTCTCGTCCTACCCTCCCCCTCCACTGCCCTGCACACAGAGTCCCCTCCGTCTTCCTTAACAGTGTGGACCTCAAACATCCGGGGCCTTCGCTCAAACCTGACAAATCTTTGCATGCAGGTGGCCACTGACAAACCAGACATAATCTGCTCAACAAGAACTTTCTTCCATCAAGACGTCTCTGACTCCCTAGCATCTCTCCCTGGTTACTCCCTCCTCTGGTATGACAGACCTGAGCCTCATCCTTGCTCTTGCTCTGTTCATCAGTGGGAGTGGAGGAGTTGCTCTTTTCATCAAAAACTCTGTTCCTCACTCACCATGCACTGCTTTCACTCCCCACACCCCCAGGAATACCTTGGCTACGGCTTCCCCTCCACTCCCACCTCATGTTTATATGTGTGTTGTACCGTCCACCAAACAGTGATGACTCCATTTACATCTCACTCTCTGAAAACATGGAACAACTTCTATCCACTCATTTCAACTCTCTCTTCCACATATGTGGTGACATCAATTGTCATCATACCAGTTGGCTAGGTGTGAGTTCCTCTCTCACCTGTCATGGCACTTCAGCAAAGGACTTCTGTGACTCATTGGAACTGACTCAATCGGTCAACTTCACGACCCGGATCTCAACCAATGGTACTCCATCTCTTCTGGATCTGATTTTGACCAATTTCATGGACACCATTTTTGAGCAGAAAATGTCTGCTGTTCTTACTCAGCTCCAATCGGTTCATCTGACCACATGCTTGACAAAGTAGAGATCTCTCTGGCTGTTATTAGAGATCTCTGGCTGTTATTAGACAAAGTAGAGATCTCTCTGGCTGGCTGTCTCTAATTGTGCCAACATGGAGGGGGGACTGTGATGTTCAAGATCCAGGGAAGTGCAGCAGCATGATGCTCCTAAGTCATGCAATAAAGGTGCTGGAGGGAATTTTGGACAGGAGGACAAGGAAGAGTGTGGAGATGGAGATTGGAGAAGTGCAGCAGGGGTTTAGAAAGGGTAGGGGGATGGCGGATGGGATGTTCACACTGAGACAGCTGGTGGAGAAGGGGTTGGAGGTGGAAGGTGAGATGGTATTTGGATTAATGGACCTGGAGATGGCCCATGACACTGTCCCAAGAGAGATGGTGATGGCGACACTGAGCTGGATGGGAATGCAGGAGGCAGAAGTCAGGTTGGTGAAAGGGATGTACAAGGGAGTGAAGGGAAGAGTTTTTGTTGGTCCTGGGATGGCTGAGGAGTTTGGTGTGAACATCGGTTTGAGGCAGGGAAGCTCTCTCAGCCCACTCACGTTTATGATGGTGATGGAGCTGGTAAGCAGAGAGTGAGCTTGAGGGGTAGTATGGGGAGGATGTTGTATGCAGACGATCTGGCTGTTGCGGTGGAGAGGGGTGAGCGGGAGATGCAGGAGGTACTGGAGGAGTGAAAGGAGGCATTTGGGAAACATGGGCTGAAGTTGAGTATGCAGAAGACTGAGGTGATGTAGGTCTGGCAGCAGAGAAAATAAATGAATATCATATTTAGAGGGGAAGGAGATCAGGCTGGGAAATAGTTTTGAGTATCTGCGAGGAATAGCGATTGGGGATGGAAAGTCTGAGGTGTGGAGGAGGATTCAGGTGGGTGTGAGTGTGTAGAGGAGGGTGGAAGGAGTAATATCAAACAGAAAGATATCAAGGCAATTAAAGGGAAGGTTATGATGTCATGTGTAACACTGGCCTACCTTTATGGCCTGGAGATGGAAGCACTGACAGAGAGACAACAACAGAGGCTGCAGGTTTGCAAGAACAACTGGGTCCAGAAGTGAAGAGGGTGGATAGAAGGAGAATGGATGAACTGAGGGAGGAGATTGGTGTGCAGATGAGCTCGATGGGGAAATTGTTGAAATGCCGGCTGAGATGGGCTGAACACATGGTGTGGATGGGGGAAGAGAGAATGGCAAAAAGAGCGGATCGATTGAGGGAGAAAGGTAGGAGGAAAAGAGATAGACTGTGGTTGAGATTGGAGGATTACGTGAGGATGGATATCCGTAAGGTTGGGGTAGTTGGAGAGTGGAGGGAGTTGGCTGAGGACAGGAGGTGGAGGAGTATTGTGGTCAAGGCAGAGCAGAAGGTTGGTGCCATCAGACCTCACCCCTTATAAAGGGATGAGGAGAATAGAACAGCTTTTCTCACAAACAGCCCTTCCAATGACACTCTCAGGGTGTCAGGTAGGAAGTCACAGGCAGGATGATTCATAAATGTGTGCGCCGTTCCTGGGATGGACGTTAAACGGGTGTCCCGTTTGCCAACATTCGTTGGTGGACATTAAAGATCTAATGGTGTCCTTTGTGAAGTGTGGACAAGCTATCGCCGGTACCATGAGCACATCACAAATTCCCTGACACATTTGGCAGCAATTTGTATTAACTTCATCTTGTCTGTGTTTGGATCCACCTTGTGATGACTGTAAAAGTCTTGGAGCACAACTTCAGCCATGTTCCTGAAGCTGACCACATTGGGTTTGTCGTTAATCTCAGTTTGGATGATGCTATCTCCGATGTGTTCCTGGAGTTTTAACCTCATGTGCGCTTAGCTGCATGCGCTACATTTTGAGTTTAACAGATTCTCTTCAATACGGCTCATGAGATCATTGATGGTGATCTGTTCATCGTCATTTTCTTCAAGAAATTCAACAACCTCCAGGAATGCATCTGTTCTTGCTTCATCTTGTGGCCGACCAAGTTTAGCCCTTTTTAGGCACCTTTTGTCCGTTTGATCAACTGCTTGTAGCTGCTTCTTTCTATGGAAATTTATGCTACAGGTCTGGTGGTACACAGCATCTGCAGCATGCAGGTTTGAATGTGAAAATTTCTAGATTGTACAGTACCTGCCCAAGCATCACCTCTTTCATGACAAGATGCCATGACTATCCATTTCATGATTGTGTCCTTGACTTACTGTAAATGGTCTTGACTGGTACAACATTAGGCCTCCTTCGCTTTCCTCCGATATTTGCTGGTTTGCCACAGAAAAGACAATCAGTGTTGAAGGAAAACGGTTCTTCTGATGACAGACGTTCATGCCTTTCAGTGTGTTTTTTATTTTTTTTGCACACATTGTCGAGGCTCGTATGAGAGCTAACACACAGCGCACAGCAAGGGGGGGCATGAGACAAGAGGGGCAGGAGAGGGAAGGTCAAAACAGTGGGGAACAGAGACATTAGATCTGTGGAATTGAGAGGGATGGGGCGGGGAACACGGGGTATACAAGATGGACAATACAGTCCAAAGACCTCTGAGTGAGGTCTTTACCATATCCCTGCTTATATTGTTTAACAGCGCTGGCCATTTGTTGTGGGTTGCAGTATTTTCGACGGCAGTCCTGGTGTACATGTTCTGCAGGTACACAGTAGATATCGATGTCATCGCTTGCTTCACTTGGCCGGTTAATGCTTGCACTTCCCTCCTTGCCAAGAGTAGCTGATGCTGATGTCCCTCCTTAAATTGGCCGTTTTACAGATGGCACAATCTTCTGACACTCCCATTACGAAAATTAGAAAGTAGCATAAAAAATTTGAAGTATAATTGAAAAGTATCATTAGATATTAGCATATAAATTTGCCACCCCTCCAGAAAAAAATCTTGAAAACTGTTCTGAGTGAGGTAATTTTTAGATATGATATGTAAAATGACGTGAGACATTTACTACCCCCGCCACCGAAGGTGGATGGAGGTTATATTTTCACCCCTGTCTGTTTGTCTATTTGTCTGTGACCAGGATATTTCAAAAGGTTGTGGATGGATTCTGACAATAATTGGTGGATGAGTTGGGTAGGTGACGAGAACAAGCTGATTAGATTTTGGTTCTGGTCCGGATCCAGATCCGGCCTATCAGTGGGATAGAAAATGTAAACTGTTCAGTCGGGCGTAGCTACGCACTCCACCGAGTGCCGTTATAGTTTTGAATGTCTTAAGTCAGATCAATATTTTAAGGGAGTGGGATTTTGACCAATTTTGCCTCCCTCTGAAAATAGGTACTTGGGTGGGGTTAAGGTATTGAGGGTAGAGGAGGAGCAGCTGAAACCCAAATCCGATCCAGGTTTCCTTCTGATGACTCCATCTTTGCTCTTTTCTTCTTCGGGTTCCTTCTGATGACTCCACTGCAGTGTTTGGTCTTCTGTTTGATTATGTTTGTACCATATCCTGATGCTGTGTGGATTGTGCTTCCCCACTGACGGACCTCTGATATCTTCTGCCTGTTGCTGCGTTTAAGCCTGGGGAGTAACTGCTGAAATCTATCGATTTAGGTTATTCCCGACATCCTTGTTCTTTGTTCCTTTCACACTTCTTTATACTTTTTCACATTTCTCTTTGTTCATTGTAATTCTTGCTTTTTCATTTCTTTTATCTCTTTCACTGTTTATTTCTCTTCCGTTATCTATCTCTCGAAGGAGAAGTGAATTCTCGAGGGTAGAGGAGTAGCAGCTGAACCCCGAATCCTATCCAGGTTTCCTCCTGATGACTCCATCTTTGGTCTTTACTTCTTCGGTTTCCTTCTGATGACTCCAATGTAGCATCTGCTCTTCTATTTGAATAGGACTGATTTTTTAGAACTTCTGCCTTGCTGGATTACTTAAGACTTTTAACAAGTCAAAGACGACACGAGGACACTTGCCTGAGCATAAAACAGTTGAGACATTCCGTTGCAATTTGGTTGAGGGTGACACTATGTATTTCTTCGTAAAATTCCTGGAATATTAATAAAAGGACGGCTTTGAAAGGAGCTAAGGTCAGTGTTTCAAACTGCAGATAAGTCCTGTTGAGCCAAACATTCGATGGGACGGATTGGATGTAATTAATAACCAGTTGAGAAAGTCAAATTTGATAAGAGATAAGAGCATTCTACAAAGTAACCTTGATGAAGCTTTCAATTCTGTATTTACATTTTGTGTTGCTTTAAGGTTTGTGCCTTGTTCTATCAAGGTCAGCACTCCATTGCGGTAAATGTACAGTACGGGCATGCTATGAACTATAGTATCTCAGACTATCTTCCAATTGTTCATTCACTGCACCTCCGTTGTTTGTGACAATCATGGCAGTTTCTCTGACAGTTAGACCAAGCCACCAGCCACAGTCTCTGCTGTGTTTTGCAAGTGCTGCAGTGCCATAACTGTGATTTTATATTTTATTTCTAGAATTAAACTCTGTAGCTTCGATTTATGTATGTTCCTTGTGCTCTGAAGACAGCCCTTTCTCAGATGGTTTGGCCAGGCCAAGGCCCAAGGTCAGTGCCGTGTTTTATGCGAAAAGTACTCTTGCAAGTTTCACATGTATGTTCTCATTCGTTCTGTGTTTTCCATTGTGTTTGTGTGGGACATTCAAAAAGTTCTACAAACGAGATACTTATGACAATCCATGACAGGCAAATGTTTGTATAGTCGCCTCTAAACTGTACAGTCTGGGCTTGATTCTTGAGCTAAGTAAAAGTGTCGCCCAGGTTTTGTGGGGGGGATTGGTGCAGTTTGAACATGCTCAACTGGGGCCCGCCATTCACCCCGTCATGGCTCCCAGGACCAAAGCTAGATTTTGAGGCTATAGCTGCCCTATACTGTTTGTTTTTATAGCGAGTCACAGTTTTGTCGCATTCTGCCGCTACATATCCATTTAGATATACTCATGTCTTAGTATTGTTATGTTTGTGGGGTAGATGGAGGAATTTCATAGTAAAGACAGGATTGTATAGCATCGCATGGTCCGTGGACAAGCAGGATACATCTCGATGTAAGTTAAGTCTGGAAAACCGTGAGCTTAGGATTGTTACGTGTCACCACATGGGGGTGGTGCTGTGTTAACTAGGAAGGATTTAAGGCTAGTTTCTCCCAGTATGTGATTGCCCCCATGACCTTTTCCTACATTTTTGCATTTACAAAACCGGAAATAAAAGAACCACATTTTCAACCACAATGAAAACCGAGCAGGCAAAAACCCCGCCTTCCCGGCTTCGTATCGGCAGGCCATGCCCCCGAGGCTGATGATTGGTCGGTGTGACATAAAACGGAGGATGAGAGTGTGGAGACGGTGGTAAGAACATGTAGGACCTCTTTGGTCCCTCTCAGCACAACAAAAAGGCAGCGTGATTCTCGTTGTTCATGCTGTGTGAATTTGCTCGCGTGCTGGAACGGGACGCTGGCCATTGTCTGTCCAGCTGAGTCGCAAAGTTTGTACACTTCGAGGAAAAGGATAGAAGAAGAAGAGCGTGTCTATTGGCCTTATCTTTGGGCCTCAGCAATTGTCCCATTGTATGTTCAAGGAGAAAGGCGGCGCCGTTTGCTGTGAGTGGGCCTGGTGTCGAGAGAGGGGCGGCATCGGCAATCTCCATCGTGAGGAGAAACTGTACGGCAGGTTGTGGGCCCCAACGTTGGAGGCCATCCATGTGAATTACCTCACATACATGACCACAGAGAGCGACTTGGCGCCATTTTGGGTGCATTTTCCCACATGGTGGCTACGCAGTTTCAAGGATCGCCAGGCTCCTAAAAGGTCATCTCTGGACGCACAGCTAGATGCCAGAACAAAGGGAGGATCTTCTTTTACTTTATCCATTCCCTTATCTGTTTTTGTGACTGAGTGGAGACGTCTCAAATTAGGCTTCAGTTTACCTCACGTTTCATTACAACTTGTTGATTTTATGTTCATCAAACCATCATTTGTTGAATTTCCTTGTGTTTGTTTGTTCGTTGTGGGTTCGCGGATAAACCCGTGTGCCTCCGTTCTGGTATGTGCTCCGCCACCTTCCGTTCCGCACGCACCATAATCTCCAAGGATCTCGGCTGCTCGCCTTCAAGTAAAACAGTTCGGCTATCCATCCAGGTCAGTGGTAACCTGACCGGAACACGACATCTGGGTCAGGAGTGGGATATAACCGAACCGCCTGGACATGACAGTATATACCCAGGTGATAAAGGGAACAAATCGTTGTTGCTTGTTGTTCCAACACAATGGACATTAAAAAAATGATGCAGACTACCAACATATTGGAACAAATTTTTGGCGTTGTTTCTCAGATGCTGGAGGATGGTGAAATGACTACATTGGAATCCAAGGTTGCACGCATTGGTGCACTGTGCAATGAAATCCATCGTGTGGACGTGGGCATTGTAGATGTGGTAACACTATGCAATAACTCATGGAGAGGGTTATGCAGAGCAATAGCCTTGTGCAGAAACGTGCCCAACTGGCCGCCTTGGCCGGTCAAGGGCTTGTCCGAGAGTATGTGGGACGCGATGCTACAGCCGACGAGATCAACAGCCTGCATGATGTTCTTACCGATAAGCTATATTTCCAATGCTTCAGTGCCCTTTGGGCCGGTTGTGTCGCATTCGCTGCATTCATGCCCACCGTGGCCACCAGCCCCAACAGCAGCTCTCCCCATCAAACACAAAATGAGGAAATGGACTCCTTTGAGAACAACACAGAGTGAGCACCTACATGACCGTTTAGATATACTCATGCCTCAGTACAGTATATACCCAGGTGATAAAAGGAAGAAATAACATTTAGAAAAATATCCACCATATATATATATATATATATTATATATATATGTATGTATGTATCACAAGAATAATGACAAATTGACAGCAAAAATTTTTTTCCTGTCGGTGTCACACAAGCAATAACATGTTACTGTGCAACTGTTACAGCGACACCAGTTATTTTTTCTTTCATAATTGAAGCACTAGCCTCGTTTCGGCCCTGCTGAACCAGTACGATTTTTGTCACCTCATCAATTTTCAAGGCACTATGCAGTATGCACCTTTGTGCACATGCATGGATCTGGCCCTTCATTCGGTTGTACTTTTTGATCTCGCCAAGGATCAGCCAGAATTCCTCCTCAGAAATCTTGCCATCTCGCAGTGCCGTACAAATGGTCTGAGATTGTGTTTAGCTTTGTCTCGGCGAGTACACAAATCTCTTCATGTCTTTTGGCCTTGATGGCCAAGCGACAGCTGACACACTTGCCAGCCACGCCGCCGAGTAGCCGGCATGCCAGGGTGGCCGCTTTCATTCCAAGAACTATTGGGGCTGTGATAATGATGGAGAGGATACCAATGCCCCCAATTCCCAATCCCATACCGGCAGCCATCTAGGCTGTATCTACTCCATCAACCGCATTAACACCATAGCGGTACTTTTTGCATAGAGCGGACATTGTGTCCCGCAACTCTTCAAGTCACCACTTGAGCCGGTTAATCTGCTGCAGCCTGTACGACTGCTGTTGCGACAGCTCTTCAACTGGCAGAGACGTATGCATCTTTTGGCAGATACTCGCATGCACAGCAGGTGCTGTGGGCTGCTTCATCTTTGTGGAGTATAAACACCTTCAAGTCAAGTTCAATTAGGAGTGAAAGAACAGCACAATTGGCATCAGGCCAATTTCTGACTGTCTGGAAGTCGATACGGTCTACAAGAGAGAGCTCCAGGAGCCTGCCAAAGGTTGCAGTGCCAGAAAACTCTTGATCGGGCTTTTCCACGCCATGATTTAATTTTTTTGCTTGTATTCCATTGACCTATCCACAAAGGACCACTCCAATAAACCATCATTTAATTTTCCATTTCGGTCTGCATAGATGGTGATAACTTGCTTACAGGCGTTCACGATATTTTTCAAGGCCACACCACCCTCCATCTTTGTGAAGGCAGATTGAAAATGGCTCAATGCACCGTCTACAGATGTCCTTTTTGCATGTTCAGAGAAGTCTTGCTTATCGCCACTGGAAAAGCAGTCGGAGTCATCACGACCGCAGTAAACGGGGCCGTAAATACTATTCATTGTATTTCCAGAACAACAGAGATCGGAAACTTAGTGTTGTCGAAAAGCCATCCAGTACCATCATGGACAGATACTTTAAATTCATTAATTGTACAACATCACAGCTGTCGATAATCGGGGTGGGGAAAGCTCACAGTGGTGGTTTCATCAAAGGGATGACCTCCAACACCAATGACCTTGAGAAGAGTGGTGGGCCCCCCGTTTAAGGCATTATGTGTGGTTCCTCTCTGATCAAGATGCACATGAAGTGTTTTGGTGAAGACAAAGTTTACAGGTCGGTCTCTAGTATATACACCATCGCTAAGCCAATCTGTGTCAGAGGCAAAGCAGGCTCAGCAGGCCAGCTGTAAACTTTAACTTGCATGGACCCTCAAATGTCAGTCCGATGAGCCCATTAGCCTTGTTGTTATTGAGATTGACAACATCTGATGGAGCACCCTTTTTTGTTAACTTCCACAGCCCATAGAAGCTCCACAAGCTAGGGGGCATGTTTCTTTGCCTGTTGTCATGTCTGTTGGAACGCAAATCTTCGCCACAGTCTTAGGTCTTTTGCACTCTGAAGCAAGTTATCCTCAAGGATTTGCCTGCATTTGGCTCTATTCATTGTTCCCTCTATCCTTACAAGTCTCCTAGTCCCTGACGCTGAAAAGCATCCCCAAAGCATGATGCTGCCACTACCATGCTTCACAGTCAGGATGGTGTTCGATGGGTGATGAGTTGTGCTCGATTTCTGTCAGACATAGCGCTTTGCACGCAGGCAAAATAATTCAATTTTTGTCTCATCAGACCACAGAATATTTTACCTCATACTCTCAGTCTTTCACGTGCCTTTTTGCAAACTCCAGGTGTGCTGTCATGTGCCTTTTTCTCAGGAGTGGCTTCCGTCAGGCCACTCTCCCAGAAAGCCGAGATTTGTGAAGTGCTGGAGAGATTGTTGTCCTTCCGGCAGGTTCTCCCATCTCAGCCAAGGAACTCTGGAGTTCTGTCAGTGTGGTCATTGGGTTCTTGGTCACCTCCCTGACCAAGGTCCTTCTTGTCCGGTTGCTCAGTTTGTTCAGACAGCCAGCTCTAGGAAGAGTCTGGGTAGTTCCATATTCTTTCCACTTCCTAATGATGGAGCTCACTGTGTTCTTGGGAAGTTTCAACACTCGAGAAATTGGTTTATACCCTTCCCCAGATCTATGCCACCTCAAATTTATAGCTAGGAGTTCTACGGACAGTTCATTGGACTTCATGGTGGAGTTTCTGCTCTGAAATGCACTGTCAACTGTGGGACCTTGTATAGAAAAGTGTGTTTCTTCCTAAATCATGTCCAATCAATTGGATTGGCCACAGGTGGACTTCAATCAAGTTGTAGAGACATCTCAAGGATGATCAAAGGAAATTGGATGCAACTGATCTCAATTAGGAGTGTCAAAGCAAAGGGGTTGAATACTTATTGACGCAAGACATTTCAACGATTCATTTTTAATTAATTTGTAAACATTTCGAAAAACATGTTTTCACTTTGTCATGATGAGGTATTTTGTGTGTATCAGTGACAAAAAAAATTAAATTGAATCCATTTTCAATTCAGGCTGTAACACAACAAAATGTGACAAACGTTGAGGGGTGTGAATACTTTCTGAAGGCACTGTAGGTAATCGAGCGCAGGCTGATGTGCAAGCCGCCATTGTGGTTGGCAATGCACTGCTGGAGGGGGACTATCTCTCCGCTTTGAATACTTGAAAGCGTCTGAAACATAGCAATTGTGTTGTTCCCAACAAATGTTGTTGTTTGCTCCTTCAGGGCGGTGGATAAGAAAGCATTTGCTTTCAATATAGATGCCAAAATACAGAGTGGGTGGGGTGTTCAAGGCAGCGGTAGCTGCTCCAGCAGTAGAAAGCCTACTCAGACCTGACATCCAGGTGACAGACAGCCCAAAAAAAGTTCAAGGCAAAGTTCTCAGACAACTTTGCCAAGTATAAACTGCCACACATCGTCGAGCCTATGAATGCATCTGCAGTGAGTTTGGAGTTGTTCCGAACACTGACTGGCGGCTGAAGGGTCCTAACTGAGGACTGGGTGGCTCTTCAGATCTACTGGGCCAATTGTGGGTATTACCCTATAATTGGTGATTTTGACAGTGGGGGGGGGGGGGGGGGGGGATGTCATTCACTAAGAAGACTATGGATGGGAACCTACACACAGACTACATCGCACAGGCCTCTGGTCAGAGATGGACCACATCCATCCTTGATAAATCAGAGGGATTCACCCATCCAGATGGTGAGCGACTGAACGACTCAATCATGACCAATGTCTGGGCAATCCTCAGTGCCCAGTTTGAGACATGCACAAGCATCTTGGGTACCGCACCACATTGGCCCATATAAGCAGTTTATGGTGTTGGTTGAAGCCACAATCACATCCCCTGTCAACCTCCCCTCAGCAATTGAACGCGACCAAAATATTCTGCAGCATGCATGTTCCAAGGTAGACTATATCTTTGGTTAGGGCTTTACGTCGCCCCTTATGACCTGCAGCTTCGCATGCTGGACCAGCAGATTGAGGGTTGCAACGACGAGTTTGTTATTGCCACCAAAAACCAAAAACTAGGTGTGAACGCTGATGTAAACACAACCCCAACCCCACCACCTGTAGTAACAGGAGAAAAAGGCATTGTGGTTCCTGCCGAGCCAGCTGCAGCTGCTCCTGTCATCCCAGCTGTTCTAACATTTGCGCCAACAGTCGTCCCTGTCACCTCAGCCCAAAGAGCCGCAGCTGCATCTCATGAAGATGAAAAGACAGCACTCATTGTTGGTGGCATTGCCATTGGCCTCTTAGCCCTATTGTTCATGACTTAGCCAGTCTCGGGTGGCAATGCACACCAGCCCTCCAACAGTAATAACAAGAGCCCACATCTTTTCTGCAAGCCAGCCAGCTGTCCTGGCTAATAAGCTGAGGAGCCAGGACACAATATTCCCAATTATTCCTGGTAGGGTGGTTGTAGCCTTCCTGGAAAGCTTTGCTAGGACCCGACCCAAGGATTGCAGGTACTTTTTGCCCACTTCTTCAGACCCTCCTTATCTGTTAGATTGGATGGCAGCATAGGCGTTGGTCCACCCACACACCCTCTTCCCCACCACCACAACCTGTGAGTGTGAGTGCCAGGGTTGAGACGATAAACCCAAGTGCGGTCAGGATGCTCACGACTGTAACACCCTGCTCCCGAAAGGATGCGGAGATGCTCTCCGAGTGTGGTGTCCTCATGAAAGACCCTGTTGATTGTTTCACAGATCCAAGAGATTTGGGAGCAAAGGTTCTTGATGTTAGTAGAAGCGGCCTCCAAGCGGGGTCCTCGATCATCTTTAAGTTTTTGCAGCTACTCCTCAAAGTCTCACTGCTGATTCTCAAAGTCTCACAGCTGCTGCTCAATGCGTTCTATGTTCTCTGGGGCAGTGGCCTCCGCCAACTTTTTTCCATTATGGGCGATGTCGTCTAACTCCGAGATCTTCTCATCTCTCTCCGAGATACCCGCATCCAACTCCATGAGCCTCACATTGTTGTTGACGAGCTCTCCCCACTGTGTTTGCATGGCCATGTCAAGTCCCCAGAGTTTACCGAGGCTGTAGTTAGGTGGATTCTCCATTCTCAAAGTTCGAATCTCTGATTTCTACATCGGTAAACAGCCTCTCAACCACATTTATGGACTCATTAGATCCATGTAGGATGTCTGGGTTCACTGCTGCTTCACAAAATTTGTTCTTGGCTGTCTGAACAGTCACCCGGGTTTTGGAGGGCAGTCTTTTAGTTGGCGGGGTCCAGTCTGGAAACCCGAGTTCATTCTGGATGAACTCAACACCATGCCGACTGGAAAAGGTCGACAGCGCCAGAGGCTTGCCAGTACGTTTGTCAAATATATCAAAATTTGGAAAGTCCCTGAGCTGCACTCGGTCGCTTTTGTCCACCTCAAATTTGGAGTAGTCATGCAACAGAGGGGTAGTAGTTCTCTCCAGCTCCTGTGAGGGTCTGTTTTTATAACTCAATGAGCTGCTGGATTCAAAATCATCTGCATCAGCAGCTACTGAGGCAGCTGCATCATTAACTTTGGCGGTACAAAATTTGGTTAGCTCAATCCTTCCTTCCATCTTTGTCACACTGTTGTGCAATGCAACATTGGTACTGAACAACTGCTGCAGAGGGTTTAATTGCAAGAACTTTGTTGTCCCAACAGCGCTTGCACGCGAGGCGGGAACAGCTATGGCTTCTTCACGGGAACTTCCTTCAGAGCGGGAACACAGACAACCTTGCTGCATAGCAAACATGACGACTCCAATCACCGACGGTAAAATGCTGGCCAATGCAGCCTACCATGTCGCAGTCATTAGTGGCCTGACAATTGGGTATGCTGACAATTGGGTACGCCTGCCTTGGGTCATGGGGCATGCCCCACAACTTGATAAAAAGGGCCGCAACATTGGTGTTGTCATTCGCAATGTCGGGGTGGCTATGGCGACATGCTCATAAATCAGGGGCTCCTCTTGGCTGACATATTGAAATAGTCAGTCCAAAGGGCATGTTTGTACATACTGGAACTGTTGCTCCGACAGCTCTTCGAGCAGACAGCCATGGCCCTGGCCACTATTGGGATGATGGTTGGTGGTGCTGCAGTAAATGCTTTGGAGTTCACAGGGTCCAGCTAGGGGTTCTCAAAGTTCAACTCTGCTCACGCTGATGCAGAATGCAGAAGCCATAATAAAGCTATCAAAGAACTCCAGGCCACACAAGTCCACTGGAACCGAAAAAGGACAGAACGCCTTGATTGGACCAACAAGGATTTCCGCAGACAATCACACACTGTGCACACATTCCAAGATGCAGACATCGCAAGCCGCGAATACTACCACATCACAGGAACCCGGCTCAAAACCTTTGGGCCAGAATCTATTCTGGCCAACTTCTATGTACCATCAGTTGGCCAAAAAGACCATGGAATCATGATTATCGTCTTAGGAATGGGCACCACAATTCTCATTCCCTACAAACTCAGCAACCGCAACTCTCAAAGAGTGCACAGTAAGTAGGTTGCTCCTTTGGAGCAGAATGACACATGTTCGATCATATATTTGTCCTGTTAGAGGGCTGGAACCGCAACTGGAATACATGCATAGTTTGGACGATCAGTGAGAAGGTAATGACAGATACGGTGCTCGATGCAACTCTGCACCCAATATGCTCTGCTCAGGGTGGATTTCATGGTGTTACTGGACTTCACAGCAAGCTGCCCAAGGGGGCTGCCTCAAAGGAGAGTCCAAAATGGGTGACCGCACAGAAAGTAGGGCATTACCCCGAGGCCAAACCCCTCCAAACTATATTCGTCCACTTCTCAGAAACAACCCCAACAAAATCTATCAAGCTGACTTGCTCTTTCTTCTGAACAAACGTGGCAATAAGTATACTCTCTGTGTAGTCGACATTCCCAGTCATTTCAAGGCAGCCAGACCACTAAAAATAAAACTGCAGCTGCCGTGGCCTGTGAATTGGTGGGAATCTGTAAGGAAGGCCCACTGGCCTGGCCCGAGACTCTCATGGTCGATGATAAGGGTGAGTTCAAGGGGGAGACCACAGCCACCATGAAAAAAACATGGGGTTGTTATCCACCAAGCACAACCTGGACACCACAGATGCAAGGTATTTGTGGAGTCCTTCCACCGGTGGCATGTGCAGAGGCTATTCAGAGAACAGTACCAGAAGGAGCTTACAACAAACAAAAATAACTGTGAATGGATTTCCATGCGGCAGACTGTGGTTGCGGACATTAACTCAATCAAGACATGCTTGACTGGTATTTCCCCAGTTGAGGGCATAAAAATGAAACAAGTGTATACAGTGGGCTGAAAAGACCCCCAGAAGTTCCACTTGAGGTCTGCAGTCTGGTGTATATTGCTTCAATGATGAGGACCCCTAGTGGAAGGGCAGGCGACGGGCTATAGACCCTTGGTGGATGCACAAATCTTTCCCCATATACTGCCGAGTCAGTGAGCCAGGCCAACCATTGCTGTACTACACAGCATACTTGCTGGGGATCTTAGGATCCTGAGTTTGAGCCCCGTTGTCCGCTGAATTAACACCAGGTGGGGATGACTCATCCTATCATCCTTCCGAGGTCAGCGAAATTAGTACCAGCATATTGGTATGGGGGCACAACATCAGCGGCACAGCCGTGCCCCGACAAAATGATAGCTACCGGCAGCCCAGCTGCCATACGCAAGAAGGAGAAGAAGAAGAAGACAAAGCATACTTGAAGCACGGGTACACGAGGTCTCAGCGAAGACCTGCGACCCCTTAGCACTTATGCCTGAAATTGCACGAGAAGCAAGTTAACGGAACGTATCCAGGGATATGGACATTTGCCTCACACAATGTGTATAGCCCTGCATCAGGAGTGATGCTGAGCACATGGTGCACTTATGTTTTGTGGCAGCGCATAGGCCAAGGATGTAGCCAACCGTGAGCCTTTCCGCATCTGGGGGTGTCTTCATGGGGATCCTCCCTTTCCTCTTATCTTATCATATCATCCACGATACGTCGCTTGATTCATGCAACAATGAGGTCCTCATCGGGTGTAGATTGAAGCTTTGTTGGAACCACCATACCTCCGCATTGTCACGGAGAGGGCATGCACAATCTGATCGGCAAATCTGGCACGGCTGATGCGTGTGTAAACCGCATTTGTTATCCAGCCCTAAAGCATGTGGTCGACAATGAGCAGGTGGCTGGGTGGCTGTATCGTTTTGCACTGAACTCTGTGTACAATCCACCAACCGGCATACTTCCAATCTTGGGGCAACTCCCTCTCAACCAGTTTCAATGGCACCTGTAAAATGGTGCTCTTGTATGCCTGGACACTGTTACATGATCCTGGTATGGTAACTTGCTGACCCTGCTAGTGATACCGGTGGGTGATGCTGTCAACAGCGACAAACCCGTCCTGAGCTGGGGTGGTCGGAGAGTTTTTCTCATGGTGTGCCAGCAAGCAGGGTTGTATCTTAGCCCCCAGCTGGTTTGTGAAGCAAATCCACAGGTCATTTGGTGAAGTTTGCTGGATATCCTTGTCAAATGCAATGCCCACCCACACATTGCAAAAGACGTCGAGCTGCACAGGGTAAGGTGTGCACCACATGCGCTCTTTTATGTCGTGAAGTCGCGAGAGCGATGCAGTGAGACATGTGATATTTGCAGAGCATACAATGTATGGCTGCTCACACCTTTCCCACAGGCAACGGTAGTGTCTGAAACCAATGCACATTGGCCCATTCTGTGAGCATGTGGTGGGGTCCTACCTTGTCACCCCATCGTGGCAACTGCGACAAGTCGCCAGCAGAAATCACCTGGCAGGTCCTGCGGGCGAAGTAATCCAGGATCATGCGCAGAACTATGGTCGGAATTTTACAGCACTCATCCATGAAGATGACCTTGGCCAGACTGTCGAGCTGATGCACCAGCGCAACAGGGTCCCATTTGCTGATAGGTTTATCCGCAGGGATGCACAGGTTCTCAGCAAGGTCATTCTCCAGGGTCAATACTACAATTCTCTGCCCACAGAAGGTATTAACGGCCCACTCTGTTTAACCGGAGATGCCCTGGCCTGTGAGGTACATTCGCTGGGCCGTAGCTGTTGCAAGGTCAGCCGGTAGTGATGGTGCTGGTCGGTCTTCGGTAGGGGTGCAGCTCCCACAGTGCTCAATTTTTCTATCCAGCTACTTCCAGGTATCATTCATTCCCAGGAATTTTGTGGCACCACTGCCCGTACCTGGGACGCTCTTCGACAAGCATGACATGCACAGCCTGGGGAAGCCGGCAGGTGTAAATTGCGTCTGTGCAGATGTGCAGCACGTCATCCTGTGGAATGCGCCGTAGCATCCATCGGAGCCCGATGTTGGTGTACCCCAGGATGAAGGCCCGGATGTGTACCACTCAGTGCTCACCTTTTCTTCCTTATATTGGATGCACAGGTTCTCAGTGAGGTCATTCTCTGTGAGCATGTGTACACATATAAGAAATTAAGTTTCATGTCGAAACAACGTTTCCTTTGATGTGATGTGTCAAAATTCAGAAGCCGCTCTGCCCCTGCCAGGAAGTTGGACATGTAAGCAGCCTCATTGTCATCCCTCACAAGAATACTTGACATCTCTCCATTCCGAGCGCACTTGCCAACAAAGTGTACGGCTAGATCCCTTTCAACTGGGAACTTCATTTTATCCTTCACTCCGACACTATATACTACCTCATGAGTGGTTGTGCTCTCCGAGCAAAGGTTGCTTGCTTGAAGCAGGTTGGCCAATTCGGGTGTGGTGATCCAACCTTTGTTCTCGTGCAGGTGCTCCCCTCCGCGCCCTGCCATGTATGGGTCAGTGTTTTGAGAGAACTCCCCCGAAGCGAGCTGCACTGCACCCGTGAGTGAGATCATGTGAGTAAGAGTTCCACCATCCATGTTTGCTCACCAAAACATTCTGGTTGTGAAGCCATTCTGTTGGACAAGATCCATCACATCACTGACACCTCCAAAGACACAGTGCTCATAGATGGGGTAGGCCGCACATGTCGATGTGCTCATGTTCTGACGGCGGCTGGCTTGAGCTGTTGCATACCTCGGATTCCACCTGTGCTGCTTTCCAAACACAATATTTTTTGGGTGTGGTGAGAATATTTTCCTCCTCTTGTCATTTGCGGAACTGGTGGGCTGCGGCACCACCCATGGAGTAACATGCTAAATCATACTCCTTCGCCAATTTTGGGAGCTCGTCTGGTAATTTGCTAGGATGCCAGCCAGTCTCTACCTCAAAGGCATTATCTCTTGCCCTCGCATCAGCGTACCTCTGTATAAAGTACCATTGTGGGTCAGAAGCACAAGACTGCACATCCTTACCCTATTCGTGGCAGATATACATCTCACAGCAAAATGGAGAATGACATTTGGGATCCTGGCCTCATATGTCCTTATGGTTGCACTATTCTGTGGCCGATTTTTGTGTATTTCTGCCAGAGCACTTTCCGCTTGAAAGTCAAGGCCACATACCTCTTTGATTGCAGGCAGGTCCATTGTAAGCAGCCTCATTGTCATCCCTCACAAGAATACTTGACATCTCTCCATTCCGAGCGCACTTGCCAACAAAGTGTACGGCTAGATCCCTTTCAACTGGGAACTTCATTTTATCCTTCACTCCGACACTATATACTACCTCATGAGTGGTTGTGCTCTCCGAGCAAAGGTTGCTTGCTTGAAGCAGGTTGGCCAATTCAGGTGTGGTGATCCAACCTTTGTTCTCGTGCAGGTGCTCCCCTCCACGCCCTGCCATGTATGGGTCAGTGTTTTGAGAGAACTCCCACGAAGCGAGCTGCACTGCACCCGTGAGTGAGATCATGTGAGTAAGAGTTCCACCATCCATGTTTGCTCACCGAAACATTCTGGTTGTGAAGCCATTCTGTTGGACAAGATCCATCACGTCACTGACACCTCCAAAGACACAGTGCTCATAGTGTTCAGCTCATGCATGATTGTTGAGACATGGAATTATGATGCATGGGCGACCATTGTACTTCTCAGAATCTGACATGGTATGCCCAAAGGTATCAACTTTCATCAGTTTGATTTTGAGGGTACTTTCCAAGGCAAATACATCCTCCTTGGTGCAACCCATGCTGGCCACCTTCGCATCAAACTGCTTCAGTGCTGTGCGGAGGGCCTTGGTCAGCCCAGCCGAGCATATAGTCACTGTGCTGGAAGCAATGTGACGAACAATGCAATTGCCAAACAGAGGGTTGCCTTCTGGGACTTTCATTGGACCTGGTTCACCATTTTGGACAAGCAAGGGGCGAAGTTCATAGTGTATATAGACTAGGTACCTCTCCCCGCCTCCAGTATGCGTACACAAATTCTATGCAAGGACCCCACCGTGACTTGGTCGTCACAAACAACAAACTTTCCTTTGATGTTATGCTCAGAGAGTCCCTCCTCTTCACAGTCCCAGTGTTTCATTGGCGGCCTTCCCTGCCACCAGAAAGAGCTTGTACATCTGCTGAGGGTCCAGCATTTCAAGCACTACAGACATCATGTCCAATGTGACTGTCATTTTGTCTGACTCAAAAGAAACCCAGTATATAGAACCATCATCTGCAATATCAGGACCCCGGCTAACTGGTTCAACCTCAATGCGTGCTGTTCCAGCCACACCACCAAATATTTCATTGCCTTCTTTGGCAATTTCATCCAGAGCGATGTCTATCCCCTTCTTTATCTACTGGCCATCGGCAAACAGCCGATTCATGCGGTCTACATAAAAAACTGTAGTTACAAGCCAGGTCAAGCTTTTGCACTGTCTTTAAGGCCAGAGGATCAAATAACTTGAGGGGTTCCCTCTCATCTTTCAGGATCTGGGGTCCTTCTCGAGCGATTCGATGAACAAGGGGTTCGCACCGACAGGCTTGTTTTTCAGTCCTTGGCATTGGGTTTGAGGAGTGCATTGGCCAATTGGCATGAAGTCTGAGGAGTGTGTTGGTCAACTCCTCCACTCCAAATGTGTGTTCTCCCTCCTCCATATCCTGGTGGCATCTAATAAAATCTGTTTCTGGTGTATATTCCCCCTCCATCCCCTCCCTTACCTCAAACAGCTGCACTGCTGACACCGCATGTGAAAAGGCTGAATGCCCAAACTCGGTGTTTGCATCGAAATATTGTGTCCGAAACCCATCGCTTCCTGTAGCCACCATACCCTGTCGCAACCAACTGTCCCTGGACTGTATCCTTTTCTCCTGACAAGGTGGAGAGTTTGCTGTCAAACCTCGACTCAGATTCTGCAATCGGTCCAGACGGCATCAGCCCACGTGTCCTAATAACCTGCTCATCTGCTCTTGCTCACCCTCTGTCTGTTCTATTCACCCTCTCATTTGCTCAAGGTCATCTGCTATCTTGTTGGAAATCAGCAAACATTACTGCCCTGAAAAAAAAAGGTGCAAGAACAGATCCCTGCAACTACAGACCAATCAGCCTTCTCCCAATCATCAGCAAGGTTATGGAATCCACCATCGCTTCAGACATCACACCTTTCCTCTTCTCCAATGGCTTGATTTCCGATCATCAATTTGGTTTCAGACCAGGTCACTCTCCACTGGATATGCTGCTTCTGCTCTCCCAACAATGGATGAAGATCCTCAATGCGGAGATGAAATCAGAGCCATATCCCGAGACATGGTCTTGCACCCTGTCCTTCTCACCAAACTCTCTTCCTATGGTATCCAAGGCCATCTCCACTCATGGCTCGCAGACTTCCTCTCCTGTCACAGTCAACATGTGGCCCTAAATGGAGTTCTTTCATCCCCTCTTCCTGTCCAGGCCGGAATTCCTCAAGGCAGCGTTCTGGGCCCTGTTCTTTTTCTGGTTTCATCAATGATCTCTCTGACTCTCTGGAAAATCCTCTTTATCTCTTTGTTGATGACCCCCCTCTGCGTGCCATCTGTCAACCCTCAGACCAGCAAGCAGCAGCTTCTTCGCTCACTGCAGATCTGGGTAAAATCACAAACTGGTCCAACACGTGGAACATGTCTTTCAATTCGGACGAATCTCACACTCTCACTATGTCTCTCCGAAAGGTCCATTTGAAAACCCCACATCTACTTTCTCAACAATCCTCTGGATGAAGTCCTCTCTTCAAGCTTCTGGGTCTCACTATCTGCCATGATCTTTCCTGGGAAAGCCACATTTCAAACTCGCCTCCAAAGCCAGTCGCCGACTGGGAATCCTCCGTCATGCAAAGTCCTTCCTCGGCCCACCTGAGCTCTGACACTTACAAAGCATTTGTCCACAGCCTGATGGAGTACTGCTCTCCCCTCTGGGCTGATGCTCCTGCCTCCCACCTTTCTCGGCTTCACACTGTGGAAACCAAGGCATTTCGGATCATTGGCATCTCTCGTGGATGAGGCGGAGTCTTTTGGCCTCACTCTCTTACCGCAGGCAGGTCGGTGGTTTTTCTGGCTTCTACCGTATTCTCTCCGGTTCCCCCCCCCCCTCTGCTCTGTCCGCGATTTGTCCCCACCAAATTTCTGCAGAACGTTCAAGGTCCGCCAACAACCCCCTTCTGGTGAAACTACCAAAATCACGAATCACTACTCACCTTCACTCTTCATTCCTCTTTTTTCCGCCTTTGGAATAAACTCCCTCACTCTGTTCAATCCCATTCTTCCCTCCAGGCCTTCAAAACAGCTGTTCACCACCATCTTATCATCCCCCATCCAAATCCTCGATCTTTCATACCCCATTAATCCACCCCAAACCCACCTCCTTCAAATTCTCTGCTTTCCTTCCTGAAAGTCCCTTAATGTCCATCCTGTATACCCCATGTTCCCCGCCCCATCCCTCTCCCTTCCACAGATCTCCTAATGTCTCTGTGCCCCACTGTTTTGTCCTTCCCTCTCCCGCCCCTCTTGTCTCACGCCCCCCTTGCTGTGCGTTGTGTGTTAGCTCTCATACGAGCCTTGACAAGGTATACAAAAAAAAAAAGCATGAAGTTTGAGGAACATCTTGGCCAATTGGCATGAGATTTGAGGAGTGTGTTGGCCAATCGGCATCGGGTTTGAACAGTGTGCTGGCCAATCGGCATAGGGTTTGAACAGTGTGTTGGCCAATCGGCATAGGGTTTGAACAGTGTGTTGGCCATCGGCATAGGTTTGAACGGTGTGTTGGCCAATCGGCATAGTGTTTGAACAGTGTGTTGGCCAATCGGCATAGGGTTTGAACAGTGTGTTGGCCAATCAGCATAGGGTTTGAACGGTGTGTTGGCCAATCGGCATAGGGTTTGAACGTGTGTTGGCCAATCTCCCATAGGGTTTGAACAGTGTGTTGGCCAATCCATGGCACATTCTATCAGAAAACTTTGCAACTTGCTTCAGCATCCTGTTATTCAACCTGATGCCTATCCATAAAGGTGGACATCCCACTTCCAAACCAGACACCCTATCTTTGTCGATGTATTCAACATAAGAATGGAATATACAAGGAAGCTTAGACACAGAAAGAGGGAATTTGGCCCATCACACCACTTACATATTTAGTGAACTTATAAACACATGTTGCACTTCATTAACATAATACATGAACTTCCTTGTAACTTTTAGTTAAAGCTGACTGGTTGCTTGTGAAAATCTTCTCGGTGAATTCCAAGTCATGCTGCATTTGCCAGATGAATTACATTGATATGATTCTCAATTAAACAATAGATCCATTCAATATTAACCAGTTTGAGGTGAATCCTGAGGGAGAAAAGTGTAAATTAGGCAGAAGTCTGGCAAATCTGATGAGGAAGTATTATACACTACGACTTGGGTATTCAACCACTTGGATGAGAAATATGTAGAATGGTTGTGGCCTTTACAAAACCCGATACTAATTTATTAAACCTGCTCGCTCTCTCTCTCTCTCATGCATAGATTCATCCCTTCTCATCTTCAATTATCCTACCCTTCTACATGCCCACGGTATACTGGATCCTGTGCTGAGACAGTTGTTCTGAAACAATGTGCCTTCTCTTCCTGGAAGGCAAATCCAACCAAAGGAAATCCCAGTGCTTTCCATAAAGTCCACAAGTGTGTGTCCACTCTCAGGAGAGCCAGATAAAAACATCTGTCCCATCTCAAAAATAAACTTTCAAACTTGTCTATCTCCTCTAAAGCCTGTTGGTGCCTTGATAAGTCTATCTCTGGTGTATGCTACCCTTTCATCCCTTTCCTCTCTTCAAATAGCATCACCACCGACTCTGCTCGTGAGAAAGCTGAATGCCTCAATTCTGGGTTTGCTTCCAAATCTCGTGTCCCCAACCCCTCACTCTCGGTACCACCCACCCTTCCCAACGCACCCAATTTTTCCTGGACTCTCCGTTTCTTGCACCTGAAAAGGTAGAGAAGTTTCTTTCAACCCTCGACTCTGGAACTGGATCGGACAGCATCAGCACACGTGTCCAAAAAACCTGCTCTGCTGCTCTTTCCCATCCTCTCTCTGCCCGTTTCACCTTGTCATTTGCGCAAGGGAAATCCACCAACATCACGGCATTACATAAGAAGGTGCAAAAGCTGATCCCCTTAACTACAGACCTATCAGCTTACTTCCAATCATCAGCAAGGTCATGGAATCCATCGTCACAATTGACATGAAATCCTTCCTTTTCTCCAACAACCTCATCTCAGATCATCAACTTGGATTCAGACCGGAGCACCCCACCTTGGACATGCTGCTTCAACTCACCCAACAATGCATAGAGGTCATAAATATCAGTCATGAGATGAGGCCATCTCTCTGGACATATATTGTGCTTTTGATGCAGTCTGGCATTCCACTTTGCTCTGCAAACTCTCTGCCAATGGCATCCAGGGTCAGCCCCACACATGGCTTACTGACTTCCTTTACTCTTGTAGCCAATGTGTGGCACTCAACAGAATCATTTCATCTCCTCCTCAAGGCAAGGCTGGAGTGCCCCAACGCAGTGTTCTGGGCCCAGTCCGTTTCCTGATCTCATCATTGATCTCTCTGACTCTGGAAAACCATCTATCTCTTTGTTGATATGTGTTTCAATCCTGACAAATCTTACACTCTCACTATCTCTCTCTCAAAGGATGATCTGGCAACCCCCCCCCCCCCACATCTACTTTCTTAACAATCCTCTTGAGGAAGTTCAGTCATTTAAACTCTTGGTTCTCACTATCAGCTATGATATTTCTCGGACAAACCACATATCAATGTTGGCCTACAAAGCCAGCCACCAACTGGGCATCGTCTGTCATATGAAGTTATTCCTCAGCACACCTGCACTTTTATTCACCTCCAAGACCTTTATCCACAGCTTGATGGATTACTGCTTTCCCTTTTGAGCTGTACCCTCTGCCTCACACCTTGCTCAGGTTGATGCCGTGGAAACAAAGGCCTTCAATGTTATTGGAATCTCTCGCGATGAAGCAGATTTGATGGGCCTATCACTTCACCATTACAGACAAGTCGGTGGTCTCTCTGTATTCCCACTGCCTCCTTTCTGGTCTTGCCCCTTCGGCTCTTTACGTGCTATACCCCTTCCCTCTCCCCCTGCCCCAGGTTTCTGCAGGGCTCACACAGTCCACCATCAACCCCCTTCTGGTGAAAGTACCAAAATCCAGAATCACTGCTCACCTCCACACTCATTCCTTCCTCTTTTATCCCACCTGTAGAACAAACTTCCACATTCTCTTCAATCTCATTCTTCATTCCAGTTCTTCAAGACAGTTGTTCAGCACAATCTCAGATCGTCCCCAATCCAAAACCATGATCTTCTCTACCCTCCTTAACCCGCCACCCCAATCCCTCCTTCCAAATTTCCAGTTTTTCCTCCTTGGAGTTTCTTTCTGAATCCATCTTGTCCATCTTATGCATCCTTTCCTGCCCCTCATTCTTCCCCACACCCATTGTTTGACCGAGTCTGCCTCTATATTGGCCTTTAACTCTGCTGTTGGTGTCCCCCCCACCCCCAATCTCTAAACGCTTCCTTTTGTCCTGTTGTGTCCTGATCTGTTCAATGTACTAATGTGCTCTTCCATGCTCCTCGACTGTGTTTACAAAAAAAAGAAAAATTGCATAATCTTACCAATGCTAACAGGGCTGTTAGTTCAAGTTTGAAAAGAGGACAATGAGTGTTTTGATTGTGTGTTTCCAACTTACTTGTCTACAGAGTTGCTTAGTGCTTTGAGTTCCAATTGTGAATGTTTTATTTAACAAGTTCAGGGCATTCAAGATAATATTTTTCAAATGCTCAGTGCAGTGGAACACTTTACATGCATATGCAGCATGAAGCTCTTCCAACTCTTAATCTCCATATGCTTTTATGCACTTGTGCTTGTTAAACAGCATATGTTTGAAGTGAGTAAGAAATGCTACGGGATGAAAGAGCAGGGAACAGGGAGGGAATAGAAGAGACAGAGACAGATACAGAAGGACAGTGAAAGAATACGAGGAAGGTTGGCAAAAGATGGCGATGGGCACCAGGCCCAAGAGCCAAACTGTCTTGGCTGGATGCCTTTCTCAGCGTGGAGCATTCCAATCACGAGCCACTGCGGCTTGTAATAGCCAATCAGCTTGTATTTCCGAGCTAAGGAATGACTTTTCTCACCGATCACACTTCTAAAAGGTTCCAGCGACGTGGAAACCATGCAAAAAGGGAAAATGCATCTAACGCAAGAGATTGAGCAGGAACAAAGTTTTGAAAACACCAAAATTGATCGACTGGATGGTCCAGGTGAGGTTAGAATTGTACAATAACCAAGACCAGGTTGTAAAACATGAAGAAAATGAGTTTTACCTTCAGGGTCAGAAGAAGCTGCCAAGGTGCAGATGAGGTGAGGTAGTCATTCGTACAGATGGTCAAAGTCGACTGTGCTAGCTGTGACAAAAGGATTGAAGATTCTGCAGCAATTGCTTTCACAGATGGAGCTGAAAGCACCAGAAAAGAAAAACATAAAGAGGGGGTGGAATGTAGAATGGGGGTGTGGTGGGGATGGGGGTGCGGGGGTGCGCTTAATCATGACAAAGATAACTTGTATGAATAATGAGTGCGGTATATGCACAGATAGAAATATTATCAGTTCTAACTTTCTACCACCAATCTGGTCTTGCCAGTTCAGAAAACATCTCTCGGACAGTTTGTGATAAATGCACGACTGTCCGCTGTGGAATCGCAAAAGTATCCTGGGTAGTTTGGCTGTGGAGCATTGGCAGCAGGTAGTAAGCTTATAATAGTTTGTAATGTAGGCCAGAAAGTGAGCAAAACAAATATAAAATTACAATGAAGCACCAAAAAAAAACAAAGTTTAAAAGTTGTAGAAAAAGTAAAGAAAACTTTTGGAGAGTGACAATCGTCCACATTTACCTCTCCTCATCTCAGCAAGGCCTGGACTTTAGAAAGTCAAAGTCCTATTACAGCATTCGGTTGTTTCTGAATGGTGGGCACTTGTTGTGGGAAATGGTAGCAATATAAACGTGCACCACAAAGAGCTTTCAAAACCCAAACCGTCAACATGGTTTTCTAAAAGTTTATAGATCATTAAATTTTCCTCGAGACAAAACATTTCTGATATTCCAAAGCTGAGTGTGCGTTTGTGGTGATCAGAAACCACAACAGAAACCATTGGCCCTGCCTGTAAGGCCCTCTGGCATGACAAGTCCTGTTCTGAAACGCCTTGCCCTTTTCCCCCCCCTTTAACTGGTGCATTCACGACGAGCTTCCCAAAGCCGTGCCAGTGCCCAAAATCTCATGCTGAGCAAAAAATACAAGATCAGCATTTTTTACCAAAGCACACAAAATACACAGTGAAGAACATTTGCAAGACCAGCATGTAGAAAGCAGCATTAACCTATTTATTTACTCTGCAATTTTTCTTCAGGCACGAAAAAAGCAACATTGGTCACCCGTTAAGTATTTAAGGTATACACTGTACAAGTGTACATATATAATTTGTTTTTTTTTTCTAACCAAACTCTTAACAGAGTGTTTGTGTTGCTGAAGCAGAGTTACACCGAGTGGTTTGCCATTGCCTTTCCGGCATTCTCCATCCTTTGAAATGCTGAGCATCAAGCAAGGAAGCAGCATGTCACATTTTAAAGTGTTTCGTACAACTCGACCAGGGTTTGAACCAGCGACCTCCTTTACTCAGGGTGGACGCTCGAACCATTACACGTGTGTGTGTGTGTGTGTGTGAGTGTTGTGTGTGTGGTGTGTGTGTGTGTGTTGTGTGTGTCTGTGTGTGTGTCTGTGTCCAGCAGGTTTCGGCCCACCTGGATGGATGCCCAACAGCTATCCCGGGGGCCCACGGCTAAGACTCCCAGAGATTAATGGTGCGCGCGGGAAAGAAATGCCGGCGCTTCACAGGCGGCGGTAGCCCACAGCGGACAAGTTTTACTCTCGAACCCACAACAGATACTTGGACACAAGCAAATGAAATGGATAATTTCATGACAGTAATCAAATATGTACAATGACAATAATTGGAATTATAATAATGAAAGAAATGTGAGGTAATCTAAATCTAATTTTGAGGCGCCTCTGCACTCAGACACACATAGCCAGGGTCATATAAAATAAAGAAAATAAAGAAATCCCTTTTTGTTCCTTCAGTTAGCCTCCACGCAAGCAACCGCGCACCAAAAAATGGCGCCGAGCAATTCGTGAGGCAATATTCGACGTCAGGGCTCCCGAACCGCGGCGTCACTTCTTCGTCGACCGCGCTTGCCGATCCCGCCCTCTCAGTACAAATACGAGAATCATGCAGCTATTTCGTCATGCCGAGAGGAGAGCGAAGCGAGATCCTCCTTCCCAGTCATGTTCCTCTCACGACTACAACTGCAACCTAACTCTTCTTCATGCGTCGAAGGAAAGCCAGCCGTAATGCCCTGCTCTTTCGACCGCCGATCCTGCCTCTCCGTTCTCTTGCCGAGACGCACTGTGGTTTCTCTGATCACCTCCCTCACACCAAACTCAACTTGAGCGTTTGCTCCTCGCTACGAGCTGCTTCCCTGTCCTCTGACTAACGTCACCTCTCTCGCTTCTTCTTCTTCCTCAAACTCACGTCATGCCCATCAATCATCAGCCTCTGGGGCATGACCTCACCCGTCATCACCCTTGGAAGCGGGGCTTCTTCCACATACTTGGTCACATTGTAAAAACGCAATTCTTCCATTGCTCATTTGTAATACAAAAACACAGGGAAAAGTCACAGGGGAGCGATTAGATACGGGGGAATTATCCTTAATCTCGATCTCATGAACACCGCACCAAACCGTGTGGTGACAAGCAACACTTATGCTCACAGTTTCCCTTCTTAGTTTACATCGAGATTTCTCCTACACCTCCACGGACCAAGCAACTCTATACGATGTATCTTTCCTATGAAATTCCTCCATCTACCCCACAAACATAACAATATCTATCTATCTAATCATCTATATTTATTATATATATATTTTTTTTTGGGTCGCCGAAATAGGTGACCCTTATTGTCAGTAATTCTGTCTGTTTGTTTGGATGTTTGTTCGTTTGTCATCAGCATAATTGGTAGTGAACGTGGGCGGATTTTGACCAAACTTGGGTGGTAGGTACATCTTATGACCAGTGGTTTGGAAATTGTGATGGTTGCTAGGGACGCTTTGGTTCCCTAACAACAACCGAAAAACATTCAAAATCGGTACGTTCACGCGAAATCAACTCCGAAAGCCATTATCCCACGTAGGGTTATGAAATTTGCACGAATGATCTACAGGTGATGCTCTATGAAATATATACCGGTTTTTGTGAATATGGAATACTTTACCCGCAGCGCCCCTACAATTAGGGTATGCGCGAAAATTGGCGAAAATTGAAGGCCCTAGCGACCAGTGAGTGCATCGATTCGAATGAAACTTTGCAGGTTCATGGTACTCAATGAGTACTACAACTTTGCCTCAGGACATATTGACCGATTTCGCTTAGGTCAGGGTCAAAGGTCAATAAGTGCAAAAATCGATAACATGCGAGAGCTGGAGGTGCCTCCGCGCCAAATGATACTCCTCTCGGGTTATGCGTCAGTTGTCATGAAAATTCACACTAATCATCTGGAATACATTGTGCACAAATGATCAAGCCGGATTTTCAAATTAGATCTTTGTTCACCCACAGCACCCCCTCAAACTTTGGG
>CM068956.1:147920190-147921840 GCA_035128595.1 Eptatretus atami | reverse complement strand
CTTAAATTATATATATATATATATATATATATATATATATATATATATATATACAGTCATGCGCCGCTTAACGACGTTCCGGGCAACGACGGATCGCATATACGACGGTCTGCCAGCTCTGAAAAAAAAAAAAAAAAATGAAAAAATATGCAGCTGAAAAATTCCTATCCCGAGATGTAGCCTCGTATAAAAATAGCACATACAATTATGTACACTGTACAGAACATAATACCTCATAATGATAATAAACAACGACAGTGTGGCCCTGTTATAATGCGATCGTTGAGGTCCATAAAATGTCATCGCGAAAAAAGCAGGTCGTGCTAAATCGGGATTCAAGGAAATCGGCTTTCAAACTGAACCAATGTTTCCACGTTTATCTTCTAGCAAGTAAATTACCTTTGAATTGAAAGAATTCCACGAATAAATCGTTGTTGTTCGTCAATTAAAACAAAATTATTTTTTAGTGAAGCTTTTTATGTTGTTAAAACAATCGCACTGTTCCGAAAATATATACCACAATTGACAGGTGCTCGTTTCTTCATTTGTAATTATAACATCGATGCAATGATTACGTATTTATAAAATCCAAACGCTAATTATTCACCTTTCTATAATCGATGCAAGAGGAGGTTGTAAGCTGCTGCTAACCACACTGATGGCCGTCATGAACAGCACAAAGGTAAATCGAACGTGTCTTCTGTCTCTGGATGTGTGTTACAATTGCCGACAGTATTCAGTACAGTAACATGCTGTACAGGTTGTATCCGAGGAGCAATAGGCTATACCATATAGCCGAGGTGTCTAGGTTTGTGCAAGTACGATGTTCGAAAACGAAAATGAAAAAAAAAAAATGATGTTCGCACAACTACGACGTCGCTTAACGACGCGTTTCTCAGAACGTAACCCCGTCGTTAAGTGGCGCATGACTATTATATTATATATATATATAATTAATATATATATATATATATATATATATATATATACAGTTAATCCCCCGCTATATCGCGTTCATTATCGCGCCCCCGCTTCATCGCGGTTTTTCCCTTGGAACCTAACTATTTTCTGCGGATTCCCCCGGTATCATCGCGTAATAATATATAAAATATAATTATTTAAGCAAATTATAATGCGTGGCGCTGACCAGTCACACAACGCACGAGACAAAGTTTCGCTTGTAACTTCGAATATTTTCTACGTTTTTTCTCCAAGCCCCACGATGCCGCCCAAACGCCCTGCACCTTCTAAGGCTTCTGGCAAGGAACCGAAGCGCCAGAGGAAGGTTATATTCACTCGATATAATCAAACCCAATCGTGTATACACCGCCCAGCGTTTATAATCACTCGATATAAATCAAACCGAATCGTGTTTATACACCGCCCAGCGTTTAATAATCACTCGATAAAAATAAAACCGAATCGTGTTTACACACCACCCAGCGTTTAATAATCACTCAATATAAATCAAACCGAATCGTGTTTATACACCACCCAGCGTTTAATAATCACTCAATATAAATAAAACCCAATCGTGTTAATACACCACCCAGCGTTTATTATGCACTCGATATAAATCAAACCCAATCGTGTTAATACACCACCCAGCTTTATTATGCACTCGATATTAATCAAACCCAATCGTTTTTA
>CM068956.1:147907690-147917690 GCA_035128595.1 Eptatretus atami | reverse complement strand
GGTCTTCAAGTTGTTCGGACCCGGGCTCCAGCGAGAGCGAGCTGACCCAATCACCGTGAGCCGCGATCCTTCCCGAGCTCCAGCGAATCCTCCACGCTTCCAACACGTGCTGGTGAGACGAGGCGCCGTCCTTCCCGTCGATGCGCCGCTTCCCCGAGGAACCACCTCCAATATGAGGTCGATGAGTCGCACCAAGCCGGGAACCAAACGGAGAACAAAGAGCTTACGAACCAAGAAGAAGAAGCCACCACTCGCAGCTCGAGCCAGCGACCAGCTCAACTCTCTTCCAAACAAAGCAGCTCGAAGCAAAAAGCTCTCCGAGCCAAGCAGGACCGGACGGCCTGCTGAACAACTACTCAGCAGAAGCATAAAGCTCCGAAAGCCTCAACCCTAACCCAACCAAACAGGACCCGACGGCCTGCTGAACGACCACTCCACCCGAACAAAGAAAGGATCTCCTCTTTATCCTTCTCCGCCCCCTCCCCCACGCCTGGCATGACTCATCCCCTCGTGCTCCATCCCCCGCTCAACCACGGGTGGGAGGGAGTTGTTGACGGTGGGAGGGAGTTGTTGACGGGTGGGAGGGAGTTGTGATTGTCATGAATCACGGACGGGAGGGCTCTTCTTCCTCTTCGCAGAAGAGGGGAGGGAACGTCTCCATTGTTTCGTGATCGCTCCCTAACTGTTGAATTGAATAACACAGCGCACTAATCGATTTCTAAACAATCTCTCTCACACACATACATACGTAAAAACACAGATATATACAAACATATTTACAAATATATACATGTATATACATATATATCTATATATACATATATAATCTTGTGATCTTGAAATAATGAATTATTGTGAACTTGAGAACATGAACAAATAAAACATCACCTGAGGTTAAGTCTGCTCTTCACTGTTCCATATATAATCGGTAAATCAGTGGAGTGGTATTTCGTACAAATTGCTCGTTGGCTGGCTGTGACTCGTCTTGAACACTGGTTAATCCCAACAACCTAACCACATATTCAGGGTGGGTGATTCATAATTAAGTCCCTATTTTAAATGTAGAAATACTGTACTCCGTTGTTATTTTAGGTATCTGGGGCATTAACGTTATTGTTTGAAAACTTGTTTCTTAAGCTTTCCACAAAAGCATCGGGGAAGACATAGCAGTTGAAGGTTTGTTTTTACAATTAGTGCCCCCAATATTTTTTTATTGTACCCCAGAGTTCCTTCGACCCCTAGGAGTACGAAACCACCATTTGGGAAATAATTAAAAAAAAAAAATTCTTCTTGCACTCCTGATTTCGGAGCTCTATCTCGGATCTGGCTGGGACTTTCGGAATTAATTTTTGCATCAATAATGTGAATAAAAAGTATGCAGTGTTGACATAATTTTTTGACCTTGGCATAATTTTAAGGTCATAAACCAATTAATGACATTTTAACATTTTTCAACAAAACTCGACTAAGGCTTGTCTGATTAGAACGAAAATGCCCTCTCAAGGTAGCCGAGAGCAAGGCTCATTTACAGTTGATTTACATCATACCCTTAGAGGTTAAAGGTCAAGGTCAAATGGCGGTCTTAAAAAAATAACGCAATTTTTTGTCATTGCTTAATTTTGCCAATGTGGAATCTCAAAGACCACTTGGCATTCCAAGATGTCCTTACATCATAATAGTACCGATCGTGTACATCCTTTTGGCTGCTGGTTGCATCATTGTTTATCGGCGTGGCTATACCGCTGATGCAGTGCCCCTATTACCAGTACACTGGTGCTCATTTCGCCAACCTCGGAAGGATGACAGGCTGAGTCAACCCCCTGGTGTTAACTCAGTGGCCAGCGGGGCTCGAACTCAGGACGCTAGGATCCCAAGCCACCACCCTAACCGCTAAGCCAACACCAGGCTTATCACAATTGTGGACCTGCACTGATGTTGTGCACCTGATATTTGTTTTGTGTCCTTGACCTATGCTTTTCAGATTGTGAGTCAATTAACAAAAAACACATTTTTGATCATAACTTGAATCTTGAATACTTTTCCTCAGATTTTCATGATGTTGAGTGTTCGGGATAGATTTTAGATGGGGGGACAGATTTTATTTATTTGCAGTCTATCCCAAAATGTTGAAGCAAAACGTGATGTGGGGGTCCTGAGAAAAAAATATGGCCATCATGGGATCACGGGCCAAGTGTAAGTCATGGGCGATCGTCAAGGGTTTACCCTTGGTATGGAGGTTTACCCCCCACCCCCCTGGTCTGAGAGGTTTACCCTTGGTGATTGCTTTGTGATCGCAGATATCGAGTTTCCATAAATATTATTTTTTCTTTGCTTTCAGATTGATCCATCATGGCTGAGAGAGTAACTGTTGCTCAAAGAGCATGAATTGCTCCACAGCATGAGGTTTCGTAGTCTGTAATTGCAGCTCAAAGATGGTGGCGATAAGAAATGGGAAGATACATCATTTTGGCCAAAAACGGTTAAAAACTGTCACCAACAGCTTAAAACAACTGGTTCAGTCAAGGACATAAGAAAATGAGGAAGACGTACCACAGCGAGATCACCAGAAAAAATTGAGCAGGTATGAGACATGTTCACAAGGAGCCCAAACATAGTACACCAAAACTGCTTGATTGGTGCGGAATGACATCAACCCAACTCCCTGTACCGCACATCCTGCGCGATAGAATGAACGGACAGAGATACTTAGAAAGCTTCAAAGTTTCTTCTTCCAAAAATTCAGCAATGGATGGGACAACACAGGAGAGAATACATTTTTTCCAAGATGGTGCACCTCCGCACTTCTCAATTGAAGTTCGTAATTGATTGGATACCACTTTGCACACAGATGGATCGGGTGACGACGACGATGGATCGGACCGATAGAGTTGCCATCCAGGAGTCCTGATTTAACCCCGTGTGCGAGAATGTGCTAATGAAATAGTGTACGCCAACAAAACCCACTAATTTGGACGAATTAGAAAGTTCTATCCACAATGTTTTTGCCTATTTGCCAGAGGAGTTTCTACGGCATTCAGTGGAAAATGTTGTCGAACAATTGAAAAATTGTGCTGAGAACGCACGAGCTTACGGTAATATTCACAAATTAAAATGTTAATAAATAGCTTTTCAGGCAAAAAATATTTTCGTGTTTTATTGATATTAACAACGCGGTATGTCTATATTTAAAATAGGGACTAAATTATGGATCACCATAACTGCAGTTATGAGAGCTGCAAAAGGTTTTAAAGTTGAAAGACATGCATCGACTATTCAAGTTCAAGTATCAGAAAATAAGATAATAATAAAGTGAATATGAATTTGTTCATGTTTTCTACTGTAAATGCTGAGCCCCCCCCGCCCCCCCCGCCTAGCTCGCCTTTACTTTCCCACTCCCTTTATTTTCTTTCCACCCCCACCCTCCCCCCTCAAGGTGGGCCACCATCTTATACTTGGCTCTCTTGCCTGAAAGCTCCCCAACATCACCCGATTGGCTTGCCAGTGCAGACTGTAGAAATGTTGCCTGAATGATTTGTTAAATCTTTGTCATGTGATGGTGAGGGTGGGTGTGATTGAGGAACTAGAGGCAATGACATCACCAATGTCCCGTGCACTGGGGAGATCATATACTTGTCTGTCCGAGAAGCCGTTCTGACTCAGCAGGCACTCCCTCTTGCTCAGAAAGAAAAGCTTCAGCAGCAAAACCTGGCAATGAACAGAACAAAACAATTCTTTAGAAAGGAATGAAACAAAAGTGTACGAAACGAGGATAGGATTTACACAGATCAGTTAAAAAGAAACCTACATCATTATTAAGCAAAAATAAAAAAAAGAATAATGAAAATAAATAATAAATAAATAAAAGCGGTTGAGTAAAGTGGAATCCGAAATTATTTTAAATGAAACGACTGAGCCATTGGCTGAAGGCGACAGTGGTGTACCGAATATGATTGGATAACAAGATGGTTAAACTAACATTCTCACTCAAATGTAACTTACAAACAAATTCTAAACACTGAAATGGCTGGAGAAACAATGGCAACGGAAACCATTTGAAATAACGCAAATACATCACCTTTCAATGAATTCAAATGGGAAAAGGATGCAACCGTTCGAGTAAAAGATAGAATAATGACGAATGAAGGAAATAATAGACAACTATTATGGAGGATGAGGCTTATAGATTGAAGCAGCACTGAGAAGTGATGGCAATTACCTTTCCTGTTGCTTATTTGTCACTCCAATGATGATGATGATGATGATGATGATGATGATGATGATGATGATGATGATGATGATGATGATGATGATGATGAGGTGTGCAAGGTGGGAGTTAGTTGAACCTGGCTCAGCAGGATCTTCACTGTTCTCCACCAACCTGGGAGGTTCTGGGCCAGAGCTGGAGAGGCCTCTGTGAGGGGGGCCTGATGGATTCCGTTTGTTGGCGGCGATCAGCGATAAGGAATTAACCAGCATTGTATTGTGGAAGAAGGGGGCAGCTGGAGAGTTGGGCTGCTGTGGGTTGGCAGAACGGGCAGCGTATTAATGTCTACGCCCAGACAGCGGCAGAATCTGTCTGCCTGGCACAGAGACAAGGCGAGCTTAAATTAAATTGGCACAGCTGCCTCCTTGACTTGGCGAGTGTGCTGTAAAGACTTGCCAGAAAGCAGCCTCTTTCCCATCCCTCTATACCTCCCTCCCTCCCTTCATGTACACCCCCCTGCAATTGCAGTTTCACCATTCCACCTTCATTCCCTCCCCCCCCCCTCCCCCCAGTCCTTTTACTGTGCCACTCACTCCCTTCTCTGACTTCGTTGCCATTCGGCTCTTATTTATTTCTTTACACCTCTCCCTGACTGATGTATATTCTACCCCACAAATACACCCACTCATCACCTAAAACGCCCCTTGACCCCAAATCCTACGTCTCCCAGTCATCGTCGTTTGCCTCGCCAACACCCTCCCTTTCCGCCATCGGTTGCCTGGATTCGAGTTGGCTAGGTGCCACCTTCCACCAGCCGGGAAGGAAAGCACGAAACGGTGAGACAGAGACAGAGCCAGGGCTTGTGATAAAGAAAAATGGCGAACAGAAGCCGGAGAATCTCATGGAAAGCAAGTTTCATGCACCTGTTCAGTGAAAACAGATGAGCAAAATTCACCTGGTCTCTCTTTCATCATTTTACTCTGTTCATATTTTATATACAGGTGGTCGTTCATTTTTCATCCTTGTCCGTGCCTTCTTTTTATTAGTATTATTATTATTATTATTATTATTATTTATTTCTCATCATCTCTTCGGTCAAATCAATAGCAATTAATATTTCCAGCATTATTGAAAATTGCTTTCTGTTATTGAGCAAATTGCGTGTTGGTCCTGGATTCAGATGGTATTTGCAGATTATATATTTGTTATATATTTATTTATGTCCATGACACAACACATCTGTACATATATATATATATATATATATATATATATATATATATATGTAATCTCTCTCTAATGCTCTTTGCACTAACACTACTCACATTCTTTCCGTCTGTAGAGAAACCTCTTGACTGCTGATTCATTCTAGTCGAGGCTCCTCCCGTATGATTCATTCTTCCAGATGATTCATTCATCCATACGAGTGATTCATTCACTCAAAGGCACTAATGAGACCATTCCTTTTCTTTCTTTGACTTTCATTATTGTCCTTCTCTTCTGATCATCAAAAGTCAAAAGTCAAAAGCCTCCATTTATAAGGTGAAAACATGACAAAAAAAGTTCAAACGAGTCAGGTAATCACAGTCCTGAGCACAAGAAGGCATGACAGCAACAAGAGGGTTACACAACATGGGCTGATATTTTAAATTACCGAAAACACAAAACAACGTCAATGATACGAGAGTGAATCAAGGAATAATTTAAACAACGAAATTTAAAGGAAAGAGAGCTATCCAAAGACTATTCATTCAGAGGTTGGAACTTGGACGAGGACGTCAACAGGGAATGGACACATCAACACAATACATGGGATTCCAACATCATGACCCATGTGCTCAGATGCAAACGTCAAACAGGCCGATTCAAGGACACACATAAAACACATTGCGGTGGAATTGAACATCTCACGACGTACTGTCATTCCGATGCTTCAAGAAACAGGTTGTTGCATCTGCACGTCGTACTTTCATCAAGGGTGATAAAAAGCTGGCTGCCCCATCTGCTAGAACCTGTTTGTGTAAAACAAGGATCGCATTGGTGCATTATAGCCTGCCATTGGCTGAACGGTCAAGGTGGCTGGCTTAAGAACTTTGGGTCTTGAGTTTGAAACCCCTGTCATTCCGTTTGAAATGACACCAGGTGGGTTGACTCAGCCTGTCATCATTCTGAGGTTGGCAAAATGAGTATACCAGCTTATTGGAAACAGGGAGCACTGCATCAGCAATGATACGACCAGCAGCCACAGGCTGCATACGAAATGATGAATGGTGTGGTATGAAAGGAGTTGGCCATTTTGCGCTGCTACCCTGGCCAATCGAAATTCCTGTCCTTGCCTGGAAGGGGAAATTGGGGCAAAAGCAATAACCTGTTGGTGGGGGGCAGTGTTATAGCCACTGCACTGTAATGATCGACACAAGCGGCATGGACCGCACACAAATGACAGAAGAGACAAATTATAAGAAAGCAGCACACCTGTGCCTGCACCGGTGTTTTTGGACTTCATTAACAAAAGAAAAATGGTTGAAAAGATCCAGGAGAAAAAAAAACAAAAACAGGCCAGAAACAGAAAGACTTCTCAGCAAAGACAACAATTCCGAAGGACAGAAACAGAGAGACATGTATATAGACAAGAGATTATATATTACATGAATATGAAATATGTTTAGGCCAACATCGAAGAAAATTGTGATTATTCAATGAATATTGTATGATTCAATTATGATTATATGAAAAGTTTAGAAACAAATTCAATGAACGTTATTGGGAGTTTTAATCTGTTCGATTCAATGAGAACAATGCTGTTCCACATCCAGGATAAGCAGCTGGATTACAAGCTAGCCAGGCCTTTTCTTCCAGAAATAAAGTGATGTAATTATTTTATGATGTAACAGAAAGTGAGTATGAGCTCAGGACTTTGTGGGTGGAGTGGAACAACCCCTGTGGAAATAAGTCACGTGATCAATCATATCTCTGAAATGCAATTGGTTTGCAGGTATACCTACTTGTATTCACTTAGCCACTGGTTTGCTTGGCACTGAATTTTTAGTGCACAATAAAATCTTCCTTTAGGACCACTCAATATTTTAAATTTGGGACAAATCGAAAATCTTGTGATGAGGTGGAAGATGTGCATTTCAAAACACATAATTACATTTGAATTGGCTTGAATATGTATGGGAAGACCCAGGATAGCTCAGATGGTAGTGTACTCCCTTGGATGGGACAACCGAGAATAGCTCAGCTGGTAGTGTACTCCCTTGGATGGGAAAACCGAGCATAGTTCAGCTGGTAGTGTACTCCTTTGGATGGGAAAACTAAGCATAGCTCAGCTGGTAGTGTACTCCTTTGGATGGGGAAACCGTGGATATCTCAGCTGGTGGTGTACTCCTTTGGATGGGGAAACCGTGGATATCTCAGCTGGTGGTGTACTCCCTTGGATGGGAAAACCGTGGATATCTCAGCTAGTGGTGTACTCCCTTGGATGGGAAAACCGTGGATATCTCAGCTGGTGGTGTACTCCCTTGGATGGGAAAACTGTGGATATCTCAGCTGGTGGCTCCCTTGGATGGGAAAACTGTGGATATCTCAGCTGGTGGTGTACTCCCTTGGATGGGAAAAATGAGCATAGCTCAGCTGGTGGTGTATTCCCTTGGATGGGAAAAATGTGGATAGCTCAGCTGGTGGTGTACTCCCAAGGATGGGAAAACTGAGGATAGCTCAAATGCTAGTGTACTCCTTTGGATGAGAAGACCCAGGATAGCTCAAATGGTCATGTGCTCCCTTCATTGGGAAGACCCAGGATGGCACAGCTGGTAGTGTACTCCCTTGAATGGGAAAACCGTGGATAGATCAGCTGGTGGTGTATTCCCTTGGATGGGAAAACCAAGGATAGCTCACAGTTGGTAGTGCACTCCCTTGGATGGAAAAACTGAGCATAGCTCAGCTGGTAGTGTACTCCCGAGGATGGAAAAACCGAGGATAGCTCAGCTGGTGGTGTATTCCCTTGGATGGGAAAAAAATGTGGATAGCTCAGCTGGTAGTGTACTCCCGAGGAAGGGAAAACAGAGGATAGCTCAAATGGTGGTGTACTCCTTTGGATGAGAAGACCCAGGATAGCTCAACTGGTCATATGCTCCCTTCATTGGGAAGACCCAGAATGGCTCAGCTGGTAGTGTACTCCCTTGGATGGGAAAACCAAGGATAGCTCAGCTGGTGGTGTACTCCCTTGGATGGGAAAAAGTGGATATATCAGCTTGGTGGTGTACTCCCTTGAATGGGAAAACCGTGGATAGGTCAGCTGGTAGTGTACTCCCTTGGATGGGAAAACTGAGGATAGCTCAGCTGGTGTTTTTTTTTTTTTTTGTATACCTTGTCGAGGCTCATCTGAGAGCTAACACACAACGCACATCATGGGGGACATGAGACAAGAGAGGAGGGACTGGGAAGGACAAAACAGTGGGGAACAGAGACATTAGGAGATCTGTGGAAGTAGAGGGATGGGACGGGGAACATGGGGAATAGAAGATGGACATTACAGGGACTTTCAGGAAGGAAAGCAGGGAACTTGAATGAGGTGGGGTTGGGTGGATTATCGGGGGTAGAAAAGATCGAGGATTTGGATGGGGGATGATAAGAGGTGGTGGTGAACAGCTATTTTGAAGGCCTGGAGGAAGAATGGGAATGAATAGAGTGAGGGAGTTTTATTCCAAAGGCGGGAAAAAAGAGGAATGAAAGAGTGAAGGTGAGCAGTGATTCATGATTTTGGTAGTTTTACCAGAAGGGGGTTGTTGGCGGACCTTGAGTGCCCTGCGGAAATGTGGTGGGGACAAATCGCAGAGAGAGCTGGGAGGCGAGGCTGGAGAGGAGACGGTAGAAGACAGAAAGACCACCGACCAACCTGCGGTGAATGAGTGAGAGGCCCAAAGACTCAGCCTCATTGCGGGAGATGCAATGACCCGAAATGCCTTGGTTTCTACAGCGTGAAGCCGAGAAAGGTGGGAGGCAGGAGCACCAGCCCAGAGGGGAGAGCAGTACTCCATCAGGCTGCGGAAAAAAGCTTTGTAAGTGGTCAGGAGCTCAGGTGGGCTGAGGAAGGACTTTGCACGACAGAGGATTCCCAGTCGGCGACTGGCTTTGGAGGCGAGGTTTGAAATGTGGCTTTCCCAGGAAAGGTCATGGCAGATAGTGAGACCCAGAAGCTTGAAAGAAAGGACTTCTTCCAGAGGATTGTTGGAAAGTGGATGGGGGGTTTTCTAAACGGTCCTTTCGAAGAGACATAGTGAGAGTGTGAGATTTGTCCGGATTGAAAGACATGTTCCACGTGTTGGACCAGTTTTGTGATTTTATCCAGATCTGCAGTGAGCGAAGAAGCTGCTGCTTGCCGGTCTGAGGGATGACCGATGGACGGCAGAGGGTGGAGTCATCAGCAAACAGATATAGAGGATTTTCCAGAGAGCCGGAGAGATCATTGATGAAAACCAGAAAAAGAACAGGGACCAGAACGCTACCTTGAGGAACTCCAGCCTGGACAGGAAGAGGGGATGAAAGAACTCCATTTAGGGCCACACGGTGACTGTGAACGGAGAGGAAGTCTGCGAGCCATGAGTGGAGATGGCCTTGGATACATAGGAAGAGAGTTTGGTGAGCAGGGCAGGGTGCAGACTGTGTCAAAGCAACGTGATATGTCCAGGGATCGGCTCGGATTTCCTGTCTGGAATTGAGGACTTCCATCCATTGTTGGGAGAGCAGAAGCAGCATTTCTAGGGTAGAGTGACCTGGTCTGAAGCCAAATTG
>CM068956.1:147868267-147887985 GCA_035128595.1 Eptatretus atami | reverse complement strand
TGTCATCTTCCATCTGCTTAGAAGTCAACCAACATCACCAGATGACATAAACAAGGTGAAAAAAAACAATCCTCCTAATTACAGACCGATCAACTTATTTCCAATTATCAGCAAGGTCAATGGATCCAACATCACCAGTGACATAAAATCTTTCTTTTTCTCATAGAATGGTTGACATGAAACAGCCTCATTTCAAATCATCAATTCGGATTCAGACCTGGTTACTCCACTTTGGATGTGCTGCTTCGACTCACCCAACAATGGATGGAGGCCCTCAATGTCAGACACAAGATCAAGGACATCTCGCTGGGCATATCTCGAGCTCTTGATGCAGTCAGGCATCCCGCCTTACTCTCCAAACTCTCTGCCTATGACATCCAAGGCCAACTCAACACATGGCTTGCTGACTTCCTTTTCTCCCGTAGCCAATGTGTGGCACTCAACGGAATCCTTTCATCTCCTCTTCCTGTCAAGGCTGGTGTGCCCAAAGGTGGTGGTTTGTGCCCAGTCCTATTCCTGATCTTCATCAACGATCTCTCCGACTCCCTGGGAAATCCTCTTTATCTATTTGCTGACAACTCCAACCAATGATGTGACATCCCTCATCCTTCAGATGGACAGTAAGCAGCCCCTTCCCTCTCTTCAGACATTGATAAAATCACAAGATGGTAAAACACTTGGAATGTGTCCTTCGATCGCGACAAATCTCTCACTCTCACCGTCTCTCTCTGAATGACTGTCTGGCAAACCCTCTTATCAACTTTCTTAACAACCCCCTGGAAGACGTTCAGTCACTTAAAACTCCTGGCTCTCAATATCAGCAATGATCTTTCTTGTGCAAACCACACTTCTACGTTCACCTCCAATGCCGGTCACCGACTGGGCATCCTCCGTCATACAAAGTTCTTCCTTGGCACAGCTGAACTCTTATCCACCTTCAAGGCCTTTATACATACCTTTTTGGAGTACTGCTCTCCCCACTGGGCTGGCTCCCATGTCCCACACCTTGCTCAGCTGGACGTCGTGAAAACCAAGACTAACAAGATTATAGGAATCTCCCACAATCAAGCTGAGTCGATGAGCGTATCACTTTTCCACCGCAGACAGGTTAGTAGTCTCTGTCGTTTACTGCCTCCTTTTTGGTCTAGCACCCTTTGCTCTTTCCATGCTTTGTCCCACAAAAGTTTCTGCAGGAAGCATGAAGTTCGTCATCACCCTCCTTCTGGTGAAACTCCCAAAATCCAGAATCACTGCTCACCTCCAAGCAATCATTCCTCTTTCTTCCTGAATGTGGAACCACCTTCCGCATTCTCTTCAACCTCATTCTTCCCTCCAGGTCTTCAAGACAGCTGTTCACCACCATCACAAGTCATCCCCCATCCAAAACCATGATCCTTTCTACCCCCGTTAACACCCGCCCCTCCTCCCAACACCCATCTCTTTCCAAATTTCCACGTTTTCCTTCCTGAGAGTTTGCTTCTATATCCATCTTGTCACCCCCTGCATTCTCCACTCCCCCTCATTCTTACCTGTATTCCTTGTTTGTCCAAGTCTCTCTCTATTTTGTCCCTCAACCCTGCTGTTGGTGTTTCTCCCTCTCTTTCCAGAGTTCATTTTGTTCTATTATGACGTCTTGATTCATTCTACGTCCTAGCTCTTCCATGAACCCTTTTTGGGGGATACAAAGTCCACGAGCGCTTGAGTTTGCATTTAAAATAAATAAACAATTTAACCCTCTGTGCCAATACAATGACTAATCTTCATCTGCCACTGTACTAGGAAACGATATGGCCACAAAACCCAGGAGAATGAGACTGTGAGCTTACATCACACATCTGTGATTCAAATACAAAAAGATTAACAACTCATATGAATCAAACTTCTGATTCATCACAGAGCTTGAGTAACTTTACCTGGAAATGTTGAGAGTTCCCTCATCTCTTAAGCTGCTGCGGCATATGCTGGTGTAAACATCCATCTTTCGATAATCATTCAAAAACTGCAACAAAATGGAACAATTCACGTTTGCCTCACTAAGTCTATTGTTCTTACGACGCACTACGATTGTCGTTGACGTCATCACACAATTTATCACTCCAATATAATCTCTTATACAAAATGCATTCGTTTCAAGGTGACAACATTTCCAACAGGAAGGTGCAGAGGTTGTGCAGGTATGTCATGAGGTTTTTGATTTTTCTCCTTCATGCACAAATTTTGATTTAGCACTGGTTAGGGATGCACTCCTTGGTTTGATTGATAAAGTTTTAAATTGTTTTAACAAGTTTTTATGTGTCAGGTTTCATCGGTCATTCTTTTATACGAAAACAGTCGGACTGCGTGTCCTGGGGCTCACCTGGATCAGGAGCAACAGTCACTCAAACCCTCTTAGGGTCTGATTTTTTTTCATGCCGAAGGTGGATGGAGGTTATGTTTCCATCCTTGTCTGTCTGTCTGTTTGTTTGTGAACAAAATATCTCAAAAAGATGTGGAAGGATTCGGACTAAATTTGGTGGAGAGCTTGGGTTTGTGACAAGAACGAAATTGTTAGACTTTGGTGAAGATCCGAATCCGAATCTTGATCTGAGAATTTTAAAGTGATTTTTCACCATTGAGAGATTGGGCAAAAACGAAGATGTTATCGCCTCCATGTGGTTAAGTATAAGTTTTTTTGATAAGCTGATTCACAGTTTTTACCCAGACAGCCTGATTGTAGATAAGAGTAGTCGTGATGATTGTGTCACTGTACATTTGGTTGTGTTAGTTGGAGTTGGACAGAATGGCTTTAGCACGAGTGTGTATCATAAAATTGACAATTTTAGATTTCCAGTAGTCTTGTATACCTTTACCGTACATATATGTATATATATATATATATATATATATATATATATATATTATATATGTACACAAACTTTTTTTTTTTTTCAAAGAAGATGAAGGCGCTTCCAACCAAAAGTAAAAAAAAACGAGATTGACTCCGTTAATTTGAGCAAAAAAGTGGAGAGCAGACCAGTCTCAGGCAACGTTTGCCGGATTCGCAGCCAGCCTCATCAGCACAATAGACATTTTGCTCAAATTAACGGAGTCAATCTCGTTTTTTTTTCAACTTTTGGTTGGAAGCGCCTTCTTCTTCTTTAAAAATGTGTAATCCTAACCACCCAAATCTTACACAAAATATATGTTTTGTGTGTGTGTTGTGTGTGTGTGTGTGTGTGTGTGTACATATATAGTATATATATATATATATATATTATATAATATACATGTATACATAATATATACATGTTATATATATATATATGTGTACATATGTTAATTGTATATTTATACATTATAAATATACATGTCTTCTTCTTCTTCTTCTTTCAGCTGCTCCCGTTAGGGGTCGCCACAGCGATCATCCGTATGATCCGCATTGTGATTTGGCTTAGTTTTTACGCCGGATGCCCTTCCTGACGCAACCCTGGTCGCCTCTTACGACACAGGGATATATTATAAATATACATGTATATATTCATATATATTATGTGTATATATATATATATATATATATAAATAATTATCACTAAAACATTCTACATGAGTCGTCGCAGCAATGGTGAAAATTTTGTCTCAATCCAACAAGCGGTTGCGGAGAAAACATGAAAGTTCTGAACGGACAAACAGACAGACAGACAAACAAACAAGAAGAAGACGTCATGCAGAGCACAATACTTGCAAAATCCATAAAACAAATTTGACCTCAAAAATAATTGGTGGTTGAATTCAATGACCTGAAATGCAAATCCTCTGCAAATTTCAAGTCAATTGGATGAAAATTGAGGATTTTAGAAATACCACCTGAGTTGTTGACCTTTTGACCTCAAAAACAATAGACTTCTTCCTTATGACAAACTCTACCATGTGGTGAAGTTTCGTGAAGATCGGTTTAAAACTGTGACCCGTAGGCGACAGACAGACAGACAGACAGACAGACAGACAGACAGAATAACAAAATCGACCAACCAGTATACTTGAAAAATCTTCGATTTTGCAAGTAACAAAAAAATGACCCAAATGCAAAACCCTCTCCGAATCCTTCGGCGAGGGTAACTAATGCTCAAAACATCGAATGGCAGAGTGATTCCTTCCGACTGCCATCTTCAACATCTTACGATCAAGGAGGCCACACGTGAATCAGGAGAAAAGATATTAGGGTTGCAATAACAACATGGGCATCACAAGTATTGCATGCATGTGTTCGTGTTGCATGTTATTGTGCGTTTTCAGCTTTTATATAAACTGTACTCTTAATGATGAAAAAAAACCTCTTCCTTTCTATCTGAGCTGATTTGTACTGCTCTGGAGTTTGTTTTCTTGCAGCGGAGCTGATAGTGCAATGAGCAGCAGCTCATGGTTGGCGTCTCGATATAATACGACTATCGGCCAAAGCCGCTTTCACTCCCCAAAAAAACCACGATGTGCAGTAAGTCGTCAAAAGTGAATGCTCTTCACACAAGATGGATAATTATCATCAGCACACTCTGGGAATCCACCTGAAGCCCATCTCCATCATCAGAACCAGGAGAAAATGCAAATTCACACAAATCGCATCGATCGAGTCTGGTGCGAAGTCGAATGTCGCGTTTGGACATTTTGGGTTGATTTTCGGTCACTGTGTAGCAAGTGTGGACCTTGTGCTAAAATTCTCAGTTTTGTGATTCGAGCGAGTCGTACAGCATCGCCGTCAGTGACGAGCAGGAAACTGGGTTGCAGATTGGCAACAACTGCAGGATTTGCAGCGTGAAGTGCCGGTGCTCATAAAACTACCGGAGATACAAAACAAGTTAAAATGCGACAACAACATTCACCTTCGGACGACCAATGGCTTCCAGTAGAAATATCCCAAATCAGGTTGAAACTTCAATGGTGTTTGTCATCACCGTCGCACAAAAAGATAACACGGGAAAGAGGAGATGGAAGAGGAAAGGGAGAGAGGGGTGGCGGCAAGGCATGAGGAAGGACGAAGCAAATGAGGCACAAAAATATTATAAAAGACAACCAAGATGGTGGACAGAACAAGTTAAAAATGGCAGGGAATAGCAACACACAACAGTGCATGTGCAACACAAACAAAACGAGGAAGTAGCAACGGCGATCAACGTGTTTCCAGGGGAAGAGAAACGGCCCAAATGGAAATTGGTCGATACATTCCTGTCGAGCAATCCTCTACTTACATACCTACACCTGCTTGGAGGTGGACACCACCTGTGCAGCAAAGAGTAGAGAGACCTTTCATAACGTGCCGGACTGCGCGCAGCAGTCACGATCGCTGGAGGGCGCTGTGAAAATCCACTTCACGAGGGGGACATCTTTGTGCGTTTTCCTTTCACTCCACTTGTACCAACAATACGCACACTTCCACCCGTGAGTGTGAAGCGTTCCAAGGATGCGAAGCCTTAACTTGTATACACAGACATGCATTAGGTGAACATCATTGTATAGTTTATCAGAAAAGTTACAGACACTAACTAACTATCAGAAATGCTTTACTCGTGTGACTTGCTAATCAATGCACAACTCTTGCTTTTTATGCTGATGCTAATAAGAATGATTCTGTTTATAAAGCGCCTTTTGCCGATGGATACAAGACGCTGAAAGAAAGAGAAAGCGAGGCAAATCGAGAAAGGCAGGGAGGAATGGTGAAAGAGCAAATGGAAGTGCTGCCTGTAAGGTGACCCCACGGTGTCCTTTGCGAAGAGTAGGCGAGCCATTGCCGGCACCATGGCTAAGTTCCAAATTCATGCCGGAACCTGAGTCGAACAACAGGCCTGACCAACCGGTTCGTGAAAGACTTTGGCCAACCTTCACCCAGCCAACCCCACAAGAACAAAGGAATAATTACGGCTGTTAAAGAAGGGGAACAACAAAATAGCTTTGAGACAACCGCTACTCTGCGGACGATGGTCCTGGTTTGCGAGCGCAGAGAAATCTCTTCACTCACACAGACTCGTGAGTCCACCATTTTTATTCTTCTCCGAATCAACTTGTGTGATTACATCTCCGTGATAACATCATCCGGACCCTTGTGTGCAACCGGAAAATCCGCACGTCCAATGGAATCCCGGCAGCTTGCAGCCGAAGCCGCATGGCCAGTGTCAGGGTTCGGAAGGGAGAGAGCAGATCTGCAACGATATATATATATATATATTGTTGCAGATCTGCTATAGGTGGTAAAATGGGGAATAGGTTAGAATAGTTATTTCATAGCACGTGTTACAGTAAGTGTGGTGTAATTCTCGTAAGTAATAAAATGTGTCGATCACATATTTAGAAAGATCTACTCCCATTTTCCTACTCTCTCCCCGCTCAAGTGTCTGTATTTTCACCCAACCTTTTCCCTCTCCCCACATTCTTGAACCTTTCCCGTTGTTTATCAGTCTCCACATTAAAAGTCTCCAGCATAATAGCTCACGGGTGTGGCCATGCACGATGGTAGTCTCTGTGTAGAATTTCCCCGACACCACAGCCAATGGGTGTGACCCATGGGTGATCGCAGCGTCAGTGCAAGGACACGAGATGGGCCAAAAACATGCCCCGTTTGGTGCCACTGTCCAATGGGCCGGCTCCATGAGTGCTGGAATGTGATGTATAGTGGGATGTATAAAAGCATGGACGGTGAGCACGCTGGGTGCAGTCCAGTGGTGTGTTCAGTCCTTCACCACTTGCGTGTTCGTGCTGTGGATTCCTGCTGGTGGCCTCTGCTGGCTGGTTCAAGACGTCCTGGAGAGAAGGAGAGCATGGTGCAGCAGGAACAAACCCGCACACAACCGCTATGTGCACGGACGGGACCCCATAGACTGACCGGCCTGAGGCACGAACGGAGAGCGATTGTGGGGAGCTGAACCACGTGATTTTATACGTCTCCGCTGATGAAGTCGCCGGAGGCATTATGTTTTCGGGTTGTCCGTCCGGCCTTACAGCTGTGCATACGTCCGTCCGTGCTAATTTTCTCTATTTTCTCTGCAATCCGATTGACATGGAATTTTCACCATAGGTGCGACTACTCATGTGAAATGTTGTAATGAAAGGTCATGTGGTGTGGCAGCCATGTTGGTAAAAAAAAGAAAAGCTTTGGACCTCTGAATCTCTGAAACCGCTCCACGGAAAAACTTGAAACTTGGCACATGTCAAGTACTCCTCATGGGAAACAAGTGTGATTTTTGATGAGGTCATAGGTGGCTTAATTATGACATCATGATTGCATACGTCGAATGCTTTAACCAATCAGTATGAAAAATTGTCAGGGTCATCTTGTGCTAAGTTGTATTGGGGGAGAGGCGGGTGGGGGGAATTGATGATGTCATCGGTCATGTGGTTTGGCAGCCTTTTTTTTGTTTTTTAACATAAAAACCTTCAAAAATCTTCTTCACCAAAATGGCTGAACAGATCGAGGCAAAACTTTACAGCGATGATCGCCTATCAATGAGGAAGAAAAAGTTCTCCACCTATGATGTCAGAGGTCACATGGTTTGGCAGCTATGATTATTTTTGAAGAATAAACCATTAAAAATTTACTTCTCCGAAAACAGCTTGACAAATCGAGGGGAAATTTAACCCAAATGAAATACCAGGAAGTTCACGAATAATTAATGTCACATGGTCTACATTCTAGAAGCTATATTGGTTTGAACGAAAATCTTTTTAAAAAATCATTTCTCTGGAACCGCTTCATCAATCGATGTGAAACATCAGAGTTGTGATCTAGTAGTCATGGGGAATACATGCTTTGAATTTCAACCTGAAATATATTATTTAATATTTTGAATCTGTGTTCAGGAATTTCAATCAAACATGATAGAAGTATGTAGAATGATGTCATAATGTGAGAGGAGGCATATCTGTCGACATGGTGACTTCGAAAGGGCCCTTCTAGTCTTCTTTGGTTTCGTCTCGTCTTCTCCCTTCTCGGTCTGGTGTTTCTTGAGTCAATGGTTCAGGTGTATTCGTTAAGCCGTCGTGGTTCCAGGGTTTGTTGGTTTAATTTACTCATTGTTACCTCCGTCACCGAAGGTGGAAGGGGATTATGTTTTCACCCCTGTCTGTCTGTTTGTTTGTTTCTTTGTGTGCAGGATATCTCGCAAAGTTGTGGATGGATTCGGAAGAAATTTAGTGGAGAGGTTGGGGGGTGTGCGACAAGGATGAACAAATGAGATTTTAGTGAAGATCCGGATCCGAGAATTTTTAAGCGATTCTTCACCATTGAGAGAAGATCTGGCCAAAAAAAAGATATGGAGCATAATATTTCAAAAAGTTATGGCCAGATTTGGACAAAACTTCGTGGGCACGGGTGTGTGACAAGGTCGAATTGATTCGATTTTGGTGAAGATCCAAAACTGGATCGGATAATTTTTGAAGTGATTCTTCACCATTGAGAGATGGGGCTAAAAACGATATACAGTATGAAATTTCAAAAATTTATTGGGCCTGATATGTTTTACTGGAATTCTACTGGATCAGGCATTGCGTGGCAGAGGGATGCACTCTACTGAGTACCCTTCTAGTTACTGTCTGTAATTGCCGCTGCATGAATGTGCTCTTTTTATTTCCCCTTTTTCTCCCCATAATAAATCCCTGTTTTGATAACTTGTGTGGTTATCGGGAGCGGGAACCATAGCACTTCGAGGATTGAATCATTAACCCTTTGGACAGGCAGATTGGTTCCCTAGTTCCCTTAGGCGCCTCCAGTGCAGATCACCCACCGACAGGCCTCACTCAGTCCTCTTATCGGCTTTATGCTGCAGTCGTTGCATTCGGAGACGCCGATTCACGCCAAATTAACGCGGCAGACGTGGAGATCTTTTGGTCCCACACCCACCGGGTGGCGTGTCCGTCATTGACTGCAAAAACCACGTGACTGCAACAATATCTTGACCCGAAAGGCCGATCAGTTATATTGCAGCAAACTTCGTGGAATATTTCAATTTGATAACTAACCCCTGATCTTGCTTCACTCTGTGGTCAATGCAGAATGTTACACACCAACAAACAACACCAGTTGATAATGAACACCCCTTATGCAGAGTGGACCCAGGGAATGGTGGCTAAATGACCAGGATGCCCCCAACAGAGACAAGCTGCAATAAACATTTCCCTTTCATCGTTTAAAACTTTATAAACAACTTATTGTAATCCATTGTATTGATAATATATTTTATAGAATTTTTGATTGAAACAATTCGTGCAAGACTTGGCTTTTTAACCCACCGTGCTAGTTTCCTGGACCATAAAATATCCCAGCGAAAGTGGATTAAGCATCATAAGGTGAACCTGCAAACACATCTAGTAATTGTTTCCATGAGTAGAAAAACCATCCCACCTATGCTCGATAATTCCTATTGTGGGACAATGTTGTCTGGCCTGTGTCGATGCCAACGGTGGGCACACAACGTGTAAAGCAGTCATCTAACCCTCAGCAATCAGCCTGTTATTACAGACAAGTGATGGTATTCTTGTACTGCTCAAGATAGATAGATTTCCGATTTACTCAAACAGTTCTCAACAATTGTCCAAAACAACTCGGAGTCAACCGCGCTACCTACCGGCGACCAAACACAAGTGTGCACAAACGTGCAAACTTACACCACAAAGTTGGGACAAGCAATGAGGGTAATAGTTGGACTATGAATGAGCAGACATATGGATTGGGTACCTGGTTCTGCAACGCCGTGCATGGAAACCCCAGTGCCTCGATATGATGACTGTGCATGACAATACTTTGTGGGGGGATTTTGTCGGGAAAAAGTTTCTCACTCACGGTGCAACTACACAGCGACTGGAGGATGGCGTGACCTGACCTTTGAGTGAAATCACACCTGCAAAGCTGAGGAATACGGTGCTGTGTCCCAAAGAACACAGAGATGACGTGAATTTTGGACCGTGACGTCATCGCACGGCCAAAATGTGAACAATGAGATAATCGATGGCCCATTTAGTGGTGGCCCTGAACATACATGGACGTGCATGCACGCATACGCATACACATCATGAAAAAAGAACCTTTCCTCCATTTCCCCCCCTTCCCCCAGACCTTTCCTGTTTGGTCTGTGCCTTCTAACCCAAGAACCTCCAGGGGCGGTGCCCAGCAGACAGACTGATTAATGGGCTGCCTGGCCCAGCCGCTCCCCACTCGAACGCCGCTGTTACCCTCACTCTGTATCCACTCCACGGCTGCACCGTCGGTTAGCTAAGTTAAACACAAACACGTGTCTGTGCCCCAATCAATGTTGCCATAACACAAAAATTTTCGGGTAATTTGGGATGAAGGATCACATTTTTGGTGAAAAGACTAATGACGACGTTGAAGATGATAATATAATCATAGCATTTATGATGAAAAGGTATTTAAAATGTGATGCAAGCCAAATCGTTCACGTCGACGTGCCTACTCGGTGCACCAAGAAACGTGCCTAATCGGTGCAACGTCAACCAAATATGTTGCACCATCGTCCTTCGCCTTTCCCCATTTATATCCCAAATTTTGCCCACTTTTTGAAGCTCACCTTGGAATTCCGAGGAAGTACGTGCATGCAGAGGGTCTGTAAGCCCTTCGCGTAGTCCGGTAGGGTACGTGTGCAGCATTCCGATCCGCGAGCGCAGCGTGAGACACACAGATGCTGCTGGGAGGGTTGGCATCAGCAGGATTCAAATTGAGAGCAAGTCCGATACAAAATGCAGATAGAATTAGACGAGTGAAAGAAAAGTACAATTTTAATAAACGCCATGGATTGAAGTTAGCAAATCATAACCAATGCACAAAAAATCTAACTAAACTGGATGGAACAAATGAATGTAATTAATCCCTCGACAAATTTGGCTGGAAAAGACCAATATGTAACAACGGCATCGCACGGTTCCCTTTCTGCACAAAGACGTGAACACAATACAAAGGTTGTCACGTGATCCATCATCCGTATAATGCATTTATCTGTCCATGTAATTATCCATTTGTTTTTGAGTGCAAGTCCATGGAAACTCCACGCATCTACCATCCAGATCAGTAAAATGCATTTCATTAAAATCAGCTCGTCGGTTTTTACAAGAAAGAAAAGTGCAAATATGACCAATGGGAGGAAACTGCACTGGCTCGGATAAAAACAATACTGTTGGTGCTTTAGCAGCTCGCATATCCAGTGTGTGCTAAACAATAATTATACTACAACAGCACTCTGTCGAGCACATACCTCCACCAGGCTGAACAGTTTGTGTTTAGTATCCCACTGATAGGCTGGATCTGCATCTGGATCTTAACCAAAATCTAATTGGCTTGTTCTTGTCGCTTATCCAACTCATCCACCAAGTTTCGTCCGAATCTGTTCACAACTTTCTGAGATATCGTGCTGTCTATAGTTTTTGGCCCGATCTCTCAACGGTGAAGAATCACTTAAAAAAAAAACTTCTAGTATCCGGATTGGGATCCGGATCTTCACCAAAATCTAATCACTTCGTCCTCGTCACACACCGAACATGCCCACCAAATTTTGTCCCAATCCGTCCACCACCTTTTGAGATATGCTGCTCATAGACAAACAAACAGACAGACAGAGACACAGACAGGGGTGAAAACATAACCAATAATACTGGAGTTCAAAGAACACCTTACCCTCCACGGTGTTCAAATATATAATTCAACTGAAATAAAACAATGATTTTGAAGGTCGTATATAAAAAAAAATTGGGAATTTAAACGCCGTTGGTGCAGTGTCTTTTACGCCACCTTATTTAACACGTTATATTAGTTATTCATGCCTGTTGTACATGTCCTTTATGACGTCCCTAAACACAGTAAGTTTCCTGTTTGGAATGATGTCCTTTTTTGTTTGACTGCGAGGCGGGCAGAAAGATTAAAATATTATCCACCTCCTCTCCTGCGCATGCGTGGTCAGGACAAATTCGGAGCCAAAATAATGTAAAACGGCAGGTTTGTTTTCCGATTCATGTTCAAAATATAATATTCAATTGAAGTTAAGTTGCTCCTCGATCGGAAACTTGACATCTGTAGACAGGACAGACAGACAAAAAGAAGTGAACCAATTGTTTAACCTCCTTTTCACTTTGCGTGCACGGGGTAATAACGTTAATGGCGAAAAACCCATTGGCATTGCGTCTTCTTTTTACCTGTGACGTGTAGCAGGTCGACAAGAGCTCCGCACTGCTGCTGTTGTTGTGGTTCTTGTTGGGGTCTATTGCAGAAATGTGCACCCATTGGTCGGACAGCTGCTGGACCACACCCACATTTGTCACTTGACTCCACCCACCGTGTCACTCAGACAAAATAATATGGCTGACATCTTGGTTTTCTGGTGGGCCTAAGAAATCAGGCCTGTACACCTCTGCTGATTAAACACTGCCCAGGTTTGTTTCGTAAGATTTCCATTGGCTTTGTTTGGGTCAAGTGTTACTCACGATGAGGGATCCCAAAAAATCTAATCACAAGTCGAATAAAAATTATTAGCAAGGTTCAATCAAGCCCGTCAGGATGCACCACGGTATGTTCCTCCCGAAAAAAAATACCGTTACATAATTTTTGAACGGCCCCATATCGGGGTTAAACAATTTGTGACGGTGTGACGAATCAGCTCTTTCTGATATAACTGTGGCAGAGGGTGACGTGGATGAGAGGCGTCAAGTTAATCTTTTAATAACACATTAAACGTGTTTCCCGATCGGCCCGTTACCAGATTTTGTCGCAGGTTGTGACCACAGAACGGTCATTCGTGTTTACCACTGCAAATACGCCTTCTCCCTAAGATGTCACCAATCATGATGCCATGATAAAATCCAAGACCGCAAATCATTTCCCACAAAATGAAACATCATGAACCTAATTGGCTTCAGCCAATCGGTGTTGTGAAAGTAGCGACTATTAGTCCAATCACAGATGTGTACATGCAACAAGGATGTGGGCTAAATATTCATTCATCTCCCTTTCAGAAACAAAGTCAAGATCAAATATGTACCTCCTGTCCCTCATCACCTATGACATCCATTCCGATGTTCCCCTCTGGCCTAATATCTCTCGATCAATTAATTTTAAGCAATTTTTTTTTTAAAAGGTGTAAAAGGGATGGGTGTTTGTGGCGAGTGGCAGTGTGGCACATCATTGTACTATAAATGACTAATTCCAAATTCGTTTCCTCATTGATACACTGGTTTATGAGTGCGTACTTCCCAGCTCAGGTATACACGATGCAAAGAGCATCACGATTGGACGATGGGAACGAGTCGTACAATCGGACAAGTCACCAATCACACTATATGTTGTACATACGATAAGGAGGAAGTTTGACAAACAGTGTGAGGTCCTACCAGACCATCTGTATTCGGATTATATAGTGCAGGGTGTTTGACCCAGATTCCAGAGCCTTCCCCATGACATTTCACAAACATACGAGCATCCGTGAAGATCGAGTCTATATCCGTAAGCTTTACTCTTCCTGTCACACGATGGATATACAGTACATTGAAGACAAAGTAACCACCATCCATCGTGCCACGATGTAATTCACGGATACTCGCAGGGCATGACGTGGACGTTCTTGTCCAATACGTCTTTAGCTTTCAACCTCATTCCTGAAAGATATCCCACTCAAAAGTCGAAATAACTTCAGAGAGATATTCCTTCTTATGGTTCTGATGAAACAACTAGTGCTTTTGCAATGGCCGGCCACATCAATCTGATTTCCTCGAATGTGTTATGGCCTTTCCTGAGACATTGCCAAGTTTGTACAGCACGAGCTCATCATGTAAAATCAGAGTTCACAGTGAACTTCCACTGGTATGCAACAAGCAAACACCCAGGAAGTTGATCATAATCAACACAAAACACTCACCGGAAACCTTGTGCACCACGGCACATCGCACTCAAAGAACCAATTTCCAATAAAAGAGTGTAAAATGACTTCAACACCCACATTTTAGCACTCGTCTAAGATATATTGAGTTATGCTTCAGTTCAGTTTGTTCTGACCTCAGTAACGCATTATGTATAAACAGTGGCAGCCTAGAATCCTAGTTGTAAGGGACTCTTGATTGGTATCCCAGAGGTTGTGCATTCAAATCCTGCCGAAGACAGCATGATGAAGGACATGGGATGGATTATAAACTTCTGCAACCCAAACGAATCTCAGGAGGATCGTATTGTCAAAAAACCCATCTGGCTAATTAATGACCCGAGGGCAAGGATAATTTTCCTGGCCTGGTGTGACTCTGCACTTTGAGGGTGACGTTTAATGGCCGGCCTCAGCAAGAAGTTGGCAGGGGCAGCTAATAAAATGGCAGTCAAACAAAAATCTCAATGATTGAAACAGTGCAAATTACAACTTCCATCAGAGCTGGCCAATGAGACATTCGGACAACTGTCATTAAAAAACAAGGCTTGGGCTGTATAACTTCGATGGAAATTCACTTAATGAGCTTTTTACCCTCGCCGAAGCATTCGGAGAGGCTGTTGCATTTGAGGCCATTTGTTTGTTTGTCTGTCTGTTTGTTTGTTTGTTTGTTCGCACAGAACTTCGTGTTTTTCTCCGCAACTGCTTGTCGGATTGAGCCAAAATTTTCACCAGTGGTGAAACTACTCATGTAGAATGTTTACATGATAATCATGACGTCAGAGGTCACGTGGTGTGGCAGCTATATTGAAAAAATGGAAAAACTTTGGATCTCTATCTCTGAAAGCGCACCAAGGAAAAAAATTAAAACTTGGTACACAGCAAGTACTACTCATGGAGAATGAGTGTGATTTTTCTATGACATCATAGGTGCCCTCGTTATGATGTCATAATTGCATATGTAGAACGCCACAATCAGCATGAAAAATTTTGAGGGTCATCTAAGGATAAAATGGTCCACAGAAAAAAACAAAACATGGAGTTATCGGTCACATGATTAGGCAGCCATGTTGTTTAAAAAAAACAAAAACCTTCAAAAATCTTCTTCTCTGAAGTGGCTGAACAGATCGAGGCAAAACTTTACATGTATGACTACCTGTCCATGAGAAACAAAACGTTCACACATATTATATTGGATTTACCATAAACCTATAAAAAATACACCACTCAAAAGAAGTCCTGGCGACAGTTTGCCATCTCTGACTGCTCTTTTTCTTGTTACACTTGCAATATCACATCTGATCAAATGTATGTATCACAACATTGTCTCTCTCATTCTCCCTCTCTCTCTCATGTTAGTTAAGTCAGCACATCCAATGCAAGCTGAACTCCACCAACTCTCTCGAGCATTTCATAATCACTAGGTTATGTGATGCTCTCTCTCCATTTCTCTTAGACACATTTAAAATACTAGTACACCCAGTCCCTGTGGGAGCGGCAGAAAGGGTCATGTTACTATCATGTCTCAGGTATATAGATTAAAGTAGATCTAGGCTCACGTCCGTTAGTCTGTGGCAGACGCGGTAAGCATCGAATGCCTCAAGGATGTCGGAATTCCTCCAGATTACTTTCAGTTTCGGGTTAAGCAGCAGTAGTGACTTTAAAAAGGTAATCATACGTGTTTGTGGTTTATATTATTTTTTTACTTCTGGTAGGGGTGCCCCATGAAACGCCACGATAAGCTATTATACACATTAACACAGCATTTGTCCAAGGAGGAAAAACCCATTGAGAGGGGATATTATTCGTATTAATATTGTTTTGTAATAACATTAATCAAAAGGAAGACGAAGAGAGAAACCGAAGAAGTAAAGAGCAAAGATGCAACCATCAAGATGAACCTGGATAGGATTCGGGTTTCAGCCGCTCCTCCACAACCCTCAAAACCCATCCAAGCGCAGGCAAGTGAGCCTCACAGAAAAAGTTTCTGCAACAATGCATTTCTCCTTAGAGAGATAGATAACGAAAGAGAGAAATAGAGTGTAAGAGGGAGGAATGAGAAGAAAAAGTAAGAATTATAATGAATAAAGAGAATTGTGAAAAAAAAGAGAGAGAAATGTGAAAGGAACAAAGAACAAAGATGTCGGGAAGAACCCGGACAGATATATTTCAGCAGTTACTCCCCAGGCTCAAACGCAGCAACAGGTACAAGCCACCACGGAGGTAATTGTATTATATGCTATTATCATTAGTATTGCTGTTACTTTTGTTATTGGAAGCCGCCTTGGAAAAATTCTACGATTATGAAGAATAAGAAGAACTTTATTTCACCAAGTGTACTTTAAGCACAAGGAATGTGTCTTGGTGTTGGTCACACATTCAATCACAATAAATCATACACCTCAAAAAAGTCAACCAGAGTTAGCTTTCATAATACGGATATACACCTCTATACGGATTTCGCTCAAGGAGGAAAAAACCCTTGAGGAGGGGGGTAAATGAAGCCGCTAGAACCTCCATTGTACGACACGTAGTCGTCCTGTCAAGTTTGGTTGAGATTGGTTCAGTAAAAACCGGATGTATCATGGTTTAAAAAACAGTCAGACAGACACCAAATTGCGTATTTTCGTGTGACATGCAACAATTCATGATATGTATATATACTAGCAGGGTATGCTTACACTTTTTGTAAGCATACAAACCATGCTTCCCAATTTAGTCCATGTGCCAGCCATCGATATTTTGGAGTTGACTACCAAAAAGGGGGACTAAAAGCCACTATATTTTCCAGGTAGATCGATGTCTGCAGTAAATAAATAAATGTGATGGACATCTCAAAAGAGTAGCGAAACACCTTTTTGGTGGCCATCTTGGAAATTGGCTGCCTCATTTGATCATATTTCTGAAAATTGACTCCAACTAGACAATGGCTCATCTGAGGCATACACAACTCTCAACAAGATATATTCAGTATAAAACTTGGGGTACATGCCAGGATAACTTTTGTAAATATTGGTCCATTGGATTTCAAAAAAATTGAGAAAATACGTCAGAATTTGGATTTTCTCGCATAAAATTTTCTATCCCTGGCATCATGCTGACTGAAATATTTATGATATTTAACTTATTTAACATACAGATATAAGAAATATTTATCATGCAGATATAAGGTAAGTATGAGCTTTTATGCTATTCTTCACGTTTCAGATAATTACTCGCATACTGATGTACTGTAGGTGTCGTTTCAGTCGTCATCACTGTCTGAGAACTTCTGATCATGCAGGATGATTTTCAAAGCCTTCATCTTTCCTTGCCTGGCAAATGCGCTGAGGGTGTCACATTCAGTCCACGGATGAAGTCCTATCAGGGATTTGTCCATGGCAAAACACTAAGGAATCATGCCTCGGACGCACCAAAGATGGAGGGACCAGTCCCCCTCTCTGTCAGCATGCGGCAATCCAAGTAGAATATCAACCATCTCTATGTATGTCATCTAGAAAGCTCTGCAAGTTGACCTCTGTCGTGTCATAAAGTTTTCAGGTAAACGGGAAGGAGGTCAAAAACCGTCCCGCAGGATTTGTTAGTGACAGCAGCATCGTGTGTGGTGTGACAAATGTTCTGGTGAAGCTCAGACATGACACAAATAGTGTCATTCAACTTCGGAAGATCTTCAGCATGCTTGGTTTCCAGCCATTCTTCAAAGCCTGACCATGCTAACCTCAGTAGCGCTTCATTTGTCAACTTATGAAGATGGACGGCCCGGTTGTAGTGTTTCCCCTCAAGAACCTTGTTTATTGATCCTTCCGCAATGACTCCTGATACCACAGCCAGATCTTGAAGTCCAGCATCTCCAAACATCTTACCAACTGTGGACATCAAGTTGTAGATCGTATGGAAGCTCTCCATCATCAGCACGATTCCCCGATATCTTTCCGGATGTTTCCATGCAATTTCTGTTGCCTTTGTGTGCAGTGCATGATCCAAGACAACTGCAATGCTCTCAAGATGTAGAAATGGACTGTCGTATTATTTCCCTGGGTGGTTGATAATTCAGTTGCAGGTGCGTTAATTGGAGGCAGGTATCCTATCGTATCTGCCATCACTTCTTTGTGCTCTCCTGTTAGAATGTTGAATTCTGTCCAAGAACTCTTTGTTTTCTCAGATGTCAAACACGCACACCAAGACCCACTAGAAGTCTGTTGATGTGCTCTCAGTGCTGCACTTGCCTGCATTGCTGCCAGGTTGGGTGGAACGATTGTGGGTGGACTGTTCCTTTTCCCAATAACCTATATTGGTAGTTGCGCATCCGGTGCCTTTGTTGTGCACTTCTTATCCTTCATGGAGACCGTCGTGACTGGTTTCAGTGGCGCGCACAATGAGGATGTTGGTTGAACAATGATACCGTAGACACGATGTGAGGTTCCTGCTCAACTTAGGACTTCCTCTTGGCTGTCAATATTGTCAAAGACAAGCACTGTAGAGACGGACTGATGTACGCACATGGGGAGAGGTACTGTCAAACTCGACAATTTTCAGCTTTTCCATACATAGTGCTGTGTCTGTTTCTTCTAAACAAGAGGAGGAACATGCGTGAAGACACACTCCTACAGCAGCTGTGCCACTGATGCAGTGCCCCTCTAGCAGTATACACTGGTACTCATTTTGCTGACTTCGGAAGGATGACAGGCTGAGTCAACCCCCTGGTGTTAATTCAGTGGCCAACGGAGCTCAAACTCAGGACCGTAGGATCCCAAGCCACCACCCTAACCGCTAAAACAACACCAGGCTGGAACGTGAGGTCAAAATAAATCTAATTTTGAGCCGCCTCTACACAGACTTTGATACAAACAAGGGGACAGATAAAACAAAGAAAAATCTCTCCTTTGTCCCGGCACTTATGTGTGTGCCCGGGATGAGTTTCGGTCGCTTGAAGGTCACCACACTGCTTCGTCACTGCGTGGGAAAATGCACCCAAAATGGCGTGTCGCTGCTCTCTAGGCGGGCAAACATACAGGAGGAAATTCGGGCGGCGATACTCAACACCAGGACTCAAAAACCACCGTGCAACTTCATTCGTTGATTGCACTTGCCGACGCCGCTGTCCTACAAAATGGCGCCGTCTCTTTCCCCGATGGCACAACACGAGGCTTCGAGGCTGGTTTCACACGATCCAGCCAACAGTCAATGGCCAGCGTCTTGCTCCACCACGTGAGCCAATTCGCCTCAGCACGGACACAAGAATCGAGCAGCCTTCTTCACCATGTCGAGGGAAATCCAGCCGTAATGCCCTTCTCTTCCACCCGTCATCTCTGCCTCCTGTTGATGTATCTACTCATGTTGATGAAAGTACCCCATGTTCAAGTGTTCCTTTTACAACTCCACACACATAACGTAAGTCCGTATGCACAAGTCCAAGTGTTCCTTTCTGCAGATTCAGGAAAGTGCTCTCGGTGCGTAACAACAGCACCATTTTATTTAAGGGAACATATCGTCGTGTCCAGGGGGTTTGCCCCTTCCTGGATGGATAGCTGAATGGTTTTCTCTTTTGGAGGCGAACACGTGATCCTTGAAGATTAATGGCGCACGCGGGAAGGAAGGGCGGAAAAGACGCGGAGCCGACGGAAGCACGAGGGTATATACTCCAACCCACAGGAAGTAGACAACACAAGCAACTTAAATAAATACGGGGTTTAATGAAAATAAATCAAATATTTACAATGGTGATAATTCAAAGTGTAATAATAAAAACGGAACGTAAGGGAAACTAAATTCCTATTTGAGGCGCCTCCACACAGACGTTAATACAGACAAGGGGACAGAATAAATAAAAGAAAAATCCTCTCTTTC